>VXBO01007696.1:3352-198421 GCA_013400135.1 Rhinoptilus africanus | reverse complement strand
CCTTCCCACCCCGGCCAGTCTGTGGTTCTGTGTAACCCTCTGGACAGCTGGAGCTCAAAGAATGAACAAAACGGCACAACGCTTCAGCCGGCCGCAGCTGCCCTGGGCTATTCGTATAAGGGTGCGCAAGTCACTGCCGTGCAATGGCCCTATGGGATGTCCCTACTATTAAAGCAGTGGGACACTTGTCAATGACTAGAAGATGAAGTGTCAAGTGCACTGGGAGGTGATGGTCCACCCTTCAGAAAAGCCTGCTGCTGAGAGCTGCAGAGGAACCTCTCATTGCAGCAGCGCCTGCGGCTGGAGAAAGGGCTGACGGTGTGAAGCAAAGTGACAGCAGATGCCTCCCAAAAGGGTTAATTTTTAACCACATTGCAGCACAGATCAAATTTGAAGAGGTGAATGAGTGGGATCGTGAACTGTGTTTGTGGGTATCCGAGCCCCACAGAGGGAGTCCCCTCAAGTCCCACCGCCATCACCTGAGCACACAGCAAGGACACTGCCCAGGACTAGTGCAGTACCACCAGTGCAGCACCACCAGTGCGGCACCACAGCACTTCTCCAGTGTCCCCATCAGCCTCGAGCAGAAAATAAAGAACCCCTCTTCCCCATGAACTTCTGTACTCTATCCCCTGGACAACACAGAAGTGGATAAAGGGAATCCAGTCAAAGCTTCCTAATAAACAGGATGTGCCTCTGAATTTCTCAGCTCTGAGAAGAATGAACCCATCTCTGCAGCAGAGTGCGGAAGGTGTCACACTGAGTCACTACTTTACTCACAAATTCTGTGCCATGAGGAAGTGAGATGAGGAGGGGTTGCTGCAGGGGACTCATCAAAAGAGAGTTACTTGCACCTTGCAGGATATCTCCAGGAGGATTTCCATTCCCAGCTGCAAGAGTGTGCCTGGAGAGGGAGGATTGTCAGGAGCTGGGTGTTAACTCTGGGAGTCAGCAACTTCAATACTCCTCAGGAGACACAAGGCTGCTGAGAGCTGGTGCAGAGGTACCGGGGAAAAGGCAGCAGGACACTGCCATTTCAGGAAAGCCTCGACTTCCAGGAGCACCCTAGGAGCATCATTCAGCCATGCGTACCCGGCAGGTAGTTTTGGAGTCAGTGGGGACTGGTGGTGGAGTGGTTCAAGGCTTTTCTGCAGCACAGGCAGAGCCAGCCCTTTGCCTTCCTTTTTGTTCCCGTCGTTTGGGTGACAGTTCAGGAACAGAAGAGGTTAATGGGAAAAGGTGTTCAGGGCTGCCTATCCTGCATCTCAGCAGGATTGTGTGTCTATTGCTACAGGCAAATGGTCCTCCTGAAATTTTGGAAGTGATACAACAGCCAGCCCAGAGGAACGTCTTGTCTACCATGGCCACAGGCACAGGGAGCATCGGTCCAAGCTCTGGACATGTCACCGTGGGCTGAGACAGGAGAGGACAGGTACACAGAGCATCTCCAGCCCAAGGAGAGCAGCATGGGCTGTGCACAGTGTCATCCAGCCCCTGGTAATAAGGGTAGCAAATTAGACTCCTTTAAATAACCAGGACCTCTTCAGGAAAGAGAGTAAAATCCTCAGACGGGCTGATCTGCACTTAATCCCTGCAAACAGACACCTCTGATCAGGAGGATTGGTTTCTTCTGTCAGTGGGGACAGATTGAGGGCTTTGCCTGGCAGGAATGAAGAAGTGACATCTGGTGCTGTGTTTTGCGCACACAGGGAGACCCCGACTTCTGTCCTCAATCTAATTCTAAGCCTTCTTGCTTTTCCTCCTCATCCCAGCACCAAACCCCCTTCATTAGCACCTGACCTGGAGCAGGAGCATCTGTATCCCTCCATCGGTAAGAGCAGCCCAGCGCACGTGGTGCCGGGGGTGGGAGAGGAGCAGGAAGGGGCAGGCGAGGTGGGCAGCAGCGGCAGGAATTGCCCCCAAGGATGCAGCGACAGCTTTGTCTGCAAGGGCACACACTGCCCCACACCCCCCTGCACCACTGACACAAATTAGAGGAGCCACATCACTGACACGGAGGTCTCGCTTAATGAGCAGGGGCACTAATGAATCTGTATGTTATCTCAATGTATCCTCTGCCTCTAGGAGAGCCCCGGGGCGCTTCAAGCAAACAAATGAAGGAAACATGTCTATTAGGGCTTGCCATGCACCTGTGCCAGGTCCAGGATTCAGGACAACTGTACATCCACAGAAGCAATTTATACAGACTCCCAACAACTATTTTTTCTGAAGATTTTCTGCAAGATTTGACAGGGTTTTTATCAAAACTAAAAATTAGATTTCTCTTGTTGGTTTGTCTTTTGTTTATTTTTGTCCAGTCTCATTTTCTTAATGAGATTCTGAAATTTCAACCCTCCCCCAAGATATACTCTCTTTTCTACGTTGATGAAGATCAGTTTTGGCTGAAAATAATATTGATGGAAAATGTTCAGCTGTCTCTCCATCAGGGTAAAGCCCTAGTGGAGCCCTGCTATGCAAAAGTGCTGGCATGGCCTTTGCGTTAAGAGGCAGGAAAGAGAACAGTCCTTGGCAAGGAGGGGAGAGCCCCTTTCAATCCCAGCTGCATTCTCAGAGCAGCATTGGAGAGGTAGGAGACCACCTGAAGTATCTCAAACCACCAGCCTGTCATGATGAGGAACACATTGTTTTCTAGCTGGTTTCTTTCCACCCTAACCCAGTTGGATGGCTCTGAAGGCACCTTCCAAACTGGGCAGCAGAAAAGAGAATGGGGGATGCTGAAGAGACTCTGAGCTGAGCTGGGTGCTGGGATGCTCAGGATCCAGGCAGGCTTGGGTGCACATCTAGGCACTCAGAAGTGGCCAAGGAGAAGGAAAGGACATCTGGGTCTATATTTTGCTGATTTGCCACTAGGGTGGCAGGTTTGTAATGGTTCAGTCTCAAGGGTCTTTTATGGATAGCAGTAGCTGCCAAGTAGGGTGGCACTGGGGAATTACACCACTGATACAGAGGACATCCAGCAGGATGGGATCTGCAGAAGAGGTGATGTGACATGTATGCTGGAACTGCACAGATCCCTAAAGATATCAGGAAGGTATCACCAACCTGCACTCTTGTCACCTGGAGGGGACCAAGGGGTGAGAATTACAGCTGGTGGCAGTGTGGCAGCATCTTACAGAGCAGCATCGGCAGAGCAGCACACCTCCAGGAACCAAAGATGGAAGAGCAGTGGAGCAAGAACAGGATGGTTTTGTGGGAAACCTTGGTCTGAAACAACAGACAGGACATCACAAATGCCAACATCACCTCAGCCTTAACCTGACCAGTGAATTAAATAGGTCTGGAAATATGCCCAGACACTGGGACCAACCAGCATGAGCAGCCCACACTATCTCATGAACTTTCCCAGTCCCTGCAGCAGGACGGATGCAACCAAAACAGTCCCAGGAACACTCCAGCTGCTGACCACGTCCAGGAATTTCTTTGGAGAGAGTTAACTGGCACAGTCCAAGCCCAGAACCCTTTCTGACAATTTAGCAGTGCAGACAATTGCATTTCTAACCCTGGCAAGCCAAGCATAGCCAGGCTCTGTTTAATGTGTCTGCCATGGTCTGCTGGATCGAGGGTTTGGCATCTGGCATTGGTTCATCCCAGAGAGGAAGCAACAACTCATTTTCTGCTATTATATCCTCTAAGAATACTTTTAAAATGAGAGTTATGGGCTAAAATATCCTCTCTGCATGGAGTGGGTAGACAGATCAATTCATTAGTCAACCGATTGCTCAGACATAGAAGCAGACCATCGTCACCCAAGGATGAGTGGAGATCAGTGGCATGCACTGCTGTAGCAATTTCACATTTGCTGCCATGCCATGGGGCTCTTATTTGCCAGTTTTATGACCATTTATGCCACATTTGTCAATTTGTTGGCATCATGTTCAATAGCGTTATCAACTGGTTGAAGAAATTTTGAACACAGTTTCAATAAAAATCCATCGTATGTGTCCCAGGGACACAGAGCACCCACAGGAACACCAGCTCCCATATATCCCTTATGGCATTGCTGGAGGAGGCTCTTCATGCTTTCCACCAGGGAAGGATGGACACAGGGACAAGGGCAGTGGGAGTCACTGCAACAACAGGTTGGAGACAAAATGCTACTGCAAAACATGACAGCACCAAGATGGTGGAGCCTTTGTGTAATGTCCTGGACGTCTTCCCATGGAGCTTTACCCCTGTTGTCACAGAGAATGGAGGTAGACTTGTGTGTGTCCAGACAGTTCTCAGGGACACGGGGGTGTAACCACTCCCAACCCCTCCACCGCCAGCTAATTATCTCAATCAGCCCAGGAAGGGGTTTATGGGACATGGTGCTATTTCAGGGGCTGGACTCAATCAGCCAGCAGTAGTGTCCAGGTCTGGATTCCTCATTAAACCCTTGCCCATTCTGGAACCTTCCAAATGGAAAGAGACATCTGCTTTGTCCACTCAGGCATCCAGCACACCAGATACTAACATGGGCAGATTTTAGCAATCAGGAATCCTAACATGTGGGTTATTTTATTGTACATTTCTGACAGATTTTGCTTCAGAACAGTTGAACTCTGTGGCACATCACAGAGTACAAAGTGAGCGGGGTATCAAGTATCACAGAGTACAAAGTCAGTCCAAGCAACTCTTTGAACAAAGGAGTGTGGCCATTTATCTTCCTGCTTACGCGTGCTGGAGAAGACCCACTGTAAAGGCAATTTTCCCAGGACTTAGCCACTGGTGCATTGATCTACCCCCAGGGCCAATATGAATTAGCGAGAGGAGAGGATGGTATTGTCTGTGTGTGCTGAAACCCATGTGTTGGCAGGGGAGAAATAAGCAGAGCAGCTCTTCCATCTCCAGCTGCTCCCCAGCTGGATGGGGAAGATCGAGGGAAGGGTTTGCGATCCTCATCCTGGCTGGATGGTCTTATTTCCTGGAGTCTGGTTTTAGGTGCTGTAACTTGGGGTCTGGTTTTGGAGAAGGTGCTGTGCAAGGTGGGCTGTGGACCCCACTCTCCGGGGGGGCTGTGAAGGGTCTGCTATGCCTTGAGGACCGGGCTGGCACTGCACCAGGTTTGTGCCAGGTTTTCACCCAACCTTCCCTCATCCAAGCTAGAGGATGAGTCCAGGGCAAAAGGGGACTTCAGGGGGGTGGCAAAGGGCCCCCGCTGACCAGCTGGACCGTGCCCACCTGGGAGGGCTGGCTTCAGAGCGGTGCCACTGTCCCCATCCCAATGCCCCCAGCCATGGGGAGCGGGAGGGAGGAGGGAACTGTCTCTTTGTATATTTTACACTGTAACCTTTTGGGGTGGAAAATAGCTCTAAGCGCCAAAGAGGAGAATTAAAGTGCATTTTAATGATATGTGTCTTATGTCTGAATGAGCATCTCAGATTACAGTATCATTTGGGTCCATGTGATGAAATCCAGCCAGTGAAAAATCTCCCATCATCTCTTTCTACTTTAATACACATATTTATGTTTTAGAGCTTAAATATAACTGTTGTGGTCTTTCAAAAGTAATTAAACTAGGCTTCAAATGAGGAAATAACCTCATGTACTCTTTGCCTGCCAACCACACATGAATATTAAAGAAAGTGGTCAGAAAAAGATCTATTTGTGAAAAAAATTATAAATTAATTAAATGCAGTTTTCCTTCCCTGCAGCTTCATTCAACCTTTATATCAAAACCGACATGAAATGCATCTGTGTTCACTTGTTTAAAAAAACCCCTTTGAATACATCTCCATCTCCATTTAAATTAAAAAATGACTTAGCACAAAGAATAACAAAAACCCTTCTGTGCAGGAATACAATGAGTAATGAACTTCAAATCATATCTGCATGAAAGATTGTCAAGTTGGATATTGTTTTTCCATGTGACCTGGTTTTTTCTAATTGTTGTATTTTTCCTGGCTCTGATTTTATAAACAGTGGCACCTCTCGCCTTCGCTGGCTTAAAAAGAGGTTTGTTTAATCTTTGACATTTCCTATTTCACGGGCTTCTTTGCAAGTGTCACACAATAGAGCCTTGTTGGTCTCAGTTTAATTAAACAAAATTACTTTGCTTTAAGTAACAGAGGCAGTGACACTTTAAAAATTTCCTACTCAAACAGCTCCTTTTCTGCCTGAAAAATAGTACAGTGTCAGTGAATAATTAAAACATACAAATCATCAGAATTAATTAGCATCTTAATACTTTTAAGTGCTTAAGAGTCTTTCTTTCTGGACGCTTCATTTGAAATGCTTTTTGGAGACTGATAGAGTTTGCAAGCAGCCTTTTGGTGATATTCTCCAGGGTCACAGACAGAGACCTTCACCTTTCCCAGCAGCCGGGCAAGGAGTTAAATCCCCGCAGCGTGCCGCAAGGTCACCTGTGATATCAAATCCTCCTTTCCCTGTCTCCTCTGAATATGCAAAGCTGGCTCCTGCGCCAGCACAGCCCCCTACACCGGGATGTTCCACAGCATCTTGCAAACCCAGTCCTGTAGGAACCAACCCTGTTTCAGTGCAGTTCAGATCTGCACTGCTTTTCTGGTTTCTCCTAGAAAAAACAAAACATGTGCCTTTTCCAAGCAGTGCTGTTATCAGCCATAGCTGGGAAGACCCAGAGAGGCTTTTCTCATCACCTCATGGTCTGGAGACCTCCCAGAACCGCTCGAGTGCCGGCTCCGCAGCACATCGGGCTTCCAGTCACTTATTTCTATGCGGTTCACATGCACTTGTATAGTAATCTGTCAATATTCGGTGTGGTCATTCCATACACCGGCCCATCAATATTTATTGCAGTAATTTCCACCCATCTGAATAATAGAAATTGCAGATGAAAAAGCCGGTCAGCAGCAGTGACGGGAAGGAAATTGGATGTCACAGTTCTCAGTCGAGTGCCTGGAAGAGGCTGCTCTCGACTTGAAATGCAGCTTTGTGCCTTTCATCCCATTACACCTACTTGCTCCAAACGAGTTCTTCTCCCTCTTTCATGAGTACACTTTTCAAATGATAATGGGCTGGTGTCATGACCTTGCTGAAGCAGAGACTGCCATTCTAAAAATATTAATGCTTTTCATCTTTGCTTCTGAGTCCCAAACCATTTTGCTGGTTTTCTCTGAACATTTCAAACATATAGATATCATTATAGAAAAGAACTTGCCCCTTTCTGGCTATAATATGATAATCCACTCCATATGCATGCCAATTTTCATTTCATAACAATTTTGGCTCTGTGGCACCCACACAGCCCCTCTCTACCCATCAGACTGGTGCATCATGTAGCGGAAAAGTGAATTATTCAGGATGTTATGGTAGAGCTGGGAACAGATCCCTGGATGTCCACCACCCAGTGTGGTCTTCAACTGAACACATAGATGTAAGATTTGCATCTTGTATCCTAGTCCTGTCCAAGCCAGATCTTCTTACCCCACTGCACTGGCCAGTCAGAAGTGTTGAGTCCTATCATAGCTATGATACCACCTTTGGAAATCCAGCAGGGCCAAGATTAAGGTGCACCGCCAACCCCAGGCATTCTCTGCACTTCAGGGATGTTCAGGACCAGAGACTTGGATGTTCAAGACCACCTGAGCATCCTGAACATACGTAACTATGGAAACTAACAGGATGCATCCTGTTAATTTAGTCCTGAAGGAACTGGCTGATGTAGTTGCCAAGCCACTCTCCATGGTGTTTGAAAAGTTATGGCAGTCAGGTGAAGTCCCTGGTGACTGGAAAAAGCTAAATATTCCACCCATTTTTAAAAGTGTAACAAGGACACCCCTGGGAACTACCAGCCTGTCAGCCTCACCTCTGTGCCTGGGAAGATCATGGAACAGATCCTACTACAAGCTATGCTAAGGTACATGGAGGACAGGGAGGTGATTCAGGACAGCCAGCATGGCTTCACAAATCACAAGTCCTGCCTGACCAATCTAGTGGCCTTCTGTGACAGAAGGACCGTGACGGGGTACAGAGACAGTGAGTGGTGCAGAGCTCCCTTTACGTGCAGCTACAGTGAGCTTCCAGCTGCCTGTAGGACCATGACGGAGCACAGGGATGGTGAGTGGTGTGAAGGTCCCTTTGTTCATCGCTACAGGGAGCCTACAGACCATGACAAGGTACGGAGACGGTGAATGATGCAGAGCTCCCTCTGTGCAGAGGCTGCCTGTAGGACCATTAAAGGGTGCAGACTAGGGCTCTGTGTGTTGCCTTATCTTTAGGTCAATGTCGTTGCAAAAAGTAGCAGCACTCTCTAGCTGAGCAGTAGAGGAAGGAGAGGACAGGTGCGTGCCATGATCCAGTCATGCCCTGTCTAGGGATGTGGTCAAGGATCAAAGACTAGAGCAGCCGCCCCCCCATTGCCATGGACAGCCCCTACCTCCCTGCCTGGGACTCTCCCAGCCTCATGTCAAGGCTGTCCACCCCATATCTCCCTGGCAGACAGGAGACATCCATCCTGGACCAATCATGTCACCAACCTCACCACAACGTGGGCCACCACCAGTGTTTTTCCCTCTGAGACCTGGACACTAGGGCTGGTGCCAGGAGCTCCTGTGTCATCCAGCCCTTGGCTACCTGGGGAAAAAGGGAGCATGGATTTGCCATGTCTGGAGGGAGCTCCCAACTCCCTGTAAGCCCCTAGCTGGGTATGGGTTAGGGCTATTTTATCTGTCCTGCCAGCACACTGACAGCTCTCTCTGAGTGTTAAAGGAGAGGACAGTAATGTGCCATGGTCTGGACAAATCCCTATCCAGGCGTTCGGCTGTAACAGACAGGAGAAGCAACAAGGTAGGAGCAACCCCCCTCCACTGCCATGGGCAGCCATGGTCCCCTCCCCTCTCAGCTCTTGCTCACCTAGCTACTTGTCTGCCAGCCTCATCTGGCACAACCATTTTTTTACCAGTCCTGGGCCTCCCATGTCACCAACAACTCCCCAGGGACACAGCCACCACCAACGTGGTGTCTGCTGTGACACAGCCATGACATCACTAGGGCCAGTGCCCAGCATTAGTGTTGCATCACTGTGGCATGGTTATTATCTTCTACCATTCAGAAAAGACGAAACAAATAAATAATAGAAATAAATAAATGAATAAACAAAATAACACCTGGCAATACTGGTGTGGGAAATTAAGTAGCTGTAGCAACAATTTAAAGAACATGACCTCAGCAAAAATTAGAAAAGACTGAAAGCAGCAAGTCATACCCACTGCCCAATTTTCAAGGTTTTGATGGTTCTCGCTGCTGGGATTTATGGGTTGGAAGGNATGGGGGCTGCCATGGGGAACATTGTCTCCAACACAGCCAAATAAGAAAAAATTCAATGGACAAGGGAAAAGCTTCTGATGCCATCTATCTGGACTTCTGTAAGGCCTTTGACACAGTTCCCCCCACGTCCTTCTCTCTAAATTAGAGAGGTATGTATTTGAAGGCTGGACTGTTTGGTGGATGAGGAATTGGTTGACTGTCATATCCAGAGAGTAATGGTCATGGCTCAATGTCTGATGGAGATAAGCGATGAGTGGTGTCCCTCAGAGGTCTGTATTGGGGCCAGTACTGTTTAATATCTTCATCAATGACATGGACAGGGGGATCAAGTGAACCCTCAGCAAGTTTGCAGATGACACCAAGTGTCATCTGTTCAGTTTGGACAAGAGAAGGTTCTGGGGACACCTTCTTGCAGCCTTTCAATACTTAAAGGGGGTTTATAAGAAAGATGGAGATGAACCTCTTAATAGACCTGTAGCAATAGGACAAGCGGTAACGGTTTTAAACCAAAAGAGGGTAGATGCAGATCACATATAAGAAAGAAATTTTTTACGATGATGGTGGTTAAACTCTGGGCCAGGTTGCCCAGAGAGGCTGTAGATGCCCCATCTCTGGAAACGGCAGGTGGACGGGGCTCTGAGCAACTTGATCTAGTTGAAGATGTCCTCGCTTATTGCTATGGGGTTGGACTAGGTGATGTTTAAAGGTTTAACATTCCCTTCCAACACAAACCATTCTGTGATTCTATGAAACAGTTGCCTACCCAGGTCATTCAGATGTTTGCTTTTCTGCAACAAAGCTGCATCATCATGGAAGTAGTTTTCGTTTGTTACCATGTCACAGTTTGTCTCCACTCCACTGGAAGTGGAGCCTGTATCCTCCTTTACAGTCTCTATCCTATCCTACATCACCCCAGCTTCTTCCTTCACACGCCAGTCCCATTTGCAAGATGGACTTTCTGCCCTTAGTGAGTCTTCTGTGTACCTGGAGCAGGGATCTGGCCCATTGGGAGCTCTCCACTTTGAAAAGCATATTAGGGAACTGTCCCCAAATGAGCCAGTTGAAAGGCTGCTGATTGCAAGGGCTGGTGCAGTGAAGTTTATCAAGAGACACTATGGCAAGTGCATTACTGATCTGGCTGAAGGGCTCATCAAGGACTCATGGGGTACAGCTAGCTCATTTCCCATTTCATTGTGGTGAGGATGTTCACAAGCACTGGGGATGTGGGTGGTAAAAGGTCATTTGCAGACCAGCCTTTCTCTGCTTCTTGCTATGGCGGATGAGTTCAGTGCCCATGCCTGGATCCCCACCGTATTTGGGATTCTATACTGCCAAAAAGGAATGAAGGTGTCTCCCAGGCCTGTGGTTTCTGGGAGGGTCAATTAAACCTTGGACAAACAGCTATGCTCTTAGTTTTTGCATCCTTCACCTGCACAGGAGAATTGGATGGTGATACCTCTGTGGGGGCTGCTAAAACACTAGGGTCTTGGAGCCTGTCAGCCTCAACCATCCAGACAGGAGCTGACAGGGATATTACTTGGTATGGCCAGTGCCACCTGAGCATGCACCAAGTACTGGCTCCTGTGTCCACTGCCCTCCAAACCAACACATCCTTCTTGGTCCCTTGTGATGCTTACAGATGTGTCATAGCTGGACTGGGGGTAACAGCCAGGCAGTGCCTGATGAGCACCAGCATGAGTTGTGCTGTGTGTGGCAGCTCAAGCTGCGTGTCTCGGCACTGCTTGGAAAAGATCTGCATGAGCTGGAATGGAGGTCCAGCTCTAGGACTTGCTCATATGCACCCATCATCCTCAGGCCCCAGAGCAAAATGTTACACCTCTGCTAGAAAGCTGACTGTGGCCCTGCATGCCTCCTGCGACAGCAGACGGTGCTCCTCTGGGAGCATCTCCTGTTCAACTAGTAGTTGCTCCCTGCAGCATGCTGCTCCAGGCTGACGCCTGCCAGGCAGGAAAGGAGGCTATGGCTACCATCCTCTTCCTCACACAGTCATCTTTGTTAACACCATGTCAGTACCTCATGTATGGCGCTCTGCTGGGAGCTGGTGGGCGATAATGATCCAGGAGGACTAAGCTCTTGCTTGCAGGATTGTCTCTGTGAGATGCTCCACAGCAATCACCCACCCATTGCTCTGAGACAACACACACAACATAGACTTGCCAGTAGAATCATAAAATCATTTAGGCCTTTAAGATTATCAAGTCCAACCATTAACCCAGCACTGGCAAGTTACCACTAAGCCACGCCCCACAGCACCATGTTTTCACATCTTTTAAATAGCTCCAAGGATGGCAACTCAGCCATTTCCCTGCACAACTCATTCTCATACTTAACAACCCTTTCAATGAAGAAATTTTTCTTCATATCCAGTCTAAGTCTCCCCTGGCGTAACTTGAGGCCATTTCCTCTTATATTATTGCCCATTACTTGGGAAAAAGAGACTGATGTCTCTACCCCCTCCTTTCAGGCAGTTGTAGAGAGTGAGAAGGTCCCCCCTCAACCTTCTTTTCTCCAGGCTGAACAACCCCAGTTCCCTCATCAGCTCCTCATAAAACTTCTGCTCCAGGCCTTTTCTCTGCATACCCACCCTGCACTCACTGTTTTCCTTGCCAGTCTGACACAGGAACAGGAAATTCCTCTGCCTTTTGCACCAATGATTAACTTTTTTTATGTTGAACTGAAGAAGCTCTTCAGAGGCAACAAAGCTTGTCTCTGAGCTCATCCCAATCTACAAAAGCTGTGCAAACCTGCCTGTGAGACATGTCCAGCTCTGACCTCTGAACAGGTTTTCCGGGATGGAAAACTGTGATGAAGATGGCATGATTGGACTTGCTATCAGAGGTAATCGCAGCAAGGATCCTTTTGGTGATACTTTGGGGAAATCTCAGCTTTTCAGATAGGAAAGGTGGGCATCTTGGTCACTCAAGGTAAAACTGGTGATACAGAACCAACAATGAAGTTCTTGTCTACCGTGGACTCTGGCAAAAAGCTTTGAAAAGGAGGCAATGTTTTCCTTACATAACTGATCATACTCTGGGTGTAATGTGCAGCCAATTCAATACTTAGCAGCTTTATGCGTATAGCAGGTGTTTGTTTAAGAGAGATTTCACAGTACAGAGAGAGGTAAATAGCAGATTTCTTCCTTTAATGGATCTCAGGCTCATTAAATGACATTTCACTTTCTCATGCACTCTATTTCCAAGGGTGTTCTTCTCTCCTTTATTGACAATTCACCTAATGTGTTGAAAGTTGCACATCCAGGTGGGGGACACGCAGTTGCTGTGTCTCTGCTCCCAGCCTGGGTGTACTTTCTACCTCCACAAGTGGCTCCTCTCACACTGAAAACATGCAACTTGATAAATTTCATGTTTTCTGAATTCATCCTTTTCTGAAAGACAAATTGCTTCTTCTTCAAAGGGCTGCATTTTTCAGCCTGAGAATAGGCACGTCATTGCAACTGTCAGCGACAAAAAGCCATGAAATATGCTTTTGAGATGAACAGCCTTATCAAATTCAAAAACCTATGCAAAATCTTTGTATTCTGTTTAATTTTTCCCCCCCATGTTGAAAATTTTTCCTCCCTTGCCTCTAAAATCTGTGCATGAGCCCGTTTCTTTTTGACAGGGCTCTATGTAGTGGGGAGAGCTTCCAGTGGTAAGGTACGTGCAGTGGGAATTCCCTTGTCAAGAAAGAGCCACAGAATAAGCAAATCACCAAACAACGGAGGAGGTAGTGAATACTCTCAGACATATCATCTGTGCTTTTTTATCTCTTAAACTGACAGTTCTTTCACAGGAGACTGCCCTTTCCCACACTTGATCAACTTGAACATGGTTATCTGAGCCAGCCCAGACCCACAGGCAACCCATGTGTTCATGTGCTCACGCGTGACTCGGGTGTTAAGAACAGGGGACAGCAGCGAAACTTTGCCTCTGGCATGTGGGACACTCCATACTGTTCCAGTATCTCTCCTCAGAGGTCTGGGACTCATAAGAGACTCCCATTCACAGCCCTTCTCCTTAATCGCATAGCCAATGGCATCCCATACCATCCAAAAGCAGCTTTTTTGACAGCTGGAGCAAGCCTTGACATGAACCAGAGGAGAGCATCTCTTCTCCATCCTTATGGCAAGGCAGGGAGCCTGGACAGCCATAGGATGGGTCACAAAGTCCTTGACTTCCTGTGCTAAAACATTTGTAGCCACACACTAAGGAGCAGGGAGTGAGCTACCCTAGCAGGATTTGTCCATCAGAAAATCCAGATATTGCCACTGGAAGCTGGTGGTCCTCTCCACCCCCCTCCTCTCTTTCATCACCCTCCTCCGACCAGCTCCTGCTTCTTCTGCTCCTTGAGGCTAATTTAAAGACAGACCACGAAAAATCCTCATTCCCAATTTCCTAATTCTCTCAGGTTCATAAGGTCTTGCTTTTGGTGGGATTTGCTGAACTGACAGGCAGCTGTAAGGTAGGAATTAAAAACAGCTAAAGGTCTGCTAGCACAGACAACTCGAGACATAACTGGAGAAAACATGGGAGGCTGTTGGAAATTTTGCATCAAAATGCATCATCCCGCTACCAAAATGAATTTTACTGCTTTAATGCTTGTGCTTTATTCCCTGACATCTGACCTTTTATCCTGATATTTGTAACTGACCTGCGACCCAGTGATATCTCCAGATACGTAGCTTGAATCCAGCATGTGAACGATGCAAGAGCTGAGGACAATTTGCACCCACCTGGGTTCAAAGGCACAACTCCTGAACCCGGAGCCATAATGTGAGCGTGGAGGCACAGATGTCCTGCTCAGAAGATGCGCTCGTTAGAGTCTCTGGCTTTCACACTGTAATGAAGAAAAGATCGGAAATAGCAGTTTGCCCATACCACCTACAACTCTATTCATTGGGGTAGGGGGGTTTCCTCTGAGAAAAAAGCAGTGAACTAGAGAGCTTTGAATTAACGGCTATATAATTTGGCAATGGGATTTGAAAGTTCCTGATCAAAGAGAGATTAATGGTCCAGATAAAAAAAAAATACCCAAAGAAACGGATGCTTCATGTTTGTGCACTTGGCAGAGCTATGAAACAGGGCAGGACAGCCCCATATCAGCTCCAGTACATGGCCCTGAAGGAGGACTGGGTCTGCCACAGCCTCCACCGCCAGCAAATCAACTCAGCAATTTAATAAAAGGTTCAAGCAGTGTTTGTGTTGTATCCTTTATAACAGAATTTATTATTAGTTTTCTGTCTTAAGTTAGTCTCAACTGCAGGCCCATGAGAAGTAAATAAATACTAGAGAAGACAAATTGTGATGGCATCATCACTTTTGGTGGGATGCCCTGTTCTTTCCCACCAAATGCCAGGGTTTTCCAAGCTCAAATTTCCTACACTGAAGAGCTTTACAGGTCCTTTGTGGTAGGAAAAAAAAGTAAAAGTTTGCCCCATTCTTTCTTCCTGAAGAAGAAAAGCTTGGAAAAAAGCCTTGCAAGAATGAAATCGGAAGATGAAAATTAAGAGGATGGCTGACTTAGCCCTACCATCCAAAGCACTTTCTCATTTAAACACATTTGAGCTTTTTTTTTTCCTTCAAAGCTGAACAGCAACAAAAAAAAAAAAAAANGCAAAGCTAAAAAAAAAAAAAAAAAAAAAAAAAGAAAAGAAAAGTTAATGATTTTTTGGGGTCAAATAAACTATTTCTTTCCATTCACCCCTGAGACTTTCAGTTTTGTGTCAAGCAGTTGACAGTGATTCCAAATTGGGAAATAATTATCTTGAAATAACATCCTCTTTTTTTTTTTTTCTGTTTTTTTTCTTTTTTTAACACAGCCCTGCAACAGCACAAACTCTGGACTAACCTCTCTTTCACTCCCTTCTGCGACTTCTTGCTGAATGAGACACTGCTCATACTCAGCCATTCTCTGACCCACCCAATGGACCCCCGCTGGCTGAGCACATTCCTGCCTCTCCATGCAGCAACCCATCTCCAGGTCTCCATGGTCTGTAAACTCTGAGCCAGTTTTTCAGCTGCTAGAAAGGATGGAGCACACCAAGTACCTGCCTGCACATATCTACCAATTCATCAGTCTGTTTAGGTCAAAAAATCATGGAAAATCTCAAGAGAATAAAAAGATTTTCTATTTTATAAATTAAATATTTCCACTTTTTTTTTTTTTTTGCTTTTGCTTTATTTTTGGCTTTTTTGTTTTATATTCACTCAAGAAAAATTATTTTCCCAAGTTTTGTGGCTCAGCCAAGCAAAAAAATTCATAAAGCTCTAATTATTTGCATCTCACAAAAAGTCTTTGATCCTGAGCAGTGACCTCGAGTGATGGATGCACAGGGAGTCAGTGATCTGCTCCTCTAAAGACAGTTCCCGTGAGATCCCCCTTGTTCACTGTGACCCCCTCATGTGACAAAGAAACTTCTCACCACTGCCCAACCAAAACACTGGGAAACACGGATGTCTCTGTGGAAGAAACCAAGAGAGACTGGAGCCCTCTACTTTGGAGATGCAAAGCCAGCCATAATACCAAATTCCCTCAGGCAGGTGTCACAGCTGTGGTAATCCATGGGGTCTTCAAGACCAGCAATGCTTATGCCAGCTTCAGAGGTTCAAAATCAGAAATCCAGTGGCAAAATCAGGCAATGGATTGTAAATTCCCTCTGTATTTTCCCATGCCTGACCCCACTAACATCTGTGAGCATGGAAAGCACCGAAAGGCTTTGGCTAGACTGCGGAAATGCCCACACCTACAGCACGGTGACACAGCCAAGAAGTGAGTTTCACACTTAGAAGGATATTGCTTCAGTTGGAAGTGCCTGTACACTGGAAGGATATTACTTCAGAGTTTCTTATGAAGTTAAACTCTGACTCTGATTTTTAAAGAGAAAATGCTTGAATAATCAGAACCAGAACTTTAAATAGACATAAAATGTCCAAAGTGATGAAATCACAGGGAGAAACACAAAATCATCAACTCTAGCCAGTGCTCCTGCACCCTCAGTCTGAGTCAGAAAACTCAAGAGACCAAAATGACTTCATATATCATGTCGTGCCCAGATCAATAAGGGATCTGTGGTAGCTTCCTCAGCTGTGTCGGCTGCAGCATGGCCATTTCTGCATTTCTGTGTGAGTCACTGCGGATGACACAGGAAAGGCTGTGCCATGGCATCGGGTATCTCCCTTTATTCTTGACGTCAGTGGAGGTATTTCAGGATGAGCATGGCTTTCTCTTAATCTTTTTGTAGCCACAGATTGCAAGGCCAAAAGAGGCTGTCTTGGCCAGATAGCCCGACCTCCTGCTGTCACAAGTTCACGGCACTGTCCTGCATCTATTTTTGATAATCTAGAGAACTGTCCACATTTGATTTATAACTAAGGACCAGAGGTTCAGGCACCAGCTGTTCTGAAAAGCAACTTTGAGTCTAAATAGATGTGAATCAGATGCAAAACCTACTGCCTTTAGCAGCCCTACAAACAGCTAAAAAACAACACAATGTTTACAGTTCTAAGATATTTAGTCTAAACATGGTGTTTCCAGTGCTTTTAGATACATCACTGTATTGGGTCTGGCTGAGGGAGACTTAATGTTCCCCATGGCAGCCCCCATAGCCCTGTGCTCTGTATTGGTAGCGAGAAGGGGGTTGATAACACACCCGTGTTGTGGCTGAGCAGTGCTGCACAGCCTCAGGGCTGTCTCTCCAACATTCCCCCCTCACCACGGGGCTGGGGGTGGGCAAGACCTTGGGAGGGGACATAGCCAGGACAGCTGACCCAAACTGACCAAAGGGATATTCCCTTCCATATGATGTCTGCTCAGCAATAAAAGCTAAGAGAAAGGAGGAGAGGTGGGGCATTTGCCATTACAACATTTGTTTTCCAGAGCAACTGCTATGTGTGGTGAAGCCCAACTTCCCAGGAAGTGTCTGGACATCGCCTGCTGCTGGGAAGTGGAGAATAAATCTTCTGTTTTCCTTTGCTTCTGTGAGCAGTCTTTGCTGTTGCTTTATTAAACTGCCTTTATCTTGACCCATGAAGCTTTTTCCATCATATTTTCTCCCCCCTGATCCTGCTGAGGAGGGGAGTGATAGAAAGGCGTGGTGGGCACCTGGTGTGCAGTCAAGGTCAACCCACCGCAATCAGGCATCTTAAACCTGTCTGGTATGTAATTTCAAAATGGTCGTGTTAATATTTTGTGAATTAACTTGTACTCCTGCAAAGGGGGACCTGGGGGGAGCACAGCCAGCGGTACATCACAGCTGTCACCTCAATAAGCTGCATTTTATACGCCATCTGATTTTGTCTGTGGGGTTTGCTAGCCTGCCATACCATGTATTTGCTTCTTCTTGGGGAAAGAAAAAAAAGAAGAAGAAAAAAAGAAATGTAAGTGTAAACAGTGCCTTAAGTGCCTATGTCACGTCTTCCCCGTGGAAGAAAAGCAGTATTCACAGCCTGACTCAGAGAAGTAAAGGTAGACTTTTCTCTCCGTCGCAGACTCGTGATGCCCCAGTCCCGGAGTGCTGCCCCGTGCCACTGGGCACTCACTGCGCACTGGTGCCACCACCCCCTCCCAGCTCAGCAGGAAAGGTCGGTGAAGTCACCAATCCCAGGGCAAACAGTGGCAAAATATGTCCCGGCCTAGTGAGTGAAGCTTATCTGTGTTTGTGAAAAGGTGTCACCTTGCCAGTCAGGGTGCATGTCTACAATGAATACTGGATATATTGATGTATTTCCCTCTCTTCTCTTCCTTGTTCACACATGCATTTGTTAAAACAAATGTCTCTCTCCGCAAAGCTGACCATGTAATGGATGTCAAAGACTTGCAGAGCCTTTCCCTGTGGTGCCAGCTCTCCAGCAGGGGATGTCCTGGCCCCACGAGCCCAGGCTGCTGTGTGCTCACACCGCCGTCTTCCCAGACCTGCAGAGGGAATGGCTCCCCACCGCCAGTCTGTCCAGTATGAGAAGAGCTCTCTGCCACCTTCCCTGCATCTACTAATATGTCAGTTGGAAAGAAATAGAAACTGAGACCTCGGGTGCTGGGCTGGGGCGCTGCAGAAAGCTGATACATCCCATTAGGGGATTGAGCCAAATGGAAGAGATGGATGCAGGAGATCCATCCACAGAACAGGGGTTGGATCAAACATCTCAGGCTGGCCCCAGTCCTGGGCCATGGTGCCCCCCGATCTAAGGTCACTCATTTTAGCACAAGGAGACGACTGGACATGCTGTGCTGAGATGCCAAGAAGGAAGCTGGCAGCTGGAGAGGTGGGTGTTCAGCTGCACCTTCTCCGGTCATAGTACTTTCCTCCTTAGGGTGCATAATACTGCCCAAATAATGACGACACCATGCTATCCTTGTCAGAGGCAGCTCAGGTCAAGGCTGTGTGCAGGTCTGCTCTGCACCCTGGGCTCTGCAGCAGCCTACAGAGGAGATGCTGGGAGACCTGCGTGGCTCCAAGAGACCTGCTGCTTCCGTAGAGCTGGAGGAGACTGACACTCGGCTGGGATCACGCACACCTACGGCCGGGGCAGGCTGCCTAGATAGGATGCTATTTATGTTAAGCCTCTCTGCTTAGCTGATTACTGGGAATCCGGGAGGGGTAGGTAGCTGGTGGGCAGCAGGATGTCTGGGATTTCTAGGGATGTTCTTGCTGTGACCTGGCACGGTCACTGCCTCCCATCAGGCTGGTTTCACTGTAGAGACATACTGGATTGCAACAAGACTTGCTCTGTCCCCTGGTCCCTAGAAATCCCTTTCCTGTCACCACCCGGCTGCGTGCCTGCTCCCTGGTCTCCTCTGCATCCCCTGACAGACCATAGGTAGGAGACACCCAGCACAGCACACACATACCCAGAGTTCATGACCCCACATGCTGCTGCTTCTCACTTCTGCTCAGAAAAGTAGATGGCAACATCTGAAGGACAGGTTTGTCCTGAGAAGAGACCTGGGACAAAGTGACAAGCCAGGGAGGTGGGTGAGCAGATGAATGATGAAGGTTTGGGGTAATACTGCCCAGAGGACCCTGATGGTGTCAGAGTGCAGCTGTGGCCCCAGGTCACCATGTGTCCTACAGGATATGGCCACTCTGTGGTTATAAGTTGGGGTCACAGTCAAAATTTGAATAACCAAAGTTTATTGAAAAATCCAATTTTTAAGTCCTTTCCGTGGCTAAGAAGGGCTTGAGCAAGACCAGTATAACTGGCCCCAAAATCACGTGTAAAATAAAAGTCCTTGGATTCCTGCCTTATCATAAACAACCTCAGATGACTCCTGGCTTTCAGCCTGGATATTGGCAACACCTTATGAGTGTGGGAAAGCATAGTGTGGACAGAAAATGAAATGCATTATAAAAATGCATTCAACAGACTACGAAACAAATGAAGATCAAACAGCCACAAGGATAAGAAGAAAGATGGAAATGCTGAAGTATATTTGAAGCAAAGATACAGGGTGAAGATCTCATGGGTCTTTTGCTAGATGGAAATGGTCAGGTTGTCAGTAGCAGTCTCCTGGGCTTAACACAGCTCCAAGGAATTCAGTAAACTATTTTGTTAGTATCTGGAAAGAAAACGGGAGACGACGCTTTCCCACCAGGCTGAGATAACACAGAACTGTCTGCTCCACCCCTAAGAGAAGGAGGGTGTTACACTGCAACAGAGAAAACAAAGTTTAACTGATTGCTTAAAAACTTCAAAGTTAAATAGCTCCAATAACCTGCAACTAAGGGTCTGGAAGGGGATGTCCTCCAGGATGATGATATTTTTAATAAATCTAGCTATGCCATGAAAGATTTACAAGGTGGGGAGAAAACAAATGCTATGCAGTCTTTGCATAAAATCAGTGGGGAGGCACAAGGTAATCAGAGAGCTGTCACCCTGCTATAAACGCTGGGGAAACTCAAGAAATGGATGTCACATACTCAGTGGTGGTGGTCACATGTCATCATTAACAGTGCTCCGTAAATAGGGTAAATTTCAACAGAATACAGTAAGTTCTTGAAAATCTGCCTCGTGGCGAAAAAGGTGAGATATTCAGTGCATTTACCTATGAACGGGCTAAAGGGTGAACCGGGGGTTTTGCAAAGTGAGACTTGCCTGTGAGCCAAAGCTGGAAAAGCTCATGGTGGAATTAAGCTGGAATTAAAAGCGCAAATAAGCAACCTCGAGAGTACTTGATTTTGGCATGTGATGCATTTTCCAGCAGGTAATATCCGCACACAAGGGTTGCAAGGCTTTCAGAAATGTGCCAGCTGCATTTGGCTCAGGGAAAGAATCAGGGAAAGCCATGAGCTGGTGTCCAGGTAGTCACAGAAGCAACTGGAGCCGTCTGTCTTGGTCTTAATATCTATGGAGATCTTCCAGAAATGTCCTCCACCGAAAGATTCAGCAGATCTTCAACAGATTTATTGCAGTATTTGGTTGTACACAGTATCTTAATATAGTGCTATCTATAAAAAAACATAATTCAGTTTTCCTCAAAGAATTACACTTATAAGATTTTGTATCTTTAAACTTTAGAGAAAACAGAGAAAATAAATTAACCAAAACAAGCTAATTACAGAATATATTTCATAGAAAAATAAAGGGTTTAAGCTGGCAAGAAACTGGAGAATTTTCCTAAATCAGGCAGATACCACTAACTGAAGATAAGAATAAATCCTATGGAAATTGTAATGTTTTCCGGAGCAGAGTTATTCATTTTGGTTGTGGTGTCCACGGTGGCAACGATCGGCCAGGTTGCGGTGGGGGCAGGGGTGACGGTTTCTCACTGCTCCTCATCACTCCAAGTTGAGTTTTACATATGAGTTTGGGGCATGAAACTGCTGTTTGCTCTGTGTTTGGGTGAGCTGGAAAATACCAATTCACAAAGCCCCATGTTTTTTCTTGGAAATGTCGTAAGCTGGGGAAAGCTCCCTGGTTCACATGCGGACCTGGGGTGCCTGTGGGCAGCTCCTGCTCAGCCAGCCCTGCCGCAAAGCCCCGTCTCCAGCTGGGTCACCTCTGACTGGGGACACTGGGACTCCCCCAGGTGCTGGGGGACTGGGCTTTGGTGGCTGTTGCTCTGAGCAGTGATGCTGATTGACAGTGTCAGTCTCGCAGCCCTGGAAACATCTGGAGCATTCCCCATTCAAAGGAAATGTAAAAAAAAGTTTCAGTTTCAGCCCTGTTCATACTGAAACCAAATTTCAACTACTCCAAATATTCATTTTCTTGGAAATCCCACTTTCCGACCAAGTTTCGATTCCTTTTTTTGGGAGGTACCTAAAGCTGTGGAGTTCGTGTTGTCAGCAAACGCAGTTCTCCCTATGGCTGGTGCCAACCATGGGCACACCTGGCTGCCCTGGAATGGGGACTGTGAGGATTCCCAAGTGGGTGAAATTTAGAGATATGTTCAGGCTGTTACAAGGAAGAAACAAAATATTTGCATAAAATCCACTTCCCCTACACCTGTGTTATTACTGCCCTGAATGATGAAACGCTGCCCTATTTCTATAACAATCAAAATACCTAAAGAAGTGGCCCAGAAGCACTCAGGACTCTGAGCACTGGTGACAGCACTGATGGGATCAGCAGGACAGCTAAACCCTTGAGGCTCTGAGGAAAGAAGCAACAGAGTTTTTCTCTATGTATATTTATTTGTGTTATTCCTTGTATCTTTTCTGCATTTCTCCACCATGAGGACAGAGCTGTTAATGTTATTAAATATTAAAATCTTAAAAAAGGAAATCTAAATCCTAATTACCTACTCCTATGTGGAAGAAAAAAAAAATGTAAAATCATGGAGCATTTAGTGACTGCATGGTATTCCTTCTGATGTGATTAAGCTCCGGGCTAAAATTATTTTCAAGATCCCATGACAAATATATAACAAGAGAAGGAGAAGAGCCCAAGTTAAATCCATTTTCACTAAGGCCACACAGCTGCTTGTAGCTGCAGAGTAACTGCTGCAATCCATGGTTTTTGAAACTGTTATTTTATTGTATGTTGTATGATTTTATTAGCTACTGTACCAGGCCTCTGATCAGTGGAGACACACTCGGTTGTGAAGCTCAGGCATGGGGTCCAGAGCTCCCCTCACTTCTTCTGCCTGTTCTTGATAGTTTGCCACCAGCAGATTTCTCTGCCTGGGCTGCTTACTGGTTCCCAAATGGCTTTTAATGTTTCCTCTTGTCTTCCTCCCCCAGCCCTGCAGCTGGACACTCTCGGGTGCTGTCTCAAGTCTAAGAGTGCCAAATTAGCATTTTCAGATATGCAAAATAGCGTCAGTGATAGAATATCTGTGTTCAAGAGAAAAAAAAAGAAAAAGGAAAAAGAAAAAAAAAACCAAAACCAAACCACAAGAGCAGGAGATGAGGGAGTGCAGAAACTCTGTTTCAGTTCAGCTGTCAGTGAGCAACATGAACTTCCACTTTCCAAGTAGCTGGAAAATGTCCCTGTATTACCTCTCTGCAATGCCATGAAAATGATGCTTCACCTCCTGAAGACCCTGTTTCCCTGTTTCTGAGTTGTTCCTGTCACAAAACTGTGAGAAACCAAGTACGAGAGGAACAATGGGAAAGGAAACAACACTTTGCTCTAGCTGCTGCACAGAATGTTCCTGGCCAGCCTAGGAGATCGCCAACAAAATATGAATTACATGCATTTACTGCCATTCCTGCAGCTGAGCGGAGGAGCTGGCAAACAGGTCTCTCTGCTGCGACACTCCCCTCCCCGTGCTGATGACAGTGGGCTCCTCAGAGCTGAGCGCTGCGTCCAGGCACACCCAGGGCTACCGCGGGCGAGAGGAGGAGGTGTGGGGCCATCAGCCATCAGTACGTCCTCTGCAGCGAGACCCTGGCAGAGCCATTGCCATTTGGCCACATCTAAGGGGTCTGCACCCCGGGGAGCTGCAGACCCTGTGTCACCAGCACCGGCGTGGCACGCACCCGCATGGCCACAACCATCGCACAGGGACCGGCTCTGCCTGCCTGTACAGCAGTGACACGCTGGGGACAAGGAGGAAACATGCTCCCTGCGGCGGGGGACATCCTGCAGGGAAAGGAGAAGGAGTGCCCAAGTATCAGGGCTGAAGGATGGCTGATGCTGACTCCAGATCTTACTGATTTTTCCACTCTTACACAGCGCTCTGAGCGTGCATGTTAGGGCTTTTTTTGCGTATGCAAACGATGGGGATCAGGGACTAGAACCGTGCAGAGCTCCCCGTGGGGGGGGCACAGAAGATGCTGGGGGGGGAGTTGGGAGCAGGACATGACAAGGGTGCTGCCCAAGGGCCCCCGGCAGGGCGGGCTGGCCCCTGGGACAGGGTGGCTGTGTGTGGGGCACGGGGTGCCATGGTCCTCGCAGAGTCCATCACAGTCTTTGTGAATGTCATCCGAGGTCTAATTACCTCTACTATTAAAGACTGAGCCTCACTTTTGGTCTCAGAGTGTTTGATTCCCACTTTGATTTCCCACTTCCCACCAGTAGCTGAACATTGCTAACTTATTACATATTAAATGGATTCCTGGTACCTCCAAGATCTAGTGGACCTCTCTTGTGTATTCAGCCCATGTTGAGCGTGGACAAGTCCTGCAGCACTCTCACAGCGGTGTGACCAGTCCTCCACCATCAGGTTATTCCTTTCCTTCTGGCATAAAGGCAGCATCAGCAGAGCTGCTTTGACACACCCTTTTATTCTCTGCAAGTTAATGAAAGACGATAATTATTGAAGGACATCTGATACCCTTCATAAGTATATCAGAGCATCCCCCTCACCCCAGAGAGAGATGGAGCATCTTTTATGGCACATCACATGTTTATGCTAGCCCCAGGGCCTGAGTGGGCTAGTGCTGGCCCTGTGGGGCCCTGGGCTGAGGTTTGGGTGACAGACCCCCATGGGCGGTTTACAAGGTCTGTTGTGTCCTCCTTCGCCAGGCACCGTCACTCCCCAGCCTGCTCTTGGACTCCAAGGCAAGTGCTGCTCACAGAGAGCTGCTGCAGCTTAGGGGGTGTCCAAAGGGGACTGGCTGCTGCCTGTGTGCATGTGCCATGCAAGGGTATATCAGAAAAAGACCTTAAACACCAAGTCCGATCACCCTGATGGCTTCTTATTTCTATTACCTACATAGCCTCAGTGCAGGGCTATAGGAGCCAGCACCCATCTCACCTGATCTTAGCCTCTAAGAGCTCTAAGCCAGTCATCTCAGTTTTCTCCCAGACCAGCACTACCTGAAAGCAATTTATCTATCCTATGAGGGGAGCTGTGACGATCCATGAGGTTTAGTGTGATACAAAATCATGTTTTCTTAAATTATGCTGACAACCGTGTCCTTGGCTGCAAAGCTGTGAATGCATCTCTGGCTTTTCCCAGCACACAGTAGTATCAGAGATGAGCATGGCCAATGCTTAAATGTTTTAGTGACATGTGACCATGGATCATAGGATTGTTAATGTTGGATGGGACCACAGGAGGCTTTCATGGAAGACGGTAGGACTGTAGGCAAAATTTCTGAGCACCTCCAGCTTTCCAAGGTTTGGGACTTCAGGTGCTCAGTATGCTTAGGTCTGTCAGAACAAGGTGAATGGGTGGGAACAAGAGGTGACAGAGAAGCTCTTGAAATCCTTAAATATCACAGTGAAAAAAAGTTAGCTGTAAGCTAGAGATGGTTTTTAGTTGCATATCCAAGCCTGAAACACTGTCAGTGGAAAGACAGATTATGCCCCATAGTATGTCCCACTCCCAGTATAAAACCTGCACTACTTACCCTAGTCCCTTTAGTTTAAAGGAGGGGACAAGCTGGTTCAGTACTTTGTAAATTAACTGTAAGGAAAATTAAATAGACCTACAAAAGGGACCACCCGATGGACACAGCTCCAATCTCTGGAATGAAAACATGTTATTGATGGGCAACGTGGGAATGTCATGGCTGGACAGGACCATGGGATGTGTAGCTTTCCTTAGGAGAAAGGTGCTGAACTAGATCATGAGGGACCTGACATCTGCAATACATTCCCTGCAACCCAGGTAGGACACGTTGCTCTGCATTTTCCTGAGGGAAATGTGTTTGGCAAAACCTGGGGCAAATGTGTATTTTGCATACAGCAATGTGGGTTTATGCAACCAAGCCCCACTCCAGCGCACTTCAGTAGAAGATTTCTGAATAAATACATGAGAAAAATGCGTATTTATCAGGGGTAACCTTTTTGTGAGATAGGCACATCCCACCTAGCGCTGGTCCTAGCATGGAATCTCCTCTGGTCCTTGTAGCTCCGGGCACAAGTCAGGGCCATCAGGCAGCCCTGTGTGTGTAGGTATCCTCAAAGCAGTTCAGCCTCCCTAATCCCTTCCCTTTCCTTCCTTCTAACTAATCAATTTAGGAAATTTATGGTATTTACAGCTTGGCTCAAATCTCTTGTTTGTGAATGTAAATGAACCGTTGTTGAAGCTTGTAGGGTGCTGGAATACACAAAGCCTTTGTGATATGCTGATTTCTCACACCAGGCTCGCCCTCCTGCCAGGCAGCTGATTGAGTTGCCACCTTCCCAACTACTCTTTTCCCAGGCAGCTGGAGGGTGTGGTGCCACCAACATTTTTTTAGTGGCAAAGCCAGTTCAAGAAATTCCTGCCCCCACCCCTTCACTTGTGTCAATACAGCTGTCTGGGGAGCTGTGTGGTAATTTGGATGGCTTACATGATCACATAAAA
The DNA here is from genome assembly GCA_013400135.1 of Rhinoptilus africanus. NCBI lineage: Eukaryota > Metazoa > Chordata > Aves > Charadriiformes > Glareolidae > Rhinoptilus > Rhinoptilus africanus. The sequence continues at coordinate 172,477 of VXBO01007696.1, read as the reverse complement.
AGAACATTTGGGAGGGACTATTTTTGTACACCTGGCTGATGTCAGTGGTCTGGTCAGAAGGGACCCTGAATGGTAGAGAGAACATCAAGCTACAGCTGGAAGAAGCAGCAAGGGGGTCGAAAACCCTTCAACCAAGTTTGCCAATGGTGAAAACATCATCAGCTGACACCTTGGTGGCACCCCAATGCTCCATGGCTTCACAGGCACCTATAAGTTATATGCTAGTTGGTCATTATCTATGCATCAGTCCCAGTATGTCCCATGGTTGGAGACTCACCACCAGGTTTCCACAGGCAGCCCCCTGAGACACGGCCAGCACCGCTTAGTGCCTCTCCCTTTTCACCCGTGGGCTGGGTGAAGGCTTCTCATGGGTGCATGGAAAACCTGCATGCCTCCAGCGAGGCATGCCATTCCATGGGGTTTATAAAAAAGAGGTTCCTTGGGGCTGTGAATCCCATGGAAAATCAAGAGAATGGGATCTGATGCACCTTTAGAAGAGGGCTCCAAGGAGACCTGCCCTCTGACAATGCCTGGTCAGTGAAGCTACAGCTGTGAGGCTGTAGGACTCTAAACACAGCAAAGACTGTCCCTGGCAAACCCAGATGACCCATGCCCTAGGATAAAATGGATAACCCACATTTCTTACCCAGCACAGTAATGCTCAACTCTCTTGAAAATACCTTGGAAAAGCTGGAAATCGGGGAGAGAAAAGCCCAGTGGATGCTAAAGATGGCCAAAACCAGAGGGCCCAGGAAAGGTACAGAGTTCTTTCCAGACAGCTGATCTTCCTGGAGAGCATCTGTTGGTAAGTAGAGTGGGGACCTGATCTTTCCTTGGGGGCACTAGGCAGAGAGAAGTCAAGAGAGTGCTTCCATCCAAAGGAGTCTCTCACCCTCAGCCCTGAGCAGCTGGTTTGTTCTTACCTCAAAGATGCTGAGATTTACCCATGCGACACCAAGGAGGAATTCAGGGTATACCGGATTACTGGATTTCCAAGTGAAGCAGGTGTTTTCAGAAGGGGTGAGGCTTAGAAATGGGGCTTTATGCTGAGTCTTTATGAGCTGGGGGAGGTAAGCGTGCAGATGTGTCAGACTTGGCTGCCACCAACACGAGCATGCAGAGTTTGGCTCTTGCAGCTGAAGCCATTGCACAGGGTAACACATAGCCAGCCTTCAGTCATCTTTTTGAGCTGGGCCACCAATCTCCCTGGGCCTCCAAATTTATGGGGCAAGAATTTCTTTCTGTTTCTGAAAAGTTTGGGGAAGAGGGGAATTTTGTCTTTTAGTTTCTCCTGGATTTGCAGCCATTCCTAACTATACTGGAAGAGACAGCTCCATCCCAACGGCTGCACCTCCCTAGGTAATGATCAGCACAGGGTGACAAAGACCGCCTGCCTCATACCCCTGGGGGGGAAAGGTTGTTACAGTTGAAGGCTGGACGTGCCCAGGGACGACAGCGTATCAGCTTCAAAAGAGTTTTGTAAGCTTTGTAAGCCTTAGCTCTACAACATCAGCAACACAAAGAAAAGCTTTTGTCTCACATGGGTCACTTACAGGTATCATTTACTAGACCTGCTCTCCAGAGCGTAAGTTGAAAATAGATTATAACAGAGAACAGGACAAGACTTAATTATCCACGTCTCAGGCTTCACTGTAGGTCACAGCAAGCCCCATTTCATTGCTGGTGGTCAGACAGCCAGGAGCTTGGACCCTGGAGCAGTCCAGTCTGGCCCCCCTGAGCAGCTGCCCCCTCCTCTCCTCTCCACCCATTCCCCCTCCTCCCTGCCCAACTGGCCAGAGGCTTGGGAAGGGTCCCAAGAGTCTAAGCATTTCCCAGCCTTGCGCACTCATCCAGCAGGTCTCTGTGTCAGCGGCCCTGCTGACCCACGTGAAAATGAGGTGAAAGCAATAGTAAACAGGTATGGAACAAGAAGAGCAGAGCAGTAGTTATCAACAGTGACAGTTGGGAGACATGGACTAGTGTTGGCCCAGTTTGAGCAAGAGTCTGGACTAGAGATCTCCAGAGGTCCCTCCCAGTCACCACTGCTGAGACTCCAAATTCAATAATTCAGAAAATTCCTGTGTTTTCTGAGACACAGCATCATCCAAGCCTGGTCCCCAGGACTCTATCAAAAAAAAAGTGAATGTGTTACTTCCCTCAAAAAGTGGCACCAGTACAAGGAATGAAGGTCCATGACTGCTTCAGGAGCAAGTCAGTAAAACAAACCTCTGATCCTGACATAAGTTGTGTAACCTGGAGCTGAAACCATGAGAACCATATAGATGCACAGGAGGAATTCCCTGGTGCCATGGAAATAATTGGTCCACAGCTGTCAGAGAAATACGGGAAATGAGAAAGATAAGATCACCAGCCTGGGGAACAGCAGTGGCTTCACGAGCAGAGAAGATGGCCAAGAGACTCAGGCCTGATGACATCACTGGCCAGCACAACAGCTGAGTTTTATAGACTTCGTAAAAATTGAGCTTGTATTAAATTCTGTCCAAGAAAAGCAGTTCTGCAAGAAAAACACTCTGAATTAGGTTGGGTTGCCTGTACCTGAAACAGGGCTGGGACTCTGGGATTGTAGCTCTGTCCTGAATTTGGGGGTTTTTCTTACCAGAACTCATGAGATGTCCCAGACTAAAAAGATAGCTAAGCAGCACCATTGGGACTGATATCAAAACAGATCTCCGCTTTTTGTGGGCAAGGCTTAGGTACATCTTGATGGAGAACTGGGAAAGGAGTCTGAAATCAAGATGCAACCAAAGACTTCAGTGTCAAATGCGTGTGTCAAAAGGAGAATCAGCTGGGATCTGCACAGAACAATGGGTTAAAAAGCTGATTGCTTTCTCCGGGGACCAAGAAAATGGTGCCAGGAGTTTTGAAATTAGCACTGAAGATAAAAAGGGAAAGATGAGTAAATATGAGAGAATACTGCAAGCATGAAATGAGCCTCTTCAAAAGGGTTGTCACAAGGAACCGTTTAAAAACTGAGTGTAACCAAGGTGTTTGTCAACGAGCTTTGGGCTTCTGCTGCCCACTTAGAAAGTGGTTGATCAAGCTTTGGCAGGAGCGAGTACTTTGGCAGCAATGAATACCGTTTTATTTCAGAGGAAGGCTGTGATTCCTGTTCCTTGCACTTTGTTTCTTTTGAATATTGCTACTTTGGACTGTAGATGTAGACAAAAAAGGGGGTGCACAGGGATGTACTCCCAGCACGCAGCCCCACAGCAGGGACCAGCAGCAGTTCCTTCCTGGCTACAGCCAAAACTGACAAAAATCTGCCACGCCAGCCCTTGTTCGGCTCCAGGCATGCCCCCAACCACAACAAATTTCAGCTCTTAGCTGGATCTGAACAAGTTGTTCTCAGTTTTGCACTGCTCCCAAGGCAAGGGCTTTGTAAGTGAACACAAGTCATCGACGTTTGTCCTGCTCTCTCTAGGGCACAACATACCTTTCTGATTGTTACGGCATGTGCTGATAGCTTTGCTACCTACAGCTTTGCTGTGAACCATCAGACAGGTTTTTGCACACGAAAATTAATTTGAATGCATATTTTGTTTCAACCTTTGATAGGAACTGAATGTTTTGCAGTTCAGGTTTTCAAGAAACAAACATAATGACAATTTTTGGATTATATTTTTAGTTAAGTTAAAAGGCATTTTAGTCCATTGTCTTCCAGAACTTCCTGACAGTGTCCACATCTGGTCCACATACAGTTATAGAAACCAGGTCAGTTTGGAAATCACAGACAAGCCTGGCAATCACTGGGCCATACAGAAACATCCCCCAAACAGCTCCCTCTGTACAGTGACATTTTCTAGCAGATTTATTTCCCATTAGCACTGCCGGCTGTGTTGATGGGTTATTGTATCCATTGATTTTTTTTCCATTAAAACTATAAATGCATGATGATCCTGCCTGTGAGAAGCACGTGTAGCCTGGCTGCTTCCCGGGGGCTGGTTGCTCAGAGCACGATCCTTGCGCCCCTCCTTGCTGGGCTGGACCACACATACTATGGCCTCCATCCTGCATCACCTCCAGATCCTCCTCCTTCTGGCTATTGTGATGGGGGCTCTGGAGAGCCCTGCCTGGACCTCACCCCGGGAGATGAAGGGAGTCAAAGATATAGATGGAGGTCCTGCTGTCCTCCTCCTGCTGCCCTGCCTGCCACAGGCACAGCACTGAGGGCTCCTAAAACCATTGTCATGCCATGCAGATCCTCCAAGCACCATCCTCCAAGGTGTTGCTCCACCACCCCCTTAGAAAGAGGAGGGAACAGCCTCTTCCAGCCTACTGTGAATGGGGCATCCCCCCAGGACTTGCCATCTGTTTCCCAGCACTGGGGGAGCCAGGCACTGTCAGCATCCCCAGGGCAGCCAGCTCTTATCAAAGGGCCAATCTGATGAAGCCAAAGGCCTCTGGTTTTGTCAGTGCTGGATGTTGCTTTCTGGCAGGAAAGGCTATTGAATGGTGGTTGAAGGGCGAATGCGCTGAAGAAAAATGCCCTTCCTTTACCAAGTGTCTCCACCAAGCCCCGCCACCCCGCACAAGACTGACCAAGGCTGATCTTAGGCTGCCCAGTGCCACCAGCTGCCAGCCGTTTACCAGTCTCCGATCGGCAGCAGAGGAGCATGGACAATTTTGATGCTTGTCTTTCCCCACTTGCCCGCACGCTTTCAGCAAGTAATGGGACTGAGAAGGGTCAGTCCAAAGCAAGCAGAGCACCAAGCTTTTTCCAGGTCAAACACTAATTGTTTGATAAGGGCCTGAAAATACTAGTTTTAGCCTGAGAGATGGAAACATCCCCAAGCCAGTGCCAGTCCATGGCTACCCACACAACCAGCTGCCTGGGGCTGTTTGCAGCCCATGTTGCCACCCTCCCAAACCTATCTCACTCCCAAACCTGTCTTCTGAGAGCTCACACCACTGGCTCCAGGCACACGCAGAGAAACCTCAAACACTGACAGGGCCGGTGACAGCCCAAGCCTCCCTCTCTCCAGGGAGCCCCAGCCATCTTTCTTCCCTGTACTGCAAGTCGATCTCATGAACAGTGACCTGCTGAAGACCTGTCAGAGGTTGAGGATGCTCCACAAGAGCTATTTTGACTTGCTCATAGTAGTTAGAAGATGCTGTCCTCTCCTAGTTCCCTTCTTCACATCCAGGACATCTCTGCCTTCCCTGACCTAGGTGGCAAGGAAATTTCTTGGTTCCACCAATGTGGGAGCAGGGGAAGAAGAAGGTGAGAGTTCCCTGGTTGCATGCTCAAGAGCAGCATGATAAGGTCCTCAGCCCATCCAGCTGCAAAATGTTTTATGGTAGAAGACCAAATAAATTGATTGAGAGTTTGCAAATGGGCACAGAGAGGACCTCCAGTTGTTCTGATTCTCGTGGGCATTAGGAATAACTCTGTTGAGTTCTCTGTTGGGTTCAGAGAAGTATTTCCTTACACCCTGAGCCACTTTCAAGATGGCATTAAACTCCACAGACCTCATACTTTAAAAACATTCATTGTGCCTACACCTTTTCCAGTTCTCCATGCATGAGTCCACACACATGCACGAGCCTAGGACAGGCATTAAACATTAAACATGATATTTAGAAATTACCTATAAATTATAAACTATGCTTCTGCCAATCTGCCCAGCAATGCTGAAGTTTAGGGAAATTGTCTTAGTTCTTCCCCTTGCAGGGGATTCTTGAGGCCTGCCTTTTCCAACAGGCTTCTCAAACATTCTTTGCTCTTTCCTGTGAAGTTCCTCAGAAAGATGATGGAGTGTCCTTTCTTGGAGATTTTCAAAACTCAGCTGGACAAGGCCCTGAGCAACTGAGGGTACTAAACAATTTGAAGTGAGCCCTGCTTGGAGCAGGAGGTTGGATCAGAGACCTCCAGGCACCCCTCTGAACCCAAATAATTAATGGCTTATGGAATCTGCTAATTAAGAGCATTCTCAATTGAGTAGAACTTGAATGACTTCATCTTGGCCTGAACTTCACCCTTCTAGGTGAAATGGAGATGCTAACTTGCTTCAAACTGTCTTTCTCGCCAAGTATCGCTGAGCATAACAGACTCAGGCCAGTGACTGACGCTCTAACAACTTGACCCATATGGAGGCAGACATGTCAAAGTGCTGCACACCATACTCAGGGCATCGCCCCCCCTTTCTTAGATGCAACTGTCCCTCACACATGCAAAACTACATGATGTTCAGCTGCACTAAGCGAAGTCAAATGGTGGCAAAAATATTACCCAAGTCCTCATAAGCTGGAAATGCCTGAGATATGATGTCTTTCAGAAACCCCACATGCATCAGTATGATACAGTTAATGTGATCCCAATGTGTCAGCAGAGATATCTCCAATGAAGAGAAAGAATTATGAAAGACATCAGCAAGACCAGATCTGCTCCGTGAAACATGAACTCTTAAGAGAACTGAGGCCTAGGAAGACTACAGTTGTAACGATGGTAAAAGAAATCCTTTTCTTAGAGCAGATGCTATATGGGCTTGGCCTGTTTAGCTGGTAAGATGAAGGCTGCAAAGGACTGCAGTTGCCTGGGGAACATTATGGAGTCTGGAAGGGAAGAGCTATAGTCACAGGTCATCTGCTAACCAGAAGATGGTTCTCAGAAGGGTTGTGCTGCACCAGAGTCTTGCCAATGGATTTCCATAAAAAATTATTTGGGATAAGCTGGCAAATGACACCAGTAAGATGCTGTCCTGAGGAGTTTCTGTCTTTCTCCCTTGATTGCAGAGGGATGTGAGACAGCCTTCTTAGACTAGCTACTAGCATTTTCGCAGCTGGAGTCAGGCGAGTTTAATTCCCCCAGCACGTGCTCTGCATCACAGGTTGGTTTAACCTGTTTAACAAAACCACCCAGCACATCAGTGCTGGAACATGCGGGTGCATCCAGGCTGGTAACTATAACCATTTCCATTAGGCAGGCAGAGGGAAGCCAGGCAATGAGCCTTAATGGGATGCTGTGTGCAACCGCACCACAGCAGACCCCAGCCAAGCTGTGGAGCCTGGCACGGGCAGTGCTCCAGCAGGCCTGGGCCCTGGCACACCTGGCAGCACGTGAGGGGGCTCATGGGTGAGAAATACTCTTAGCGGTGACCTTCCTAGCGTGTAAGCAGGAATGAGAAAGCCCACATGCTTTTTAGCTGGCAGCCTGGTACTAGCCAAAACACACCATCAGTGTAATGCTGCACTGGCTGCCAGAGAAATCAAAACTATGGACTGTTGGTTTGGACTATGTTTCTATGTCTTGCAAGATTTGAATGTGAGTAATCCTAGGAATCTGTTGTTCCATCCATTAGATGTGCTTTCCTACCCGGCTCTTCACGTTAGTATCTCTTCGCGTCAGGCGATGCAGACATGCCTGCTCTTGTTTTACCAGGAATCCTTCTGGGGCTTTGGCTGAGCTGAGATTTTACAATGCATGGATCCTTGCCAACTTTTAGTCTGAGAAGGAACTTTGCCCACCTTCAGCACAGCTGAACAGCACAGCAGGGTTTGCAACGTGAACCAGCTGTTAAGGATGAGTTACACCTCCTGCCCTGAGGGGAGTGGGAAGAGATGAGGCAGGGAATATCTATCCAAACAAGTTTGTACACACATGTGATTTTGTAATATGCCGCCTAGAAGAGACTTGCAGCCATGGTGTGGAAGAGTCTGGAGAGTATTGTGAAGATCCCAGCCCTGGCCCTCCAACGAGGATGGGACAGGCACACACAACACACTCTGCTAGCATCTGGCTACCCCAGCCCAGCCTCTGCGGGTGGTTTAGGGAGCAGCACAGCCGTGCACTGCTGCGAGGACACAGAACAACTCAGGCTTGGTGAGTTGCTGTTTTCTTCATTTACCTGTCCCTGCAGGAAATTCCTAATGAGGTGGCAATGAAGCTGCCAGATGTCATTGACTGCACATGGAGGCTATTTCGCATGCATCCAACCAGGCAGGAGATGATTTCAGAGTTGAAGACGTTGTTTTATGGTTCCCTGTTTGAAAAACAATCCATGTTCTTTTGCCAAGAGAGACACAATGGGTTTTACCAGCACGAAGAATAGACAAAATACCAGTAATGAATGTGGTTAGGCCTGAGGTAGGTGCTGCTCTTAGATATACTTAGATATACTGCGTGATTCTGCGTCATTCTGGGGAAAAATTATCAAAGTGCCGGACACCTGACCAGAAATCAGAGTCCATCTTAGGGCATGATTTCCACAGAGCATCTCACTCTTCCCTGACCAAGCCACACTACTTCAATGAGAGATATGAGCAGAGGGACCACCTCTAAAAGAATACGTTGTGGAATAATAAGGTGCCAAAGCAAATTCTACCATCAAAAAAAATCTCCCTGGAGAAGGGAGACACAGAAGCTGACTGATGGTGTTCACCGCCCAGGGCAGTTAAATTCATGGTGGGCATGACCTTGCAGACCAGAGAAGGTGGGCAAGCAGCCTTGCTGGGCACCAGCTCGCACCCTGACACCACTTCCCTCCACTTCCCTGGTTCAGACGCAGCCTTGCTTTTGCACCCTGAGCCTGACAGGGAAACACCTGCACATGGTGGCACTCCAAGGACAAGCTTGCTACTCACTTCCAAAGGGTTCTCTGAGACAAAATGGGTTTGTTTGTTGTCATGAGTTGTGTCTTCATCACCCCCTCTGCCCCAGAATGGCCCCGGTCCACACCCTCCAGCAACACCTTTCCTCAAGACCTTTGCCCTTTCCAGCTGACTCGCTGGCTGATGGGAAGCACACTGGCTCCCAGCGCTCCCAGCCTCCTGCGTGCCATAAACTGCTCCTGGGAACCCCCGTCGAGTTTCTAATGTTTAAAATGGGAGACAAACGCACTCAAGCTAAGCGATGAATTGACTGTGTAATCAGAGACAAACCTCGAAAGAAAACACAGGCTTTGAAGGTACCTGCCACAAAGTCTGCTCTGTCTCCTAGATGCCCCCTTCTGCCAAAGCTATCCCCTTCTGACAGTGGTGCTCCCTCCACTGGGGAACTGGGTCAGGGGTTTGCCCTGCCTGAAAGCAATTCTGTAAAAAAATCCTTGAATGCTGGACCAGTGGGGGGTTCAGCCCTGCCTGACCCCGCAGGACAGCCCCAGGGAGCTGTGTGTGCCCAGCTGGTGGTCGGGGAGACACGGGCATCCCAAGGCTGACTGTGTGCCACAGCTTCTCCCTGCCTCTTCTTCAAGGCAGGATCTCTTGCTCTGTGCCACGATTTCTACCTGGCAGGCTGGGACACCTTGGTTTCTTCTCCCCTCATTTTCAAAGCTTCACAGGAAGGTACCAAATGCATGCATTTCCAATGTACTTCCCTGCTTTGTTCCCAACCAAACAAGGCCTCATGGATTTTCCAAGTTTTATCAGCACATTCATATCACACAATTTGAGAAACAGTGTCTGTACACACACTTGCATGCTGTCACATGCTGGTAGCTCAATTCTACCTCTGGAGAAGACAACTGATATCAGGGATATCAAGGATAAACAGGGTGAATATCCCATGCCCCCCCAGTCTCTCAGAAGTTTATTACTATCCTGGCTTCCCTGCCAGTGCCAGCCCCCGGTCCTGTCCTGCACCCTACGTCTGTCTTGACTCATTTCTGCTGCCTGCTCCTATGACCGCAATGTCTGAGCACAAGAGGGACCCGTGCCTGCCCGTGGACGTTGGCTAACAACAGTGACCGGAGGGGAAGAGAACACAAAGGCACACCAATAAAGAGGAGGTGGATCCAGCAATCCCTTTAGCTGACCCTGCACCGTCTGCAGCCCAGCAAGCCTGACGCCCAGGAGGAATTAGCACGATCGGAAGCTCTCGCCTCTCGGCGGCTGCTCCCGTGGGACTGGCTTCGGCACAAATGGCTGCTGCCAGATTAATTTCACTCTGGGCCGTGATCTGCTTGAGCTGCCCCATCCAGGGCTGCGGAAGGGATTTGTTATGCTGACAGGTAGCCCTGGCAGGGGGATGTTCCCGAGCAGCTTCTGGCACAGAATGGTGCTCCCACTCTTTCCACACTGGTGTAGAGCAGAGTAAATCCTCTTCGATCAATGCAAAATCAGGTGTAAAACAGGAGCATCCAGCCCAGGCCATTTAATTCTCCGAGATCTAAGCAGGCTTGTAATCTTCATCAGCATTGCTTCCTGCTTGAAACGCTTTTCATTAGCTGCTTATTCAGTGAACACAACCACTTCTGCTACCTCAGCAAAACGCATGCCACACTTCTTGCTCAGCAGCAAAAGGCAAACATTTTATTGCATTTTAATCACTGGCAGTTTCGGCAGTTGCTTCCTGGTCTCTGTGTTTCTTCTACCCATCCTACTGAGAAGCCTGTATAAACTTTGATTGCAGAGATGTGCTTGACCAAAAGTGATCAGGCACCTCCTCAGCCTCCAAGTAGCTGGACAGCCTGATGCACTTCCTGGGAAGCTGAGAGCTAAATGCTTGGTCATCTCGGTGGCCTTTCCATCCAGTCCTGGAAGAAGTGAGACAGGCTGAGCTGTGCGGTTGTAAAGGTTGGCCAAGGATGACCTTCGCCATGTCATCAATCTTGCTGGGAAATTTCATACAATTTTTTTCTTCTGAAAATACTGATTTCTTGGATCAGAAACGTTTCAGAGGAACATTTCAATATGGAGAAAACCCACTGATGGGATCCCCCTTCCCAACCATTGAGGAATCAGGCTGTTGAGGAACCAGGCCAAGCAGTCCCGAAACCCTCCTTGAGAGCGGTGCAGCCCACTGCCAGGACAGGGTTAAGGCTTGCTCTGGCACTGCAGCTTCAAGCCAAGAACTGCTGAGTGACAAGAGAAGGGCACAGTCCGGCTGCCCAGGGTTTGTTTGCTAGTCAGTGTCCCTGTCGTCTCCCCTGGATGGTGCCTGAGGACAGGCGGTCACCTGCAGGCTGCTCCATTTCCCCTGGGCAGACCATGCTCCGCAGCTGCTGCTCCTCTCCCAGGCTCTTCCTCCCCCTCTGAGTCACACCAAGCGTTTAAAAGAAAATTTCAGTGCCCCATTTCTTCATTTTCCTGTGTCTGGGGGGTTTCCAGCCTCTGATCCACACCCTTAGGGCTGCTGTGGAGGAACTGGTTCTCCTCGCTTGGGCATGATCCTTGACCTGCCCGTAATTCTCTCACAGCCCCTGCGCTAAGGTCAACAACCCTCTTTGTTCTGCTGCTGCTTCTATGGCCAGGCGCGAGCAGGTAGAAGATGGGGCAGGCAGTGTGTTTCACAGCCCCCAGCAGCCGCTGATGGGCCAGGGACAGGCAGCCATATACTGCCTGCGCTGGGGCTGAGGGAACCCACCGCTGCCCGGGGCGGTGGCAGTGGGACCGCCAGCATCCCTCCTGCAGCATCGGCCTCTTTCCTGCCTGGGCAGTGCACCTGGTGGTCAGCGGAGTCCTTCCCCATTTACCCCCACAAAAATGAACAACAGGATCAGGCCCAGTGTGGGTCTCAGCTTGCGGCTGTCAGCCGCGGCTCACCGCCTGCAAGTCCCTAAAGAAAAGGGAAAATGCCCTGCACAGAAAGCCCAGGGGAACAAGAACAAAGGCAGGCCCCTTCTCCTTCCTTCAACGTTATCTGGGATCGATCATTGCCTTAATGCAACACAATCCCCTCACTCTGCTGCCTGCCTCTCACCCCACAAAGTCATGCTCAAGTGATCTTGTTTCAGGGTAACACTGAGTTAATTTGTCTGCAGCCCTGTGGGACTTCCCAGGCAGCCTTTTCAGCAAGGGGATTTTGCTGAGTCTGCAAAATTATTCATCAAGGGGAGGGGGGCATTCATGGGCCCCAAATTCTCCATTTTTTCTCCTTCAGGTCTGACTCCTCCGAACCGCTGAGGTCTTGGGTTGCCCTGGGACAGTGGCTCAGAAGGTCTGAGCTTGCTGCTTTCTCCACTGCACAAATTTTGCCATGTTTCCCTCCTCCCCCACCGCACCCTCAAGGTCACATTGGGAGGTTGTGTGATCTGATGAAAGGGAGCAGGGAGGGGGAAAAAAAGCCCAGTGAGATGAAAACTGATCCCAGGCTCCAGCTCCAGCCTGTTCCCTTCGGCCCCTCTTGGCTCACTCCACGCTGCCCCAGGTCCTTCACTCCTTGCACCCGGAACGCAGTTTGGAGATTGTTATGAAAGGAATTGTGCATTCAGGTATTCTAATAACTGGCTGAGTCTTTTGGCTGGAGAATGGATGGGAACGCTTACGCCTTAGTGCCTGCTCCTTAAGTAAAGGATTGTGTAACCCTGGCATGCTGCAGTGCTCCTGCTGGCAGGTGATGAAAAACTGGGCAGAAAACAGCCTTTGAAATGCCCAGCTGGACAGAGAAGGGCCTCACTGGGCAGCCCTGACCTTCCCTCACCCCACTCATAACCTGATGACTGCCTTCCTGCCCAGGAGGGGATGCTCAGAGATTTACCAACAGTCAGAGTGCTTGCATCTGTACTAGTAATTTGAATATGCCTGGCACTGTTTCCTGGCCCAGAGGCCACTGACACAGAACAATCTATTAAACTTTCTTATTCTCCAAGCCAGGATGGATGCATCCAAGTGGGCAGGGCAATAATATCAAGCCCATGCTGCCCTTAAACTTTTCCCAGAACTGTTTCTGAAAACATTAGTTGACTTGACCCAAAATCATGTAATGGACTTGCAGTCACAGTAAGACATGGGAATATTCTTCCAGCCCAGGTCCCTATTAGGCAGCCCAGAAGGAAGCAGTGACTTGCACACCTTTATACGAATAGCCCAGGGCAGCTGCGGCCGGCTGAAGCGTTGTGCCGTTTTGTTCATTCTTTGAGCTCCAGCTGTCCAGAGGGTTACACAGAACCACAGACTGGCCGGGGTGGGAAGGACCCTCTGGAGATCATCTCGTCCAACCCCCTGCCAGAGCAGGGTCACCCAGAGCAGGGGGCACAGGAACCCCTCCAGGCGGGTTTGGGATGTCTCCAGAGACGGAGACTCCCCCACCTCCCTGGGCAGCCTGGGCCAGGGCTCTGACACCCTCACAGCAAAGAACTTTTTCCTCAAGTTCAGGTGGAACATCCCATGTTCAAGTTTGTGCCTGTTGCCCCTTGTCCTGTCCCTGGGCACCACTGAGAAGAGTCTGGCCCCATCCTCTCACCCCTCGCCCTTTAGCTGTTGCTGAGCATTGATGAGATCCCCTCTCAGCCTGCTCTGCTCCAGCTGAACAGCCCCAGGGCTCTCAGCCTTTCTCAGCACAGAGATGCTCCATCCCCTCAGCATCTCTGTAGCCCTGCACTGGGCTCTCTCCAGTAGTTCCTTGTCTGTCTTGAACTGGGGAGCCCAGCACTGGACCCAGTGCTCCAGATGTGGCCTCACCAGGGCAGAGCAGAGGGGGAGGATGATCTCCCTTGAGCTGCTTGCTGTGCTCTTTTTAATGCCCCCCAGGAGACCATTGGCCGCCTTGGCCACAGGGTCACTTTGCTGGCTCATTTTGTCATGCATTCTCAGTCCACTAGCAGAGACCTGCAGCTTTCATTGCACTGCTCTTACCTGCTGCCCCTTTGATGCTGTCCTACACCCAGATACAGTCCAGCTGCTGCAGAGGACTTGGGTTTGGTGCATCCTCACCTGGCTGTACGCACCAGTGCTTGTGAGAGGGACGTGCACAGTGTGAGAGGGGAAGAAACACATGGGAGAAAACACAACTTTTGATGAAAATACATGTGAGAGCAAGATGCAGCTGCGGTGGGAGATGTGCTAAAATGGATCTGAGAGCAGGAGTGTGGGCTGTCCCCTAAACCAGGGTTGGGACACCAAATGGCTTCCCATCACAACTCCCGACCCTGCGCCAGTGCAGGTAGAGGCCTTCAGCATCCTTGGCTCTGCTGGTTTGGGAGGCAGTCAAAGCAGATTTCACTTCAGAGGGGTGAGTTTAGGTCACCTGCAGCATGAAAGTCACTGTTAAGGCTGCACATGTCCCCAAAAATCCCTGCTATTGTTTGAAACTCTCCTCAACACCAGTGGGATTCTCCTGCCTTGAGTCCTAAAATGCTCATCATGGTTTTCAGTGCTAATAAGGTGGAAAGACAGAAGTTTTGTGCCCACGTGGCAAATACAGGACAGTGGCACTTAGGAGCGTTTTTCCTACTGCTGATGGCAATGGCAGAACAGTCTCCAGCAAGGTCAAGTGAAAGTTATTTCCCATCACACTGCAAAGCTGAGGAGCTCTTGGCCTGCCAGTGCACAGCAGGACAGAGCTGCTCTAATGGGACAGCATGCCCAGCTCCCGTCCCTGCATAAAACAGCCCCAGAGAGAGCTCTGCCCTTGGAAACATGCCCCTTCCTAAGGCAAAGCATCTGGGAGGAGAATCTTCACATGGAGAAGCTCGCTCTTCCCAAGGAAACCTTTCCCTGATGCCCCATGTCCAGGCAGGATGGCTGAGCTCCCCAGAGGCTCATGCAAACCAGGAGCCTTTGGATGTTCAGAGCAGTATCGTTAGTGCATCCCTTCGCCTCTCCCTGGAAGGCTAGGTAGGGGTTAACCTACACGCAGTCCCTCTTTTAGCCTGAGCATCCAGGACCTGAGTTTCTCTTGCAGGTCTCTAGGCTCTGCTTTGCTCAGGAGCGCCCTGAGCAGTTCTCTCACCCTTCTCCCTCACTGGTCCTGTTTGCATCCATTTTTTCCGATGCACCGAACACAAGTGTTTCACACTGGTGCCATGTTCCTCGGCCTGATTGCTTAGATGAGCTACCCGATACGCTCCTATTCCTTTGCTGGGTGGATGCCAAAGTGCTCTTTGCAGAACTGCTGAACTCTTTTCCAGCAAACATCCTGTCAGTAGCTGGATTGTTTGAATATCCAGGGAAATCAAGCACAAACTGCAGATTGGCCAGGCGTGTTCCCAAGAAACAATTTTATCAAAACTTCTGGCAGAGAAAGTGCCTGGTTTGACAGAGCCTTTTCAGGGGTAGGCATGGAGAGCAGAGATTCAAGCACCGTCTTTGTTTGAGCGGAGTCGGAAGCTTGGCTCTGCTCCTCTCGCTCCCAGTGCGTGCTCCAGGTGCAGGCTGCAGAAACACCCGTCTTCATCTGGAGTATGTAAGTAAATGTTCATTTGGTCAGCAGATGGATGGTGTGCATGGTGCAGAAGACACCCGTTCAGGTACCTGAGCTGTTTCTTTTTCTAGGGTAACTCACTAACCACAGGACTGTCATAGGTGATGAGGACCCAAGTCACATCTTCTCAAGCATGATTTCAGATGTCCCAGGTTTGTTTTCATTCTGCCTCATAAATCAAATATTTTGGGAAGTTCTGTCGTTTTTTGGTTTTTTTTTCCTTTTCACAAATCCAAGCTTTCATTTCCCATAAGCAGGGAGCACAAGTCTGAGCCTCCTGAGAACATCTTCACATTTCTGTTTCGGGTTTTCAGTGAGACATCATCAACTATTAGGTGGAGCAACATGCTCCAAAGTGGCCATCACACTCCACCCTAAGGAGCCAGCAGAGAGATGTGTAGCTCAACCAGCAGGATCAGCGGCTGTGTTTGCTGTGTAGGACATCGCAACACCCAGCATCGGAAAAATCACGCTTCTTCCTGCATGTTTTATATGCTATTGTTAGCAGCAGTAATCCTACGGTACAAGAGCTGTAAGGGATTAGGAAGGAAGAGCATTCTCCCTGTGTTTCAGCGATTGCACAGTAAATTTCCACAGATCAGCATGCACTGGGGTGAGGGTGTCTCAGATACAGCAGTCCTGTGACTGCTGTTACTTTTGTGGGCTTTTTAAAAAATAAGGGAGTGAAGAAAGGAAGATGTACCACTAACATCTAAATGTCAAACCTCAAAAATGGATGTTTTTTCCCAGAATTGTGGTAGGGCCCAGATCTTCTTTTATAATCATTCTGTTGCTGTTGCTTAGATTTCAGGCAAGTATGCACCTTCAAAACTGCTTTCCTAGGAGCAGGATGTCTTGTTTCTTTAGCAATGAGTTGCAGTGTTGCCAGACAAACTAAGCTTGTTGTCAAGCCTCAAAAGTAAGAAATCAGATTAAAATAAAGATATTTAAGCATGAAAAATGTATGTTGGATCCTATTTTGCCTACCACATTCTGACCTTGTCTGTGTTTTCAAGCTTTTGTCTACTTCAACTAATCTGAAAATAAAGAAGAGGTTTGGATGAGTCTCTGCAAGGGGGTTTGTGGTGGGAAACCTGCACAGGCACTTGTAGGTCCTGCCCTTTCCTACTGCACCCTGCTCTCTTCTCACCACGCAGCCCCCTGCCCACTAGAAAGCTGTAGCCCTGGCTCTCCCGCAGCCCCCATCCAGCTCTGCAGTGCTGGTAGTTGCAGGGAGAAGAGTAAGATGCTCACTGTCTGTGTGCCTGGCTCCCATTTATTTGGGTTGTGTTGGAAAGCGGGGCTTTGTTGAGCAGCAGCTGTCTGCCCATCACCCTGAGGCCAGCCTAGGCAGTTTTTTCATTTGAAAGCAAAACCTCACAGGAAGGATGTTTAGACACTTCCAGCTCTGGTAACTAGCTGGGGTTGATCTGTCTTCACATGGGCACAAAAGAGGGCACAGACTCAAGGAGACACATCCTTTTTCATCCACCCTGGTGCTTCTTCCCATTCACATGGGTGTGAACAACGGCCTTGTCCAAGTTTCCTCTTGGCAGCGTGACGGGAGCTTTTTTCTGTGGCCTGTAGCACTCTTATTTTCCATGGGGCTATAACAGGAGATGGAGTGGTGACATGTGACAGACTGATTTAGGCCCTGGTGAGAGGATGTTTACAGAACTGGGACACCGGCAACATATTACAGACAAGCAGGATGTCTTTGCTCCTCTAACTCCATGGATCAGCAGAGCTTAACCTGTCGGCTCTTTCCATAAATGTCCAAAAAAGAACAGAGGGTGTCTCTGGGCATTTCCCATCAATGTTCAATTAGTCTTGTCACTATCAGGGGTTTACAGAAATGCTCTGTTAGTTGCTAGAGCCATGCCAGGTATAACCATGATGGCAAAGAATAAAATTCACAGACTGAGGCAGGTATAGCAAAAGCTGAATTCCTATTTCTTTTGAGAATTTCAGCAACAGCAATGGGAATGCATCTCTCCAGAGCCAGAGACTGCTTGCAGATGCAGGTGCTTCTCTCTCTTGCCTGGGCAGGAGTACAGCCTCTCTAATGAGAGATATGCACATGGGTTTGCAAATGCCCTGGTCATCCCCATGTTGCACCCTGAGACTCAGAAACTTTCCTCATGAGCATGGGTGTGAGTCCTCCAGACAGTATTAATGGAAGGAGACAAAGAGGACATGAGATAGCCAGTGAACCCAGAATAACTCTAGAACTGGATGATCTTTACACTGAAAATTACCTGGTGCCTGATTCATAGAATCATAGAATGGTTAGAGTTGGAAGGGACCTTAAAATTGTCTAGTTCTAACTCCCCTGCCCTGGGCAGGGACACCTCCCACCAGCCCAGGCTGCTCCAAGCCCCGTCCAACCTGGCCTTGAACCCCTCCAGGGATGGGGCAGCCACAGCTTCTCTGGGCAACCTGGGCCAGGGGCTCACCCCCCTCACAGCAAAGAATTTCTTCTTCACATCTCATCTCAATCTCTCCTCTTACAGTTTAAAACCATCCTCCCTCATCCTATTTGTCCACTCCCTAATCCAGAGTCCTTACCGAGCTTTCCTGGAGCCCCTTGAGGGACTGGAAGGGGCTCCAAGGTCTCCCTGGAGCCTTCTCTTCTCCAGGCTGACCCCCCCCCCAGCTCTCTCAGCCTGTCCCCACAGCACAGGGGCTCCAGCCCCCCCAGCATCTCCGTGTCCCTCCTCTGGCCCCAACAGCTCCGTCTCCTTCTGCTGTTGGTGCCCCAGCGCTGGGGGCAGCCCTGCGGGGGGGGTCTCACCCAGCGGAGCAGAGGGGCAGAATCCCCCCCTCGCCCCCTGCCCACGCTGTGGGGGTGCAGCCCAGGCTGCGGGGGGGGTTCTGGGCTGTAAGTGCACATTGTTGGCTCACATTGAGCTTCTCATCAAACAACATCCCAAGTCCTTCTCGTCAGGGCTCCTCTCAATTCATTCTCCACCCAACCTGGATATGTGCTTGGGATTGCCCTGACCCAGATGCAGGACCCTGCACTGATGGCTCCAACCAGAGCCCAGACGAAGAGAAGCTGCCGGGTGGCCCCGGAATGGTGTGTGGCCACTGTGGTGTGCCAGGGAGGAGCGGGGCCACAGAGATAGCAGTGCTTTTGTCAGTAAAACATGGTGGGAGGATTTGGAAACTCCCAATGTTAGTGTTGTGGTTGAGTGACTTAACCAAGCCCTACATCAGATACTTTGTCCCTGTAGTAAGCAGAAAGGCTCTGAGGTGTTATGGCACTCTCACAGACAGCTGCATTACCTGTGTAGCAAAGATTATATCCATAAGGCAGTTAGGTCCCTCTACCACAGTGTCTATGTGTCCTGAAAACCACCCTCCTGACATAAGTCCTCATGTCCTGTCATGATGTTCCCATGACATCTCATGTCCTGCAGATATTAACTCCAGATCACCTAGACTATAAAGTTCCCATCATACCCCCCCAGATCTATCTGCTGCCTGTGAAAAGCACAAGGTGGGAAGGAAGCAACTTGTTTTACCCTCAGAATCTTTAATGGTATGACTTGCTCCCTTCAGGTCAGCAGACACAGGCTGTTTGGCCACACCTGCCTCTTCTAGACCTTGTTTTTTTCCATGGGAATTTGCTGATATAAATGCATAAAAGGCAGGAAATGGAAAAATTCAAGACTTGTTAGTGAGAGGAACTCCCCTAACCTTGCCTATGCAGAGCATCTCCGCAATCCAGCCAGGACCTGCAGTCCAAGAACATCAACATGGCACAGGGCTTTAATGCACTACCATCAAGAATGAGAAATATTCACATGCTGCAGCCAGTGCACAGACTTCACAGCCAGCTTAAGCCTGAATGCCAGTGGGCACATTGCATATAAATTGTTTCCTAAATGATTTGTCATGTCAGTATGCCTGGTTTTTACCACTGTCTTATCTGTTTTGAAGGAGCACAAGACACTGCAGATCCAGCTCCACCTTCATATATGCTGGTATATGCTCATGCACACATGCTGATGCAGGTGCTGATGCTCAGCACCCACCATTGGCCTCTTCTTGCTCCCTAACCCAAGTGCTCAACTAGCACAAATTTTAAAGGGTGTCCCAAATTTTCCTTGGTGTTAACTATTGGGATTGTGGATACTCCTATTGTTCTAGAGGTAGCTGATAAGATTTCAAAGGTCCCAAAATTTCTATCTCCAACCTCATGAATGCCACAGGCAAATGTCAGATGCTCAGTTCTTACTTCAATACACTTTGAGTTGCATTGGTGACATCTTTGCTCTAGGAGATATGCCCCACAGTAGCTCACAGAGGAGTTACTCATCAGGCTGCATTGTAGGAGCTCACTGGCTGTGAGTGATGGAGGAGAAAGACGACAGGACTGTATTAATTACAAAATGATTACAAGCTGCTTACACAGTGTGCCCGCAACAAGGTGAATGGATGATAGAAAACAGGGCTGGGAGACACCTCAAGATGTCAGCTAATCCCCTTCCCAGCACAGTGGTGCTTCTCTTGCTTATGACAGGAACATGTATGACCTGGTTTTAAAATCCTCTCATGCTGGAATTGCAAGATTTTCCCCAGGCAGTTTCCCCAGCATTTTCCCTTCCTGACAATCAAAAACTTTCCACTCGTGTTGAACCAAAACATTCTTTGTTATAGTTTATTTTCACTATTTCTCTTCTTTTTGCCCATGAACAGTTTATTGCCTTCAGTTTTGTGCAGATTTTTCACTTCTTGTTCCACCATGGAAGGAGAAAAAGAGGTCTGCCTGTCCCAGGCATCAGGACCAGTTCTCCCAAAGTAAAGTGGGATATGAAGTGTAAACAATATGCCAGAGTCTAAAACTGAAGTGGGAGGCAACTCACCTCCCCTGTAAGATGGCCAAAAGGCAGGGAATCCCTTGTGAGCTTATCTTCTCAACTCCCTTTATAAACACTGGAGAGAAAAAAGCAGAAGTGATTCATCTGGTTCTGACTTACCCGTCAGGCAGGTGAATCGTGCTCCAAAAGTGCCTCGTTCCCTATATTGACCCTGAAGCCAGTCTAGATGGCTCGCTCAGAGGGAGACAATGACAGTGCCTCCCACATCTCTAGATACATGGGAAAAGGACTGTGAAGCTAAGCTGAGAAGCTCCAGAGCCGGGTCTGGGCAATAAAGGATCAGGGTCTTTTCATCTTCCAACTTGGAAAACGTTCCTCTGACTCTAATTTTTGTTCTTTATTTTCTCTTTTAGTGTTAATTCTTTATACGGAGTCCAACCACCAGCTCTCTGCAGTTTTTAAATGTCCTTAAATTTCATAAAAGTGTGATAGAATAGAATAGAATAGAATAGAATAGAATAGAATAGAATAGAATAGAATAGAATAGAATAGAATAGAATAGAATAGAATAGAATAGAACAGATTTCACTTCGAAGGGACCTACAATGATCATCTAGTCCAGCTGCATGATCACTTCAGAGCTGACCAAAAGCTAAAGTACATTATTAAGGGCATTGTCCTAACGCTTCTTAAACCCTGGCAGGCTTGGACCACCTCTCCGGGAAGCCTTTTCCAGTGTGTGACCACCCTCTCAGTGAAGAAATGCTTCCAAATGTCCAGCCTGAACCTCCCACGCATCCTGAAACCATGTCTATACAAACACTCTCAGCAAGACTCACTCTTGGCCAGGTCTGCTGTGATGAGGGGTGGGCAGAGGAAAGCCCCACTTCTGAGCAGCCAGGGAGGATAGCTGGTGTTTCCGGACGTGTCTCAAGGGAGGAAAGCTGGTGAGGAGTGCATATGCGAGAGGTGCGTTTGTAGGGTGCACTGCACTGTGGAAGTGGGATGGCTCCTTAGCTGCAGTTTCTTGCCCTCACTTATGTGCCAAGCAAGCTCTGGGTACTGTAACTGGTGCCAGCACAAATCTAGATGGACTAGTCTTTAAGAAGGTAAATGTCCCTGATGGGGAATTTTTATGATCCCCCTTGAGGCAAATTAAACACACATTTGTGCTTAAATATAAAAGAAAAATTTAATAAACAATGCATTGGGCAGAGTCCTACCTCAATACGCTGTTCTACACGGAGTCTACAAAGATGCACCACAAGCAGATTCCTTATATACCCTTGCACCAGCACCAAGCCCTTGCAAGGAGTCGTTCTGTCTCTGGCATTCTTTCTTCCAGTTTAAGCCCTTCTTGTAGTTGGGCCTTTTTACCATCTGTGCCAGTTCCTTCCTTGTTCACAAATTACCACTTCTGAGCAGTTACGATTAGAACTTCCCCTTCGTCCCAGACAACACGCAGGAATGAAGAATTAAGCCCTTGTGGGTGCAAAAGTGAGCGGAGTGCAGTAATGTCCTTATCTCCTGACAGCGTTGGGCAGGAGGTGACTGAAGTGCAGCTCTCACAGCACTGATGCTCTCCAGGAACCTGCCTCATGAGGAATCATCTCCGGGTCCAAGCTGAGACCACAATCCAGATGGAAAATCCCATGGGCTCTATGCCCCAACTCCTTGACCACCAGTGGTCTAGTGTTTAATCAACAGATCATGGGGCTGGGTGCTTTCCTCAGAAGAGATGATTAACCAGAATGGTGTGGGGCAGGACTACTTAGTGGCCAGCAAACACCAGAGCTGTTCTCAAACCAGATCCCAACAAGAGTGGCAAAGCCATGCCCTGAGCAAGTGAGATCTGCCCCCCCATCTCTAAGAAGTTGGCTTAACCCTCGTCCTGATTAGCTAGAAAAGCTTAGAAACGTGGCTTAAGTGAAGTGTCTTAGGAAGTATGTCCTGGACTCCAGCCAGGCAGGGTTGTGCCTTTGGGAAAGGGAGACCCTCCAGCATGGTTTCAGCAAGACTTCTTGCTGAAGTCTTCCCAAACTCCAGCAGGATGCACTGGCCAGGGGCCTCCCTCACACAAGGGACTCAGAGCAATTCTTGAGATGAAGAGTGTGTTTGCCCTGTGTGCTCTGGATCAAGGCTGCGGGTGCAGGTTGAGGAGCAGTGTGGAAGTCTGTGGTCAGCCAACCTCCCAGCCATGCAGGAGTTATCTTCTGTAAGAATTTGGGAGGTTCTGGAAGGTGCACTATCCAGTGCAGACATGCAGCAGGTGTTTGGGATGAGAGATAGATGGGAATCAGACCTGGGGAGTAATCTGCAAGCCATGGGAAGAGAGCACATAAGATCTGCCAAGGAGCTGAGTGGGATCATTGAACAGCCAGGATTGCTTCTGAGCCTTGCAGAGCAGCACCCCAGAATGAGCATTTAAAGAGCAGATTTTGTGAATAGCCCAAGAGTCCAAATTACAGATCAACAAACACAGCCAGATGGACACTGCTGCCTTCTGGACATCTGCATCATTTATAGATGCTATCAGGACTCAGCCATGCTGCCAAAACTGGAGGCACAGAGTGCCCTTTGCCAAGTCTATGCCCAGCACATCTTCCTGCTCTGTCACAAGGGCAGAAAAGCCTAACCAGGACTCACGTTGTGAACAGGAACCTGGCTCAGAAGTCCAGTCTTCCTGTGAAAATCTGTCCCAAAAGCCAAGCTTTAGTAGAATGCTGTCCTGCCAGTTGAGACATCTGTGTTGCTCCAACTTATTAATAAGCCACATTCTTACCTTTGCTTGTGGAGTTTTTTAGCTCTGCCAGTTCTTTTCAAGTAGCTTATCTTTAGCTTTTTATTGACAACAATACTATCCTTGAAATCTGTCAGTGCAAAAGATAACCACTTCCACAATCTTTTCTGGTCTGTGTGAGTGAATTAACCATTTCCCAAACCATTGGCAGGAGATCAAACAGATCAGACTCCCCCACAACCTTACTATTAAACTCTCCGAGCCTCCAGAACTACATGGTACATCCAGCCTGTCTAACAGGACTGCTGGCTGCTCTGCAAGCCGTCCTGAACCAAGCCCAGAAATAATTTGGAAGAGCATCAATTGGCCCAGGCGAGCCATGCCCACAGTGGCATGGGCTGTTTCCTGCCATTGTTTACGCAATGATTGTAATGGTGCAGAAGAGGTTTTTGCTTATTAACACCAGCTCATCATTTGATCTGATTTTAGTCCATGTAAGTGTGCTGCGGCAGTCAGAATAGCAGAGCCTGCTGCCTTCAGAAACCTTTTGGAGTGTTTGCTGGAGGCAAAATGATCTCCTGTATTTATATATCATTTGTGATCTCATACAGCTCAATGTAACAAAAACCCAAACCCAAACAATTTTAAGCCTGTAGCACAAGGAAGGAGGCTGCTGCTATGCAAATGTAGCCAGAAAATCCTCAGACCGTGTTCCTGGAGGCACTGCAAAAGGTGGCTGAACATAAAAGCTGTGGTTGTCTTCTTCCCCCTTTTCAGTCGTTAGTTTTGTCTGGTCGGGATTAGCACAGCATTGAACATGTCAGCTAGGTACAAAATTGTTGTCAGCACTAGAAAATTCACTCGCCCTGTGGACAAGCTTAATGCACGATAAGCTGCTCTGGTGAGGGCACAGATTCAGCACGTCCAAATACAGACGAGCTGCGTTGCTCCTCTCTGTGATGAATGAACTGTAACCAACAGACTCCTAGTTCAAATACCACAGAAAACTTCATTTTCCAGTATGAACGGGGACCTGATTCATACAGATAAAAACGTGGCACTGCGTCTGCACAGAGCCCCAGGAGAGCTTCTCAGTCAGTCTTTCTTTCCCAGTCCAGGCTCAGCACCGTTACTGCCGCATTAGTGCTGCACACAAGGAAGCAGTAACTTGATGGGAAGGGAGAAAGGGCAGCAGCAAACAGATGCCATCTGCCAGGGAGCTGACCCTGAGCCACTCTGCCTTGAAACAGTGACTCCAGTGTCAGCAGCAAAGCTCTGCTTGCAAGGGTGAAACACAGAGCAATTGACCTTTAGGTGACAGTTTGCAGCATGTCAGCTCGAATGACACTGTGGGGAGCGGGGTGAGTGTTATTAAGGTATATGATATCACCCACAAGCAAGAAAATAGCAGAATTTACCCTGGGGGGAAAAAAAAAAAAAAAAAGCGCTTGTGATTTCTCCCAATGTTAGACTTCTTGGCTCACTGCTTCACAAATCCTCTATTGGAGACAAGAGCTTATCACCAGGGCACCTGCATTTCTCACAAAAGGTAAATTGCCTTTTAACTCCTCTCTGTTGCTTTATAACCATCCTACTTAGATCTAATGATGTGCAAAAGTTTACAAAGCATTTTCAGATGACCTGGAATGCTTGCCAGCTTGTGAGTACAGCAAATAGCTTAGCCAGGATAATAGAGAGGAAATCCACCGAATAGCTCAAGTCATTAAGATGTTTGCATTTGATGAGACAACCACTGCCAAGGCCCAGAGAAAAAGAAATGAACCCATGCTGCTCACGCAAGGTGCTGTGAGGCATCTCTGCATCCATCCGACCTCCCCAGCACCCGCCGGCGGGACTGAGCTCTTAGGAACAAGTCTTTTCCCAGTGCACCAACTTGATTGCTTTCTTCCCAACCTTGAAAAGCTACAGTGCACAATGTAACGCTTCCACACACAAGCAAATAAATAACAAATTAAATCCCATAGTAACCACAGCTGTATTGCTCCAAAAAGCTGTGGGGAGAAGGGTTGAGGTAGCAGGTTGAGCAGCAGACTGGTGCTTACTTCAGGAAACTTCATCAACCTGAAATCATAACCTCTTCCTACCCTTCTCCATTCTTGCAGCTTTCAACTATATGTTACAACTCTAAGGAAAATTTTTTTCTCCTTTATTGCTGAGTGAAATGCACCCTTCTTCCCAGGAGTAACTGGGTAGCCTGGAGAATGGAGAGGACCATGGCAGGAGGACTAAGGAGTTCCTCGGGGAACTCTGAGGGCTCAGGGAGGAGGAATGGCATGCAGACACAGGAGAGCCCTTGGGCTCCTTTTGGATATGCCCCTTCTCACCCCACACGCCTTGGACAGGGTAGTTGAGACAAGCACAAACACCTTAGGAGCAGCAGGTGTAAAGGAGAATATTATCTTCCTCATTCATGATTCTGTGATTCAGCCTCAGGGACAAATGCAAAGGGATCAGGTCTGCAAGCAAATGAAGAAAAGCTGTTTTGCACTGATAGCTTCTGTGAAGAGGCCAGGAGTCAGACACCTTCAGGCAATGTGTTACAAGGGCCATTGTCCCTACCCAGCTCTCAGCTTTGCTGTGGGAGATCCTGTGATGCCATCAGGAATTCCGGCCACTTGCTGCTGGATGCTTGGTCTTCCTCCTTCTCTATGTCCTACTATTTTGCTTTCTCACCCTGGACTCCAGTTCCTGGAGAAAAAAAAAAAAAAAAAAAAAAGAAAAGAAAAAAAAAGGAGGGTTGATAGTGCTCAGATGGGAGGCACTGCACTGAGGCTTACGTTTTACCCAAATTGTCAGAAGATCATTTGAGGATTAACACTGGATGATTATATTGGAACAAATCCAGATTAACTCATTACTTTTTCTCTCCAACTGGTGTGGCAGTTCAGCATGTCCAAGCAAGTATCTGGAAGGATAGCGGAGAATGCATGCCCTTCCAGAGGGCCATTAAAGTCATCCCTAATTGGTCTCATTATGTGCTGACTCCCTGTGTGTCACTTCAACAGCTCAAGGGACCCTTATGAGAAGGTAAGGACTTCAGAGCAATGTACACTACACACTATTTACATGGAATTCTTCCCCAGGCCTCATTTTCCTTTGTAGGAATCACAACAACACTGGATTTTTTACAACAAGATAAACACTGATAGCAGCAATTGTCTGCAGTAAAGAAATCCCAGGGCAAATCAGATTAGTCACAGGTACAGTGCTGAAGTCTTCAAAATACACTTCTGTGCTGAGGCAGCTGTGTCCTTTGCAATGCCATTGCTTTCTGACATGACCCTCTCCTGATGCAACCCAGGTGCTGCCCCAGGGATATGGAATCCCTCTTCCTGTGATAAGAAGATATGAAGTTTTCAGACAGGCAATTGCTGGGATCCACTAAAAACTGTGTTAGGAGCAGATTCATGGGCACTTGGTGGATGTTGGATTTGTGCATATCCCCCTCCTCACCATTCATAAATATATGCACATGAGTAATTTTATTCACACAGATTTTGGCAAAAGGCCCACTGAATTCAGCAGAGAGAAGTCCATTGACTTTGGTAGACTTTGCACATTGTGGGTGAGAACAGATGGAGGCTCCATTCACCAGTTGCCACTTGTTATTTAAAGCTTATTACTGTTAAAGAGTTTTGTTAATAGATTCACAAATGAAGCGCGATCCAAGTGGTGTAACCACCGCTGAGTGCTGGTGAAGGGCAGACGTGCTCTTCCAACAAGGATGGAGTGAACAAAGGCCACCCCTCTATACACAGGGCTTACAAACAGGAATATATTGTCCCACTCCTCCCCCCACCTTCAGAGGCAGTAGGTCTGTCTGCCAATGCTTTCTGCCCACAAGAAAAAGGCAGTTTCCAACAGCTCCAGTGTGAGACACCACAGACCTGATGCAGGAGAAGGAGAAAGCAATCAGGCCTGAGCACAGGTCTTCTCTGTTGCCAACAAGGTCCCGTGGGTTTTGGCAAGAGCTGTACTGAGCCTTTGCATAAGCTATAGCTATCTGTAGGGGAAACCCTCTTTACATCATGAATAAACAAGGAATCACATTTCCTGGGCACAGACAGGGGAAGGGAGGTCTTCTAGAGAAAAGATCTCCCTCTCCTCTCTCACAGCTTGGCTGCTACAGCTTTGGTGAAGACCGTTCCTCCAGGGACCCACACCATTCTGTTTTTCAAAGCTAGATCTCATCTCACTCCAGTGGAGCTCCACAACTCCACACAGCGAAGAAAGTGATGCTGGGGCTGCCCGCTAGCTCATGGGCACATGGTGCTCAACAGCCAGCTTCCGTACAAGGCAGAAGTTTACATTGTCTGTGGGGCTCCAGGGTTATGACAACCTTAATAAATGTGCCAGTGGTGCAAAAATTTCTGGCACTGATAAAGCCGGAGGGCCAATGGCTCTCAAAAGCAAGCTAGAAAGAGACGTTAATCTGGAGGAAGCACTAACAGACGTGGGAGTAGCAAGAGAGAGAGAAATGGCTTACTCCAAAGTGAGAATGCAACCAGAAAAAATGGATCAGTAAAGAACAAGGAAATTTTTGCTTGCTGGAAGCCAGAGGCCTGAACCCATGGGACTACTTCTCCAGAAAGTGGTGTGAGAAACACACCTGGCACACTCAACACAAAACCCATTCCCAGTGGCAGGTCAGCAGTCCGAGCAGGTCTGAGACATCACCCCGCAAAGCACCCTCTGAGATAGATATAAATAATTAGCATTGATCTATCCAAATACCCCAAAAAGATAGCACTGCGCACACATGTGGCAAGAGGAAATTAACTTCAGCTCCCAACTATCTGATAAGGATGGCACCAGTGCAGCCTCCTCAGAGGCATGTTCCTGGTTGGTAATTATTGGAGTGCTTTCTGCAATTCTCGCCTGCACGCTGGGCACCCTCACATCTTTTAGTACTGCTTCGTGTTTTAAAGAGCAGCAAAGGTTAGCAACAGACAAGTCTGGGGACTATCCCCATCCCAGCTGCATTGCCTACAACTGAAACCCAAACTTAGGTTTCCTGATTTTGTCTTCTTTTGTGGTTTCACAAATGTGGCAGCGGGATTGCATGAAAGTATTGAAGCTTTGGGGCTCTCACAGCAGGAGGAAAGCATATTTCTGGTCCTAGGAAACAGAAATCCTCCCCAGAAACACAAAAATAACTTATCTATGTCGTCAGTGGGCTTTCATTTCTTGTGCTGATCTGTGTGGCTTAGGGTTTCGGAGCTGGGAAGCTGCTTCTGGTATCAAGTGTTTCACAACCCTTATGCATTCACAGGGCTGTGTGCAGTGTTTTGCTTTCCTTCAGAGAAAGGACCTTCAGAGAAAATTCTTCTTGATTCTCTCACTCAGGGTCTACATCATCGCAAACCACATGAACAGAGCTGGGAGACCGTGGGCACACACTTGGTGAGACTCCCCTGAGGAGGGGGCCAGTGTAAGAGGACATCAGGGAATCCAAGTGAAGTTTGCTTTTGTTTTGGTGGGGTGGCTACTTATTTTGGCACCGCTGGAGCCAGGAAAGAGCTACCTGAGCCTTGAAATGGGACGAAACAAACACACCTATTGAGAAATGGGTGTATGGAGAAATGGACCTCTCCCTCCTGTGCCATCTCGGTTGAGGCAGTGGCCACATCAAGAACATGACAAATGCTTCAGGTCCTACTTCTGTTCCTAAAGACTCTGGATATGGTCTGTGCCCTGTCAGCTGTCCTGACAGCTTTTCTGTAGGAGCTGTATGGACAGTCCATCAGTCTGAGCAGCATATGCAAAAAGGTTACCACATTCCTTCAACAGAGGTCTTTGCGTCTCTGGGGGACTTCCTTACTACCCAGATGCTCACTTCACCTTTGTAATGGAAAAGGTGAAGAGCTGTTAAAAATGAGGTTCAGACCACAGGGAATGGACTTTGTACAAGATCCTCACAAGAGAGTCACAGGTGACAGTGAAGACTACAAAGGAAATGCAAGTATGTCCCCAGAGAAGAGGAGACACCCACGGTTTCCAAGCAGACCGTCTGAGGGATCGTCTGTTTGCAAACTTCCTCGTGAGGTTTGTCACTGCAGTGCGGCTGCCGTGTACGCGCTCATCGGGACCTGAGAGGCAGCTGCTTTGAGGTAGTGTCTGCTTAGTCACAACCATTTTCAGCACCACAAAAGAATGCTGTGACTTACTCAAAATTAGCTGCAGGCTGGAGGGATCCTCTGTTTAAGAAGAGTTGTCATCCAGCTACTTCACTGAGTTTTCAGTTACTCCATGCACTGGGGCACCACTGCCTAAGCCAAACACAGACCAGGAGCTGGCCCTTGTCATACAACAATATGTCACCAGGATGAAGAATCATCAGAATCAGACAAAAACTTCCTTTTCTTGTTTAATAGAGCAATGGTAG
The DNA here is from genome assembly GCA_013400135.1 of Rhinoptilus africanus. NCBI lineage: Eukaryota > Metazoa > Chordata > Aves > Charadriiformes > Glareolidae > Rhinoptilus > Rhinoptilus africanus. The sequence goes on along the minus strand of VXBO01007696.1, from coordinate 143,408 downwards.
CCAATGGGAATTTCCACTTGTGTGCAAAAATGGCATTTTTTTTCTGATTGAAATAAAAATATCTAAATAAAAGTATTTTTTCTGAACTTGGAAAAAAACCACCGTGTTCTATTCTGGAAGTTTTGCAAAGATTTTTTTCCATTTTTTTCCAACTCCCCTTTAAATTTCACATTTTTTCTGATTTTTAATGAGCAACATGAGACAGCAGAGGAGCAAGAGGAAGTTTCTGCACTCGTGAGGAAGTATTTTTCGTAAATTTCCCCAGGAAGCTGACAATGGGCATCCAGTCCAGCGGGAGGTCATTCACACTGGCGCACAGCTCAGCTGGTGCCGCCTGGGGTTAGGCCATGTCCCATCGTAAAGCAGAGCAGCTCTAAAGCCTGTGCAAGGGCACAGGATGGATTGTGGGCTCTGCCGGGTGTCCCTCTGTGGCTGGCATGGCAATGTGGGCTCCCGGAGGCTGAGTCATGGCAGCTAATGTGCTTTGAAAAATGCTCGTTAGTGTTTGTTTGGAAAGAAAATATGCTGCCCTCAGTATTGGATTTTTCTTATGCTGGAGGTAAGACAAAGCTGTATTAAGTGCTTGAGGCACAGAGGTAAAGCCAGGGCTCTGCACACAGGCATAAATGATGGCACCAACCAGCAACCAGTGAGGGCAGAGAGCTCTCTGGAAACTGCTGTGGAGGTCCCTGTGTGCTGAGGTCCCGCAGTGAGGAGAAGGAAGGTCTCCAGGTGGCCTCGCCCTTAGAGGGGTAAGATAGAGCCCGATAGTGTTGTCCACCACCGCCATCCTGAGTAGGGAAATGAAGGTGATCAGATCAGCCCCAGAGAGATGGGGAAGGGAGATGTGACCTGCAGATAACACAGGCCATCTTCACCCAAACGCAAAGCTTGGCTAGGCCACTGCAGTTGGGAACATCTGACTGCCTGAACCCTCTGTCTAAGAAAAACTGAGGAAGGTTTAAAAGCCATTAGAGTCCATCTGGAAAAATGCAGTTCAGACAGATTACCTGCAAAGAGCTGACTCACCAGACAACTCCTCATGAGGCTTGGATGAGCCAGCAAGAGCTTGTTCCAGTGGTCAAGTACTGGGACAGGGAGTCTCTGTCCATTGAGGTTTGGATAACTTGCCTGGAGAAGACACTGAGCAACTTGTGCTAGCATTGCGGGGAGGTCTCTCTGAATTATGCTGTGATTTTACACTCCATCTCCTGATTGTGGTGGAGCACATTAGGAGTAAAGTCCTGGCATGGAGTAATGCCCAAGTCACATAAGATGAACAAAGTCTGCTGTTTCTCCACTTCTTAAAATGGTTCGGGGAAGAAAGTGATGTATATGCGTTACAGAGGAATTGAGTTCCTCCAGTCCCTGCTTTCTCTTTCTGCTTCAGAGCTTTTTTTGTCAAGACTACATAACAGCATCTCTTGGATGAGAAAGTAGCCTGAAGGTCTTGTTTAGTTTTTTTTTCCATCTCACACATATCCTTCCAAGACTGGATTTGATCTTGTGGTGGTTTCAGCCGTTGTTAACGAGTGCACTACTGTGGAGCTGATGTGTGCGCTGTCTTCCATGTAACAATAGAGCCGTGCATCTCTCAGGCAGACTGCAACTAAGCTCATCTTACAACAAAAGCTGTATGTCTTGGGCAGGTTATCTACACCTCAAGTCTCTCCAGCGGTGAGCTATTTTTACAACATCTCTTCTTTAACCCTTTGGGTTGACCAGGTACCTGCCACCTCCCTCTCCGCATTAACCCACACATCATGCAGCCCACAGACACTCCTCGACATGGCATCCTGTTTCCCCATACAGAACCACCCTGGTGGGTTGTGGAAGTCTCTCTCTTGCTTGTTTGACATCTGTGGGCATGCCCAATATGGGCTCCTTCCACTCAGCTCCTGGAACAAAGGCAGAGGAAAAAGTGTTTCTTCCGTATTTCAAAGCTGATTCTTCAAAAATAAAGCAAGCAAAAATTCTAACCCCAGCTGCAGTCCCACCAGAGAAACCAGTCCAGGCAGGAGAGGGCCATGAGGCATTTCACTCCCAGAAAGCATCATTGTGCCAAGCTCAAATCCAAATAGTTCTCAAGTTGTCAGTTTTGGGTGGTTGGATTTACTGAATTAAACTCAAAACTTTCTGCTACAAACAGGTACCATAACAAATACGGTAAAATCAAACTCAAGGAAAAATAATGTGAGGCAAACATGGCAGATAATCCCTGTGCAGAACTGGCCCTCCTTGTCCATCTGCCCTCCTGCCCCAGCCCAGAGGGCGCTGGGGGGCAGACACAGGAGAGCCCTTGGCGCACTGGCTATCATCTGACCCAGCAGCTCTGGGTCACATCTCCGCCCCCTCCTTCTCCTGCTCCTCTCCACGAAGATGCCCCTCTGTGCACCCAAGCCCAGACCCAAGGACCAGGTCTGTGCTGGTGCCGAGGTTTCTCAACGGTAACCTGGTGCTGAGGAGCAGCTTGGGTCTGTCGCTGGTATCAGTTAGTGTGTGCAGAGGCTAAAAATAGAGACCCTCCACTCTCACAATGACTCAGAGATGCAGAAGGGAAACCCGCAGGCTCTGTGCTTGGCTGTCCCCTGAGCTGACTGAAAAGTTTTCATCTAAAACTTTGTTTTGACACAAAATGGCTTTTTGAAAAACAAACTAACATTAAAAAAAAAAAAAACCAAACCAAAAAACCCCCAAACCCAAGCCTCATCTCTCACCACCAAAGCTGCTGTGGAGCCTTCTCATTTTGTCTGAGTTTGGAAGAGGTCTTGGCCAGAAAACTATGACATTTTGTATTGTTGCTAATCCTAGTCGGCAAGCTCCCTGCAAGTATTTACCTGCTAAGTTCTTTCTTGGAGACATGTGAGAGGACATGAAGTGGTAGTGTAAGTGAAAGGTGTGCAAGTCCTCTGAATCTTTGATGGGAAATACAGTACACTTTCCAGACAGCTCTAATTCCAGCTCAGGAAGAAAACACATCCACCAGCTGGCCCCGTGAAACCCCCACAGGGAGGTGATCCATTATCCTTTAACTCCCTATGTTGGGGGGAGCAGCCAGTGCTGCTCAGATTTTGGCCATGGTGGTGGAGGTCTGGAGCCTAAGGGTCCTGAACAGGGAAGATGAAGAGAACTGCCATTCCGTGGAGAGGTGCATTGTTGCTCCAGAGCTACCTCATCCATGAGGAGAGCAGGTCCTTCCTCCCTGGCCCTCTATTTATCTGACCATGGTTACAGGCCATTTTAAGACTGTTTTAACATTGGGGCAGGTGCCCATTGGTGCTGGAGTCTCCATCCCCAGAGATTTTCAAAATGACCGGACAAGGCCAGGAGCAACCTTCCTCAACTTTGACATGAGGAGGTTGGACTAGAGACCTCCAGGGATCTTTCCAGCCTTAATTTTTCCAGGTTTCTGGTGTAAGCGCTCTCAGGCTCTCATGTTTAGTGGAGCTGGGCAGGCACAGCCTGAGCTCTTGAGACTGGTGACAAGCCCATCAGCCGAGGAGCAGAGCGGGTCGGGAGCAGCCCAGCCTGCTCTCCATTCCTTCTCTGCTTTCACTCTCGAGTCCCAGCTGGACTCAAATTGTCCTTCCCCATTTGGAGTCACGGGAAAGGGCGGCCGCACTGGGACGCTATGCAGGAGTCAGGCTCCAGGACAAAAGCACCTTGTTCACAAGAAGAGCCCCACATCTGCCAGCTCCACCTCCACAGAGGACCTGAGCACCAAGCCAGGCTCTTCATTTCCCTACGCGGTCCCATGAGACAGGGCAGCGCTGGCTAGCTCTGTGGTGGTGCCTGGGTTGGACTGTGGCTCTACAAGTACCTCCTCATTGCTTGCAAGGGGCTGTGGAGGTACAACCAACCGACTCGTGACGGTTGGGATGCTGAACGGTGAGAAAGCTGAGGCAAAATAAAACTGCTGCTGAAGTTGGTTCATTCTGTGTTAGCAATCAAGCATGCACTGGTGTAGGAGCTCTGTCATGGGTCTCATCCTGCACTGGACATACCCTGCGAGCATCCTCACTGCCTTCTTGCTTCATGCCTAAACTCCAGCACAGAGAGCAAGTCCAACCCCACAGCAGGAGGACATGAGCAGACACACCTACAAGAGGTTTTCAAATGCTGCATTAAATCCCTGTAGCATCAAAGGCCTTAGGAAACGGCTGAGCCCTAAAGGCGACCACAGTGGGACCTCTGTGGAGAGGCAGCCCAGAGGCTGCACCAGAGCCAGTCTGACCCTGTGGCTGAAGAGGACTCCAGGGCAGCCCTGGTCTCCTGGTGTGGGGCTGCCGCGGAGGGATGCACAGCTGGACCACATTCCCAGCTCTCAAGGGAACACCGGCACATCTCTGTACCTTGGCTCCCTGAAAGCCACCGACAATGGGATCAACTGATAGCAATGGGATGCCGGTAATTCCCACAGACAGCTGGGATGAGAAAGATCTCAGGAGGCTATCTCCCCCTCCCTGTCAGGATCAGCCCTACCTAAACTAATAGACCATCTGCCTGATGCCTTGGCCTGTGACCCCAGCAGGACAAAGCCGCCTGGCGGCAAGGACTGCAGGTGGAAAAAGCTACTCGAGCTCCATCCACAGCTCCCATGCTCAACCCTAAGACCTAAGATTGCCCCCACACTGTGTGCTCCCTGCTAAGCTGTTGCCTCTCCAGAAACCCACCGTCACTTTACCCACTCCTTGCTCACGTCCGAGGCAAGGTCATGAAGACCGCATGTCATCCTTTGTCACTGCACGTGGGTTAGAAGTGTCCCTGCATGGCAGCAGTCACTGCTCCCACAACCTTTGCACGGTCTTTGTCATGTCCTGCTGAATGCCACCTGGAGCTTCAGCTAGTCCATCAGGAATGAGATGGCCTGTCCTGAGCTCACCCTAGAGCTGACACTGCCACAAGCATCTGCCAAACGGGGCATGTGGTGGCCCCTGCCCACAGGGTCGGCTGCTGGCTGAGGAGCAGGGGAGGACCCGTGCCATCTCTCAGCTCACTTGTGCCAATGCCTTGCAGCCAGTCCCTGGTCAGGACAGGGTCCATCCCGAGCTCCTATCGGCTTCTGACTCTGAGCAACCCAGATAATGATTTCTGCTGCAAGAACAACTGAATTTTTAATTAAATCATTGAACCAGAAAATTATTTTATAATCAATTTACATCAAGCCACTTTTACTTTCCCTCTTTCTCACCAGCAAAGTGTTATGTTTGGGATCAGCCAGGAATATTTTGCTCCAGCTGAAACAAAATTTCTGCTTTCATTATAGGCTTTTGTTACCAAGTCAGGTCCTCGGCCTTTGGGAGGGTTGGTTCACACCTAACTGAGACCCCAGGTCTGAGGCTCATCTAGGACATTGGGTGTTCGGTCTGAGTCCTGCCTCCATGTCTCTCGGGTTAGGACGTCTCTCTGGGCCCCTCATACCTTTTTTCTGGAGAACACCTATGGACTGACTCTCACATGCAGGAACAAGATCCCTGCCCCTGTGGGAAGGATCATAACCCTCCAGCTGGCAAAATATTCTCACTCTCCATGGACCAATGAATATTTCATTATTCTTCACAAAGCAGAGAGGACTAGGACAGTCTTCCAGCCCCTGGGTCAGCACACCCACAGCCAGACAAAGGCACTCCACAGCTCGGCAGCTGTGGGAGTCTAGCCCTAAACATCTTATTCAGACCAAAAAGCCATGTCCAGTTTCCTATGATCATCACTGGCATTTCCACGAATGCCACAGTCACTGTGAGAAAAGCCACTCTCTGTTAATAATAATACTTGAGTTGGTGGAAAACACTGGGAGTTTTTCCCCCATGAGATGAAACAGTATTTTGTTTTGATCTGAATCAAGATTTTCTTTTAATTTTAGTCTGCAAAATTTTGGAATTGATGGCCTTTTTCCTTTTCCCTCCCAGCTTCTTGTCTGTTTTTTTTCTCTGAAGCTGTCAGCCCCCAGGGTGTCCTGGTTAGGTTTCTGAAATTTGTCGATACAAGACAGGATTTGGATACCCATGAAATTGCCAGCTGCACTTTAAATGCAGCATTTTTGCTATGCTACAAATAACCAGAATAGATGTGTGAGAGTCTGCTCTGAAATAGGGCATTGGGACAAAGAGGGAAGCATAGCGTGCCCAAAATGCTCATGATGAATAGCAACACAAAAATGTCACTGCTCCTACACACCAGCCCATCATTAAATGCTTCCACTTTCTTTAGTGAAATGACAAAAAAATAGTTGATGCTTTCAGCACAGCACAAAAACTCCATCCACCTCTGCCTTAAAGTGTCAGATTCGTGCAGGAAGCAGAAGCGTTCCTGTGAGATTAGCATCTCTGAGTAAAACATGTTTGTGAAAGGTGAGAACACAATACCAGCACAGAACAATGTTCCTGCTGCCTCTTCGTGTGTTTTATTAGTGATAACCTTGTTAAAATGAGATTATATGCTCTTTAGTTCACTTTTCTTTCTCTCTTTTTTTTTTTTTTAATCATAACTAACTCATAGGAGTTTCTGGGCACTTGCTCAGAAATGTATTCTTCATGGACCTTAAAATAACCCTTCTAACTTGCTCTTTAATTCTGCAGCAGAGATCTGCTATATGACGGTTAATGCTCTGCCCTTTGGTAGTACTCAATGGATTTAATTCTGCCACTCTTTATCTGAATTCCCATGAAAAAATGGTGGTTCCCAGCTCTGAGCAGTGCATAGTGTGAAAGCTTGAAGAATTGAAAAATCTTATTTTGAGTAGGAGCTGATCCAAATCTCCCAAATGTAGGAAGACGAATCAAAGGTGCTGCTGAAGAGCAGCATCACAGCAAGAAGGCTTTCTCTCCCCCTGAGGAGATGAGGGTGGCTCTTTTGCCTCTGCCATCTTCTCCACTGCCTGAGGGCAGGACCAGACCCCCCTGGGGCCAGTGATGTCCCTTTGAAGTGTTTAGGTCAGCCTCTTGCCTTTTTACGATGGCATGCTGAGAACTCTCTTCCATCTAAACTACGTGGTTGAGAGGCTGAGCTGGGACATCCAAAATTTGGTATTACTGTAGAAACACTCATCTCTGAAGAGATGCTCCAGCGTTTTGGGAAGATGAGTTCCCTGTGTTGCACAGCTCAGATCTTCCTCATGGTGATCTGTGTGGCCATACCACTGCCAAGAATATCTATGGTAGGTGTAGCTCCGTCTGCTGTGGTCAGAAAGGTGGGCTCTAGCTCAGACTAGCTGCTCATCCGTGTTAGTCATCTCCAGGTGTGCCCTGGGGTCTGACTTTGGGGCTCCTCGTCTTGCATTCCCAGGGGACACCTTCCTGCCTCCAGCATGGTCCAGCGCTGCCTCAGCAGCACTCCAGGTAGCCTCTTGCTACCTGACCTGCCTGTCAAACCCAAGCCCAGCTCAGTCTTTGCAGACCCCCAGCAAATGTGTCAGGACAGACCTTGGATTCACAGTCAAACATGACTATGGGTCCAGCACAGGAAAAGCCAAGGGAGTGTCTCTGGGCATTCATTACCTCAAGCCATCGTTTGTCTCCTTCCTCAGCTGCCTCATGGGAGATGAAAGAGGAGAACAATGAGTAACGTCTATAGAAGATATTCTAGGATTAGTTTAGGAGATATTTTTATCAACAGCAATCAAGTGGATTTAGGGAGGTATTTTAGTTTTGTAGGCAGCATTCACAGACTGTGCTGGCAGTTACAGCTCCTGAGTTTCACAACAAACATGGACAAATCAGAACTTGTCTGGGATTGATAGATTTCTTCGAAAACTTGCAGCAAAAGTCTATATTCTTTATCCAGAAGAAGAAAGAATAATTTGAGGTGGTAACCTCTGACTCCCACTGAGCAGCAGATGACCTGTGTCCTTCTTGCAGCTCTTCTCCAGATCTGCAAGTGAATTCAGTAGTCCCATGTGTGCCAGGAAGGATGGATAGCTTTGAAGTCCCTTCTCTGTGTGGCTGCCATGCTAGCCCACACAGCTTACAACCCTGGGAAAGGGTTAATTTGGGGAGCCTTTGAGTGCTGCTCAGCCAGCATCAAAGCAGCAGTGCTGGTCCCTCTTTTCTGCTCTTTCCATCCCAATGCCACAACCAGAGAGGAGCTGTGATTGCATCAGCACAGAGGAGTTGTGATGTTGCAGAGTGTGGCCACACAAGCAGGACTGAACTGGCCGCACAACAGTAGTATTTGGCAATGGTCACATTCTGGCACAGAGTCTCACCAGCTCTGCCATTTTCAAGACCTGCGATCCCATCCATAGGCAACTCTTATATTTAGCAACTGTGCTGATAGCAAAGGCCCAGCCTCCAGGATGTTGATTCAGACACCCAGACACTCAGCCACTTCCTGTTTGGATGCACTAAAATTATTTGCATCATTTAAAAAGTGATGTTGGTTAAGGGAAACAAAGCATTATTGTCAGAGGAGGCTGAGAGCTGGGTTATGTACCCATACACAGCGGAAAAAAAAGCAGATTGTCTCCATCTCCCAACAAGCAGCATGTTCCCAGGAGCCACTTTCACCACTCTTCCCACACACTGGCACTTGTGTTGCCACAACAATGCAGTAAAGCACTGTGATCCCCTGCTAAGCCTCCTCCCAGGGCTGCTCTGCCAGCCCAGGGTGACCCAGTATCATCTCTAGCTACACACCAGGAGCAGAGACATAACCAGATGTGGTCTGCTGGCTGGAACAGGCAATAATACAGGCTCTAGCATCTGCCCCTGCTCTGATAACCCAGGCAGTTATGGCCGGTGACAAGTCTTTCATAGCAAAGTGCAGCTTTTCACTGTCACACAGTTTTTGCAACCCCACTGTGGGCATAAATGTAGCGCCTGAGATGTTCATGGACTTCTGGTGACTAGAGGTCCAGGGCATGGATCTCTGCCCTGGAAGGCTTTGTGGGTGGTGACCATGTCACTAAAAGAGCTGGACTCAGCTCTTGTCTCATCATGTCCTCTCCTAATATCTCGTCCTTAATCTGTAAAAGCCAGTGCAGCTGCTGAGTGAAAGGGCAGACATGATTCGCCTTGGGCTGACTGCTTCTGGGGAGAGTGGTGATGGAGAGGCCCCCTGCCTGGCACTGCCGGTGTCTGAGTTCATCAGTCTGCAGAGTGACAAAGCCTGCTTGTGCCCCAGGACCATCTCACACCCGTGGGGCAGTCAGGACACCTTGCCAAGGAGTTGTGGGTACCTGGAGACATCTGCCCACCCAGCTGTCCTAGGCTGTGCATGCAGCCAACGCCTCTGAGGCTTCTCAACTTCCAGAAAAGAGCTCAAGAAAAAATTGCAAAATATTTTTTGGGGAATCCTTGCTAGTGATCCCTTCCCCACTGTCTGCAGGACCTGGATGTCTGATAATGCCCAACTGCTCCATGCTCTGCTCTTCTCTAGCTCACAGATAAACAAAAAACCCTAGACCTTTACTTCAAGTGTTCAAGAAGGGAGTTGTCCTGGATGCTTCACATCCCACCTCCAAAATATGGTCAATTTGACCTTTCTTATGTTTTTTCAAAGCCTTACTAATCTATTCCCGATGTCTACGAAGGTTGATGACTCAATAGGTTTTTCCCACAGAGTCTGGACAAGCAATTTCTTGACAAGGGCTGTTTATGACTTAGCTGCAGACAGATTTACCTATCCTGCCTTCTTTTTAGCTGAGATGCAATTAGTCATGTACAACAGGAGCTTCAAAAGTGAGCGGAGATCTTAGTGCCTTGACTTTTCACACCCACGCTAAAAAGAAACAAGGCAACCATGTTTCACTGTCCCTCTGAAAAGTCTTTGTCAAAGTGCATTTTCCAAGCCCAAATTAGGTGAGTGTACTCTTTAAACTAAGGAGTAAAAGGCAAATTACACATAAAACATCAAAATAAGTGGGTTCTGAGTCATCCTCAGTCAATGACAGAGGCTCTGCAATCAGAATGTAGGTCATAACTGCATTGCTATTGTGTGTGTAAGAACATAATCTGGCACCCACAGTGGTAGCTGTGTTGAGTCAGCAAGGCAAACGAGTCAAAAATAGTCAAAATCTTATTTTTGTCACTGCGTTTAGCAACTGTTTCTGAATATCTGTCACAGCAGAGCAAACCTGCAAAGTCACAGGATTTCTCAGAATAAACTTGCAATTTGATTGTTGCAATGTATTTTAAACCTCAGGTTGGAAGTTCCCGGTTCATGGCATCCCAGAGTTCTTCACATTTGAATACACTTTTTGATTTTATCGTCTGATTGTAATTTCTCAGGTAAGCAGTGATCATAAAAGGAACCACCAGTCTGAGAAGACAAGGATCTCCCTCCAGCAGTCTGTTTAATGGAGCAGACAGTGCATGCCCAGAGCCAGCTTGGAGACCTGGAGCAGGATGCACAGTTCTTGCACTTCCCCTTGCACCTTCAGCTGTCAGCAGCCAGAAGGGTTATTTAGCAATCCTAAGCAAGTCTGATACAAGTCATGGGTGATGGCAGAGGGAAGGACACAGGGCTTTTTGCTCACAGAGGGCACCACGCTGCCAGCTCCCTGAGATCAGATGAGCAGTGCCTGCTCATGCCACAAGGCCCAGCCAGGACCAGACTTCCCCATATCGCAGCAATCAAAATATCTGGCCTTTAGAGCTTGGCAAGACACAATCTCCAAAGTCTGGTCCCCAGATCCACCCTAAACTGCTCATGCTGGGTGCTGCCTGCATATTTCCCTTTGCATTGGTCCACTCCTTTCGAAGAAAGATGAGACTTGGTATTTTCAACTTCATCTACTTTCCCTTCTCCCACCACACACTGCATCTGAGAGCGTGCAAAGTGTTGTACAAAGCTAAGCCTTTGATTACAAAGTTGAAAACAAAGTTAAAAAAAAAATGGGAAAATGCACATACAGTGACACAATGCAGCTGTGGAGCCAAGATCGTTCCTGGTTACTGCCCAGACTGCTTAGTGGCAGAAATCACAGCCCGTAGCTCTAGCAGCCACACACCTCCTGGACACTGTCTGCAGGAGCAGCATCCTTGAACATCTCCATCCTTTTCCCATCGCTTCTGTTTCATCCATTTTCTTTCTCTGTTTGGCTCATGTTGGCACCTGGTGCAAGTGTGCAAGGGACATTTTCTTCAGGTCAGGTCTCCCTGCCCTCACAGATCTACCAATTTCTCTGTTGAGTTCACTCCTTCGAGCTTAAAACACTTTGTTGTTTGCAGGATGGTCACACTATTTAGTAACTCTCAAGGAACCTGCATTGCTCTGTCGTGGTTTTGGTCAAATTGGCCAATGGCCAGTGGCAGATGCTCTCCCCCACCTCTCACACATGGAGAGGAGAGAAAAAGAGATTTGTGAGTTTAGAAGGAACTAAGTTATTTTAATGAAATATTATTAATAAAATAAAAAGCAAATAATATATACAGTATATACAAAACTGCATTAAGCTCCCACAATGACACCACCAGCAGCCACTGACGAAGTCCCAGACTGGACTCAGCAATGGATGGGAGCTGGATTCCAGAGCTGGAGTCAGGAACTCACGGATCAGGATCAAAGGCAGATGAACAGACAAGATCCTCCTTGGATGTCAGCTGTCAAAGAAAGAGAGCTGACCCTTTGATCCCTCAGCGTTTATACTGAACATGGGGCAGATGGGATGGAATACCCGTTGGTCAATTTTTGGTCACCTCTCCTGTCCACTCCTTCCTGCAGGTGGGACCCCTCCACGCTTTTCCATTTCTGACCCTCCAACGGGGTAAATAACGAAATTAGCTGACCTTAGTTGTTATAGCAATAAGTACAGGCAAGAGCCTCTCTGAGTACCATTCCTTGGCATGAACTATAAACATTGGTCTTATCACTCTGAGAACGAACAGTTTTCAGCACAACATGCTGTTAATTTCAGAGTGTTAGAAGAGGCATAGCTAAGAAGTGAAATTACTGAACAAAAAGTTGGTTCTGTTTTACCTCAAACCAGGACATGTTCTCAACTCACCTGCAGTTTTCTTCACAGCCCCTATCTGCACCCACGCTTCAGTATCTAGGGCAGCTACACCAGCTATGAGCTTTTCTTCAAATATCTTCCCTCTCCTTCTGTCATTTTGGGGGCTGCATCATTACCCCAAGTGCTGAAACATCACTACCTAGGAGGTTCAAAATTGAGGAGCTGGGAATATTCTCAGGGATTTTGAGCAATTAAACCATGCACTGGCTTTGCAGGACTCCTAGGCTGAAGGCAGCCCAGCATCAACAGCAGAGAGACGCCACACAGCTCCCCATGGGCTGCTGTTGTTGCCATCCAGTGTAAAAACTTGCCTGTTTGTATGAGAGTGAAAGGAAATCCAAGAGCCAAGGCCAAGGCAAATCAGGCCTGGAAGCAACAGCTCACAAAGAGCAAACTCTTCAAAAGGCATGCAACGTGTTTTCAGCTCTGTTTTAACACGTGGGAGACACTGACAGCAGGCAGCCTGGCAGCTCAGGCGGAGAAAAGCTGGAGGAAGGACCTGGGGTTGGACAGGCTGGGGGGAGAGTGGGGGGTGTGCCTGTGGAGTTGTTTGTTTGAAGGAATTTGCAAACGTCTGTAATTGATTAAGAAATGGGGTAATTATGCAATCTGCTGATTACAGAGAAAGGGATTATTAATCCACCAGACAAGTCCAGCAAAGGCCTTGTCAAAGCATCAGGGGAGATGCTGTGGGGAAGAAGAAGGGCTGCATAAATGGCTGCACTGGTGTCCAGCAAGCCCACTCCCATCTGGGGCTGAGCAGCTCTGGGACTCCTTCAACCCCGTCTCCAGGACCAAGTGCCATGTGCAGGAGCGTGCAGTACATGCCATACTAGTCAGACCACACCTGATTGCCAACTGTGTTTGCTGTACCAAAGATTAAACTGATTCAGCCTCTGATTTGATCCAGACATCCCCTGGAAACCCCTGCTGTGAGATTCATCTCACCATGGGAGGAACGTGTCAGCTGAGAGTCCCTTTACAAACCATAGGAGAATTCAGCTCATCTGTTGAACCAGATAAGGCCAGGGCTCTGTCTGATGTTAAGACACTCATGAGGTGTCTTCACCAGTCAGTGGAGTTTAGGAGGAGGCTGCAGGTACCAGCTTCAGGGCGAGCCGACCTTCTCTTGTGTCTCTGCTGGCTCTGCACTAAAGAGCTCTTCCACAGCAATTTCTGAAGCCTGGACACCTGCTGATGGGAGCCACCCACCCTGCCCCCTGGATGCAAGTGTCTTGATCAAAAACTGAACCTGATCCCAGACATTACAGGAGAGGAAAGTGCCTGCACACACTGCCCAACCTGTGCCTTGCCCACCCTTTCATCTTGCACAGACCTTAAGATATATTGTTGACAGTGAAGTTCCTGTTCACACCACAGGGCACAAGCTCAGAGCAGAGGCACAAGCTGGCTGATGCTCTGCCCCAAGTCTTTTGGCCATTTGACAACTTTCCTTTGGTCAGCCTCTCCAGACAGGAGCAGGGATGCTCAGCTAGAGCCCCACGTGCCCCAGGCTATCCGGGTGAAACAGGGCATCCCCAGTCACCTTCTCTTCTAGAAGGAGCTTCTACCCCAGGGTCACACAGCTCTGTCCGCTCACAGGGACCAAATGGCACATGAAGATAAAAGGAAAACCCAAGCCCACCATGGGGATATACTGAGTGGCTGAGGCATTTCCAAGTCTTGGCATGTCTTGGCTATAAGAAGCACTGGAGCATTATGCACTCTCCAACTTGACCAGTCGTGCAAGCTGCAGGGCACTGGCAGATTACCTGGCCCCAGGCCTGTCCGGTTAATCTGTGCTCAATTTCTTTATCCAGTCTGTCTATATATAACCTCCCTCCTGGCCACCTGCAACCACCGGCGGGGGCGAGTGCACGCCAAGGGGGTGGGAGGGCAGGGGAAACATGCAGAAACACCTCAATGGCACCTCAGCTGCCGCACCAGGCTTGCCATCATTATGGTGTGTGGACATGCCAGGGTGTCAGCGAGCAGCCCCACATGCCCGGTCACGCAGGGAGGAACCATGGTCTCCTCTGCACCCCTGGCACTGGGCTGGTTTGAGCAGGGCTGGTTGGTCTTGCATGCAGCCATGGCCAAACTGGACGCATCATTTAGGATAGTCTTGGAGCAGGCTGGAGAAGAAATGAGAGATGCAGAGCACAGGGGAATGGGAGCTGGGTCACTTCCACTCCAAGGGGTAAAGAATCAACTCTGGGAACAAGCTGTGGGTGACAGACCTCCATAGAAATAGAGGAGGTGAAGAGATGGCAGGGAGAAGTGATGGTACCTGTCCCATCATGGGACTGCTGGGCAGGATGGAGGGCCACAGGGGCCACACTGGGCAGACAGGCACAGCCGAGGTGCGATGGAGGAGCTGCTGGCAGGGACATACCTCTGGGCTGGTGCAGAGGATGAATTGGGGTCCTGCAGCAGGCTGTGAGCCTTCCTTGAATTTGGAGGCACAGTGTCCAATGCAGACCAGTTTGTATCCCTCCCACCAACCCAAAGCCCTGCATGTTGTTACTCACCAGAGACATCATGTCATGTACTGTCACTGTGGGGATGTGACACCAGGGTGTTGCTGAGCCTGCTGAGAAACAACAGGAGAAGAACCTCTGCTCATGGAGTGCTTTCTGTTGAACAAAAACAAGGAGAAATCCAAGTTCTCCATGCTGTCAGGGTGGTATTTTAGGAAATTCCCTTTCATCTTCCCAGCTGTGTTAAATATTGCCATTAAGCAATGAAAAATGCCATCAAGCAAACAGAGAGCAGCTCGCTCTGTGCAGCCCTGGAGAAGGCTTGTTCTGTGGGGGTCCGCCCCATCCTGCAAATCTCCCATTGCTGCAGCGTGATGGGGAAGGCACCACACTGGGGTCACAGAACCACAAAATCACAGAAACACTGTATGATGGGACTTGGAAGGGGCCTTTTGAGATCACCCAGTCCAACCCCCAGCCAAAGCAGGGTCACCCAGAGCAGTCTGGACAGGAAAACATCCAGGTGGGTTTTGAATATCTCCAGAGAAGGAGACTTCACAGCCTCTCTGGGCAACCTGTTCACAGTAAAGACGTTCTTCCTCATATTTAGATGGAATTTCCCGTGTTCCAATTTGTGCCTGTTGCCCCTTGTCCTGTCACTGAGCACCACTGGCCCCATCCTCCTAATACCCGCCCTTCAGCTGTTGCTGAGCATTGATGAGATCCCCTCTCAGTCTGCTCTGCTCCAGCTGAACAGCCCCGGGTCTCTCGGCTTTTCCTCATCAGAGAGATGCTCCAGGCTCCTCATCATCTTCATAGCCCTCCACTGGACTCTCTCCAGCAGTTCTTTGCCTTTCTTGAACTGAGGAGCCCAGAACTGGACCAGTGTTCCAGATGTGGCCTCCCCAGGGCAGAAGAGAGGGGGAGGATGACCTCCCTCAACCTTCTGGCCACGCTCTTCTTAATGTACCCCAGGACACCATTAGCCACCTTGTCCACAAGGGCCCATCGCTGGCCCCCAGGACTCCCAGGTCCCTTTCCCCAGAGCTGCTCTCCAGCAGGTCACCCCCACCCTGTCCTGGTGCAGGGGGTTATTCCTCCCCAGGGGCAGCACCCGACACTTGCCCTTGTTGAATTTCATTGGGTTCCTCTCTGCCCAACTCTCCAGCCTGTCCAGGTCTCACTAAACGGCAGCACAGCCTTCTGTGGACCTGAGAGCCCTTGTCACAGCCCTGAAACAGACCATGGTGGCAGCAGAACCAGCCCCACCTAATCCTGTTCTTTTGCATCAGGATTGTTGCAGGGTTTGCACCACTGATTTAAATGAATTGCCAAAATCTAGCAGCAGGAGGTAGGATGGCTTTGCCCATTCTGGCAGCTCTATTTAAATTAAAGAATGTCGAAACTACCCTCAGAACAGGAGTAATCACTCAAAACACAGAAAACCCACCAAAACTAAAAAACAACAAAAAATGGGCCTGCAGATTCTCTCAGAATTATTTCCTGGATTAACTTTCTGGTGTGAGCATGCATTTCCCCTCAAACAATAGTAAAATTTATGAGTATCAAATTCAAAATAAAATAACCCATTAAACTGAGCAAAATAAATCAAAATTCTATAACCAAAGTCTTGCAGCAGCTCCAAAGTGAAAGATGATAACATCTTTCATTTCTTTTTCTTCTAGCTACAGATTTGTGACGGTCTTGCAAAAAATTCCTGTCCATTCAAATCTACATTTTTGTCTTTGGTTAAATAAAATATTTGACAAGAGGAAACAACACAGGTTTACAAACAGTATATGAAGAATGTTCTTATTTCAATGATTTAATTAAAAGACATTTCACATGAGGGATTCACACATCTTCTCCACCCTCAGGAATATTTTACTTTTGTTCTTTCTCACTCATTTCTTCTCTGCTTGCAAAGCCAAGACCATCCAGCCTGACAGGATGCAGTTGGTCTTTGTATTAAGGTACACTTGAACAAAATCCTATTTAGCTTATGTTCAGGGACAATCAGAGCTTCTAGCACCAAGGGCTTATTTCAGGGGGATTTGTGCAGTTTGACACAGATAGGAGTTCAAATTGAGCCACCAGAAATATGTCAATTAGAGCCAGACAAACAGGGAAACAGCTGGACATCCCGACTCCTTCTCCGTGCATCTGCTGTGAGACACTCCAGTGTGGGCAAGGGACACGCAGACCCTGCTCCTGCGGGAGTTCACGTGTCCTGAACTCCTCTGGGAAGAAGAATGCTGTAAGGAATATGAAGAGCTCTGGCATGAGGGGTCAGGAGAGGAAAGTCTACTCCAGGGAGCAGAAGCTAGAACAGGGGATGGGAGAAAACCAGGAGAACAAGAATAACCAGGACTTCTGCTGGAGCCCTGCAAGTGTGCAGCAAGTACTGAGTCTGGGGATTTATCAGAAATAACAAGAAAACCAGTGGCAGTGCTGGCTGCTCGCTGCCCCAGCAGTGTTGGACATGCTTCGTGGTGAGTCTGCTCTCGGGAAAGCCTGACAGAGAAGCCTGCTCCCTGCAAGGCAATGGATACAGGCTCTGCCCCACATCTGCGGGCTCCCATACCTGCATGGCAGACGTTGACCCTCTCTGAATGCTCCTCATCAGTGTCACAGCCTAGTTAAAGAGGATGATCACTTAGTTCAAGAAGTGAAGATCTATCCTGGCCATTCCATCCCAAAGTAATTCCTGGTCATGACTGTAGATTTTTTATGAACTACCGATGATCTTTTAGAGACACCTCAAATCACCAGTACGATGCAGTGGAGATGAACATGGATCAGCGGTGGTTCACCACAACTCAAATACCTTATAGAAACCATAAGGCAAATGAGGAAACCAAACTCTCCAGCTCAGATAAACTGGAGGACCCATCTCCAGCAATGAGCACTCTGCTCCCTAGACTGGTGCTACAGGAGATCCCTGTGCTGGAGACTAAACCAGGCTGCCCCTGACCTGGACACGGAGAGTGGAGCGCACCCTGGGGTTCAAAACACACCATGGGCTTTTGTCTGTAACACACATCTGCTTTTGTCTGTAATGGGAAGCAAAGTACATGTACATGCCATCAATTTCTTGCTCCCTGTAGCAGGAGGCAATGCTCTGGCTTCATATCACCACCACTGGAACGAGACACCACAGCAGCAGTGGGTGCAGGATGGATCAATGGGCTATGTGCTTCCCTGGGGACAGGTAGTGGGGTTTCTATCACAGCCAGATTCTTGGAGGGGACATCACACGATGATCTGGTGCCTGTCTTCACAGACAGCATACGGAAAATCAAAACAAGGCTTTCGGCATCAGTATAAATGCACCACAATGTGCAGGGCAGGAAGGAGGCAAATCCTCTCTTATTAAGAGCTCTGAAGTGGCTTTGCCCCCTCAGGGAAAAGGGCAGAACAGCCGGGAAGGGAAATCTGTGTCCAATTGCTGCACGAGTCCCTGCCTCCGATGTTCTGCACCAGGCCATATGTATCCTCCCCACAATCATGCCCTCCCCTCAATGGTGGTTAGAGAAAGGAGAGGCATGGTGATTTCTTATAGTGTGGCCCTTTTCTCTGCCTTTCAAGGAGTCCCCCACCACCAACTGCCTCCACTGATGCAACCAGGCAGAGCTGGACGTAGGTCACCATGTCTGCCACTTGTTCCGTGTGACATAAATGGCTTTGCTGACCCTAATGCTTTAGAGCTTATGGCTCCTCATCCGGGTAGTCCCAGGACAGGCATCCTGCTCAGCTTCCTGCCAGCAAAATTAAGTGACAAACGCAACTTGGGAGCTCAGAGAGTAAAACATGGACCTGTCCTCCCTCCACGAGGTGGAGGGTGTGCCCCTACCTGCTCTTGAAAGCACTGGCTCTGCTTCCTCCCTTGCTTCTTGGGAACCAGGAAAGTCACACGCTGACCTGTGAGCAAGTGTTGTGTGAGGGTTAAGCAAGAGGCGCTGACGGCGTCTGTCTGGGAGCCAGCAGGTAAGTCAAGAATTTCCCCAGTAGATGCCTCATGCCTTGGAGTGGAGCGAGCTGCAGTGTTGCAACACCTCCTACAAGCTCAGAAGACGCATTAAAGAAGTTCACAGGATGGAAGCACTTCTTCTAGGCTTGTTGCATAATCCAGATAAGTAGATAAGCCTGAGATATTTGCACAACACCGTGTCCCTTCATTGGCCTTGTTACTGGTCTCGTTTTGCAGGGCTTAATTCAGAGGATCTGATGGATTGAGGACACCTTTCAGGTCATCTATTCCTTGGGAGGTGGCAGTGACCCAGGTCTAGTGTTGTGCTACTGTGAGCATTAAAGGCACAGGGACACCTTGCTGTCAGCTCTACTTTATGCTTTGCAAATCTGTCCCAAAGACATTTTGGAAATGGCACCATGACACCTATGGAAAGTACTGGGGCAGCTTCTCATGGAAGGACTGTGTTGGTGCAAAACCACCATGGGAAAAGAATCGTGACCTGCCAGAGGTGAAACCTCTTTGCACAAGCACGCAGATTGAAAACATTCCTGACTGACTATTGACTTAATTCAAAGGGTGCAGGATGTGGGGATTGAGTAGTGTCAGGACTCGGGTGTCAGGGAAAAAGACGGGACACAGGTGAATGCATTGAGTGAGCACAGGCATGGTCCAGACTGTGCCAGGAACTACTTCAGTAACTCCCTTCTCTGGGATTTACCAGGCAGCCTGAGGGGAGGGCACAGTAGCATCTACCCAGCAAACGGGTGGCATCACCTTGTACTTTCCTCAGGCTGTGGATGCAGCACGTATCCATCCAGTGGGCTCCAGGGGCATGGCCCTGAGTGCAAGGCATGGAGCAGAGCAATCAGCGTGGTACTCTGGGCACTTGCAGAGTCCTTTGTCGAGCCAACAATGTTGTGCTGAAAGCTGGCCTCCCCTCGCTTTCTGTAAGCAAATCCCACACCTCACAGTGAAAGGGATGTGTGTGGTCAGAGCAGGAGGCCCAGGACTCGCCGGGATGCTGCTCGTAGCTGCCCTAGCCACTCACCTTGTGCACGAGTCTGAACTAACAGGCTGGAGGGCAGACAGAGGCAGAGGTGAGAACTTTCGGCCCCAGGGACCCCAGCCTGGTTCTGGGTCACACCAGATGGAGCTTCACCTGCCAGGGGAATGCAAACCTCTTCCTCATTTCTCTGTTCGGAGCATGGGATGCCTTGTCCTTGGGTGCAGACTCATTCAGGGATCTGCAGCATTTCTAAACTGCTATAAAGGCCCAGGAGGGACCACATTGCTCCTAACATTCTTTAAAGACATAAAACGCCCCATGCCTGTGGCTATTCAGAGGCCATCAGTCCCAGCCCCACTCTTGCATGGCGGGGAAGATCCCAGGGCTTGCTGAGCCCCGAGTCCCCTGGGCAGCCTGTGGTATTTTAGAAATGGAGTGTTTCTGTCCCTCCTCGGTTGCTTTGACTTGCTCCCAGGCCACAGCCCTTTGGCAACGTCCATTCAGAAATCCCCCCTGGGGTGCTCAAGGCCACTGTGTGGGACATGCAGGGAAAACATGCATCACTCGTGGGAACAGGGGGTCAGGAGACACAGGACGGGATGAGCAGAGCCAGTGCGGCCGCAGCTCACAGCCCCGCTCGCCGGGTGAGTCACCACTGCACTATTTATACCAGCATCGAGCAGAGGGCAGGGACGCCTGGCCCAGGGGAAGGGTTTTCCATGCTTTGTTCCCTGCCCCTGCCAGGGATGGGGACATTATGACTGCCCATAAAGCCACCTCTCCTGCCCCTTCCTTCTATATCTTAACCATGAACCATCCCTTCTACTTGCCCCATTCCCCACATCGACCTCACCCACCCACCATGGGCACAGCCCAGTTATGGAGAGGTTTTGTCCTCGTCACCCAGCCTGGGGCAGCACCAACAGGAACCTCAGAGACAGAGAAAGAAGCCATGGCATCCTGACCCCATTTCTCTGGATGAGGAGAGGAGACAGAACAGAGCTGCCCCATGATGCGGGTACAGATAGCTCCCCCATCTTTCCTAAAATCCCTTCCTGGTGGGATCAACAAGCAGACAAGCAAAGACTGTCCAGGGAAGAAGGGAAGGACTTGGCATAAGTGATAGTAAAAGACTTTCCACTCATTGCTTCTCCTTCTTGGTAGGGATTGCAATGCAATTGCAAGATTGCAAAATCCATGCTTTTGATTTTTTTAAAATGTTTATTCTGTCTTTCCAATCTTGAGCTGGCCAGAGGGCCATGCTGAAATAACAAAAGGCCATTTGTTTTCCTGGAGGGGAAACCGAAGGCTTGTTTGTTTTCTTTCAAGATCAGAAAGCCAGATCTTGTATGTCTCACTCGCTGAATTTTTGGATGGAAAAGAGCAGGTGGTTTTGTAGCATCAGATGCACCAGGAAAACATAGTCCCTTCGCTTGAGCTGTGACAAAATGGTTAAACATGTCAGTCATTCTTGTTTGTTTCACTCAATGACTAAATAACCAGTGGAGAGAAAAGGTTAGTCCTTTAAGTTTCAGTGCTCATCAGTGAGGGTCAGATGAAGCCCATTTTCTGCACGTGGGACTTTCAACAAGTCCTACAGGAAAACCAAGAAATGTCAGATGTGACCTTCCTGGCAAATCAAATGTGAAAAACAAGGAAGCCACACTAGGCAGGCTTTTTAAGGAAGCAAAAAAAGGGCACAGCCCATTTATTTTTCCTCAGCAAATCCTCTCTGAGGTCACTGTACTATTGTAAACTACTTCTCAGTTTGGCTGATAAAAAGAGTTTAATGCTGGTACTCTGCAGCATTAGTTTCACGTGGGTCTAAATTCATCCAGACGAGGAGCAGAGCCTTGGAGAAAGAGCAATGAAACCCTGGGGACTTGACCAAGAAAAAAGCCCAAATCTGTGCTCAAAAGAGATAGAGGTCTTTTACGACTCTTTTATGAGCATCCAGTTCCCAGCCAACAAGCCCAGAGGAGTGCAAAAATATGTGTCCTGGTAACGGTTCGCATAATTTTTCCTCTCGGTTATGTTCCTTTTCAAAGCCACTCCAACATGTCAAGGTGGTTTATGGTTTAAAGGTTTTTCTATCTGCTAATCTGAGTTGTGGGAGTCCCATCCCAGAGGAAAAAAACAGGAGGGGCTGAGTCACTCAAATGAACCACAAAGCACAGCCAAGAGAGGACAGCCATGGAGGTCATCTAGTAAGTGCAAGTCTCCAAGATCATGGCTGCATCTCAGGGGTTACATGAAGTCCTACGGTCACAAGAGAGTATGGGGTTTATGCACTACTGGGCAGACCAAAAAGAGATATCTGGCTAGGAAGAGATGGACTGTGTCCTGAACTCCCTGTTGATGAAAGTCTCACAGACTCACAAACTTTGCCAAATGAACCTCTCACCCTGTGTGACCTGCCCTCAGATTTCACTGCCAAAAGGCAGGGTGGCCACACTCTGCCTTTGCCTGCATTGCCACGGTTACCTTCCTTTGCCCTCCTGATTTCTATAGGTGTTGGTCTCATTTTCTCCAGTTTTTCCCATTTTGTGAGAACATTTTTGAGGACCAAACATGAGACTCCATCGGTTGGAGAGCCTGTTGTGATGGACAAGCAGTGGCAAAACTCACATTGCCGTGGTGAGCTCAGCCCAAGGGGACTAGAAAGCTGCAACAGGAGCATTACGTTTCACCACGGAAAGGTTTGGATCCCCGATGGGAAACAGACAACTGTATCCAGGCTTGCCACCTGGGATGATCAGATGCAACCAATAGAAGGAAAAGATGCAATACACAAGACAAGGCAGAAGCGATGTTGCTCTGCAATCCAATAGCCAACACCAAGGCTTGTTCTCAGAGGCACAGGGGAGCTTGCATGTCTTCCTTCTGGGACCATGTCCATATTTTTCAACAGGAGCCAAGATTCCAGGTGGTATAGGCATAGCCCCCACATGGCCAATGGGACATCTGGAGATGCCTGCGGAAGCCCAGCATCATTTTCACTCCTGCCACGCTGCAGAGTGAAGAGTTAAATTCTCTCTCTCGACAAGAGCGCAGAGGCAGCTCCCAGTCGCCACCATCTGCTCTCAAGCGCACGTGAGCCATGCACGGGCACAATTCAGTTCTCCATTTATTCCCTTTGACAAAACCAGAACTGCTGAGATCACATATAACGAAGGAGAAGAATGGATGAGCCATTCCCAGTGCGCATGGGAAGCTGGGCTGGCTGGGAGCTGGTGGGGAGGGGAAACATCTGAGGGTCCTTCCCCCTTTGCAGCCAGGAGGGTGCTGTCTCCTGGGAAATGTCCCACTCAGCTGCAAGTGGCTGCTGGTACCATCCAGCCAGGCCATGGCCTGTGCACTAAGTGGTGCACAGAGCAGCCCTTCCTATGTATCTGCCTCCCCGTGCAAGCAAGAGTGTTTATACGCAGTGAACGTCCTCTGCAGCCTACCAGTCTCTCCCCAATAAACTTCTGCTGTGCTCCAGCCCAGCAGCGACACTCTGCAGTTTAGCAATCAATCTCATTGCAAACGACAATAATCCGGGAGCAGCCCCACGAAGCCCCAAGAGTGTCTGCACCGAACCTGGCCAGAAGTTGCCCAGATGAAATGTGTTGTTGCAAATGGGTGTGAACAGAAATTGCAATTGCTGCAGGGAAACGACCCAAGCCTCGTTCAAAAGGAAAGGGAGGGCTATTTTCTAAAAATGATCCATTGTCCTAAAAAACTAAACTGTTCTACAGTTAAAAAAATCACTTTTCATTCAGACATTTCTGGCAATTTATACTTTAAAAGGGTTTTTTTAAAGGTTGAAAGAGGATAAAGCATTTATAAACTATTCAAATTAAATATTTAGATTAATTCATACCAAATATTTTTTTTAAATGGCCTCTTCCACGAAATTTTAAACGACTTGTCCTAATTCAAGCAGGAAATGGTTTCAGATACTCATAAACTCATGGCATGGGAAGTGAGATCTAGTGAAAATCAGCTGATAATTGCTCGTCTAAATCACTTGGCAAGCACTCCTGAAAAAACAAGTCAGGCAAAGAGAATCAAGATGGGAAAAGTAAGCTAAACGCATACCAATGAATTCAGCTAGCTCTGGGCTGTGGAGGCCAGAGGCTTTAGTGAGTCACAGCCTTTTCTACAAGACGGTGTTTTCTTCTTTGTTTCCACTTTTTGGGTCATGTAAATACAGTTCGTGCGTCTTTCCCCTGCCTAGAGTTTGTTTTCTGGGAGTCCTGGCCATGCAAACCGCGGCAGCTCCGCAGTGCCGGTTCCTGGTCCCCTCTCAGACACCTAGCGCGCTGCAAACCAGAAGGAGCTCTTCAGTGAGGTGGTGGCAGCCGTGGAGTTTAGAAATAGAGGTGCAA
Organism: Rhinoptilus africanus; assembly: GCA_013400135.1. Taxonomy (NCBI): domain Eukaryota; kingdom Metazoa; phylum Chordata; class Aves; order Charadriiformes; family Glareolidae; genus Rhinoptilus; species Rhinoptilus africanus. Next base: position 119,623 of record VXBO01007696.1, on the reverse strand, counting down.
AGGTAGAGTAGAAAGCTGAAGCTCGCAAACAGGAAGCGATGGGGGCAGGGGACATTCACACTGCTGCTTTCCCTGCCCTGTCTCCCTGGGCAGTGCAAGGTGCTGTGGGGCAGAGGGAAGCATTGACAGTCCTGTGGGAGGCAGGAGACCCCTCGCTGAAGGGCCACATTGCCCCTGTCTCCTGCTCATCTTGCCAGCTCCACACCACTCTCCTTGGATACCCCTTACTGATCCCTTCCCCTTGTGTTTTCCATTTGCCAAAGGCACCAGCAGCCAGCAACCATTTCCACACTCATTTCATAGGTCAGGGGTGAATTGATTCTTAGGAAAAAAAGGTCAATGCAACACACTGGGAGCAACATTTCCAAGACATCCCAGAAATCCAGTTAACTTCCCTGGACCCAATGAAGAAATGCTTCAGAAATTCCCCTGGCAAGGTTACCCGGTAGTCTGAAAACCCGAGATACTGCCCTGTTTTTGATATCCCTTGCAGGATAACTCTATCCTGGCTGCTGGGACCCCTCCAACTCTGCGCGGACTGTGTTTTGCAACCCAGACAGTCGAGCAAGAGAGCCGTCCCCGGAGGCAGCGTCTGTGCCAGGCAGGCGAAGCAGCTCGCTAGGTGCCCTTGTCTAACTTAATGCAAAACAAAGCAGAAAGGGAGCGGCAGTGGGTGTTGAGGTCTTCAACTACAGCCTGTCAGCTCCTGCAGAGAAGGTTTCATTCCCCACCTCCACCCTGGAGCTCCACAGTGTGACTTTAGACAGTCCCAAGTATTGACTCAGGGGAAAGGAGGTACCTTAGCCAGGGGAGATGGATGGCATAGTTTTGCCATGATGCTGAGCAGTTACAGCTCTGACACTGACCGAGACCCACATCTCTCAAATCCTTTAATTCTACATAAAATAAACCACGGTAAGATCTTTAAAGGCAGCTGACAGCATCTCCAGGTAAGAGAGCCAGACCACAGCTGGAAGTGGCTGACAGCAGGAAGATGTGCAGAGCCCAGAGGAGTTTCTTCCTGTGCACCTCCTGGTTTCAGTATTTTTCGGTTAGCTCTGGCAGCAGAGAATACGAAACCGTAGAGACATCTGAGCACTACATTCCACGTAAAAATGAAACTAATCAACCATATGTTTTTAAAAAGAGACGAGTGAAAACAAAATAGCTTGCAACTCCTTTGAGGCTGAGCTTTGCAACACTGACACCCAAGGAGACCAAGACACTGACTGGTCTCCAGCAACCCCCATTTTGGGGGATGCAGACCAGGACAACGAGTTCTTCAGCCCCACTGCAGTGGCCAGCACCAAGTGATCCCCGATCATTCCCAGCTGGTTGGTGCTCACAAAGTCCTCCAGTCTTGCAAGGAAAGGCAGTGGGCCATGCCTTACTCACCACTGTCATCTCACATAGCCTGCTCTGGTGATCTGCTGCTGACTGGGGCCACCAATGATTTTCTGGGCCACTTCTGGATGGAGATGTAGTGTTTTCTATCACTAACAGCCCAAGGCCATAGGTGTGAAATAACTGCATTTTTCATCATCCTCGCTGTTACAGACTGTTCTAGCTGATCATAGTCTCCCTCGCTGCTCTGGAGGATGGGATGGATTTGATGTGGTCCTTTCCTTTCCCTGCACTGGGTAGGGAACATCTGCCATGCTCAGCAAAGGCCTCTCCTTGGCAGGTAAATCTCAGGACTGCTCAGTGAGAATGAAAGGGGAAGACCAAACCAGGCAGTGGCAAATTATTTTCCTGTATCTCTGCAGGTCACTAATAGGCATGGGTGAAACTGCTCAGCCTGCCAGCTGAAGAGTATGCATGGCATTACAGGGAAGAAGGAGTCAGATCGGGCAGCTCAGAGCAGAGCACACTGGGCAGTACAGTGTAAGGCAAACAGGACAAGGTCAAGCCCTGCGTCTGGAAACAGCTGCAGGAACCACAGCAGATGACATTGCTTTACAACACCTTGCAACTGCCAATGAAGCACACAGGGCACAAAGAAAATGCCGGCAGCACCATCAGTGCACAGACAGCCCTGGGAGCAGCTGCTCTGGGCGCTGCGGGTGAATGCAGAGACCCTCTCATGTTCGAGGTGGATTTGGATGCAGGAGCCAGGTGGCTCCAGAAGCAGCCATGGCAGCACTGGAAGAGGAGCTGGGGCAGTAGAAGGCCATGAGGTCAGGCTCAGGGTAAGAGGGGTGAGCTGCTTCTATAGAGAAGGATGTGAACTAAGCTTCTCTCTGTATGATGTGGCTGATTAGAGGACAGCTTGTGTTGCTACCAAGAAAACCCATGGCAAGGCAGCCTCAGGGAGAAGCCAGGGACCAGCACATACAGAAGTTTAGGATGTTGTCCATGGGATGGAGAAAATTCCAGCAGTAATGGAAGGCCAATAAAGCAATCATCCACACCACACATTGGAAAAAAAGCTGGATTTCAAATAACTCCAAGAACTCATCAGGACTCATCTCACCACTGCTGGCAGAAAGGGACAGCCTGGCTCAGGGCATTAGCAGCCCTGGTGCTGTTACTTCTCCTGCTCGCCTTGCCCTTTCCCCTACTTCAAGCAGCACATGTAATTCAAAAGATTAAATAAATGCATAATAAAAGGAAGATTTTGGTCACAGCGAGAGGGCTGTGGGGGCACAGCCTCTACCAAATATTTTTCCGTGCCTGGTGCGTCACTGCAAGTTGGGGCAGGTGCACTTAGAAAAACAGAGCCCATGTTTGTGCACTCTTAAGACTGTTACCAAGCTGTGTTTAGGACCCAGCAGGAAACTGAAACTCTTCATGACGTGGAGGCTACTAATGTGTAAGTAAATCACGTTTTATCTAGTTAATAATATCAGAGCCTGGCCAGGGACTCCAGGCAGGTCTGGATTAAACAGCTCAAACTGCACTATCCATATAATGACTATAACATTTGCTAATGTCAAGGCACCAAAAGGTGTAGAGAGGTCATGCATAGATGAGGGCTGCCTCCAGGACTAAAGAGAGCATGGAGGTGTCTTGGACTGCAGGAAGATGCAGCCAGCCACCCCAACAGCCTGAGAGCCCAGCAGTGGGGAGAAATCAAAGGGGTGAAGCAGGGGGGTTCCCTGCAAGCCCACAGCCTGCCACACCTCAACAGTGAGAGCAAACTGATGCTGCAGGTGGATTGGCTTGGCGAAGCATCCCCATAGCACACAATAGCCCGCAGGCTAGTTCCTAACACCAGCCATGCGCTAGCAGAAGAGAGCCAGTGCGCTTAGCTGGGTTCTGGCTTACATACCCATGCACATAGTTTTATTACAGGAAGCTATAGCCAGCTGAAACTGTCCACAAACCACTTAATCTATATGCCCACAGGGTGCTCTAACCTGTGCACTCATGGGAAAACATCTCCACTGCAAAAATCCTTTGTAACTTACGCGCCCTTGAGCTGCCAGAAGATGTGGCTGCGAGTTGTGGCTGCATGGATCCAGTCCAGTACTGGACAGGCAGAGCTGACAGTGGAAGGCTTGGTTAAAGGCCAGACTGCTGTATGCCTGTCTGCATAGGTTTAAGCAATTTGCAAAGCTGTTTGGCTTTAGCTGTATCTTTACTAACCTCTGTTGCACCCTATCTGCATCTGAGGTAAGTATCCAGACCCCGTCTGTCTGTATCCAGACCAGAAGTCCAACTCCAGCAGCATCCAGAAGGCAGAAGCTGTCATCTGCTAGTGTTTTCGTCTATAGAAACAAAAATGCAAACAACCACAGTTAGAAATGGTCGTGGAGGTCACTGGGGAATGCAAAAATTCCAGTTTCAGCTCAAGGTTCAATGTAAGATCTTCTAGGGGTGGAAGGCAGTTTTTATTTTTGCAAAGGTGATTCAAGTCCCACTCAGTCTCCCAGGTTTCACTTGCTCAATCTTTCATGCTCACATACAAGCACCAAGATGTGTGTGCCCAAGTAGCCCAGTCAGGACCACTTGTGGTGACACAGGAAGTAAGGAACAGCAGCCCTCAGTGCCTCATCATGGCTCCTGGATCCGTGTACCCTTTAGGAACAGACAATGATTGTGATTCCTCTCCCTCTTCATCCTGTCCTGCCTCTGTGAGTCTGTAGGAAGGATGCTGATTTACTCATGCTGGTTGGGCTCATTTTTGTGTGTAATCTTTGTTTTAGGCTCTCTTTTGTTTTACTACTCCTGATGTCTTGAAAAGTACCTATTGCTTCCATCTTGATGACCTGCTGATATAGCAGATCAGCGCATGCCATTCTTTTAACCCTTCTTCTTGCTGTTTCTCCTGCTGCTTTCACATCCAGACATCCACCTTCAGGTCAATTTTAAGTTTCCATTAAAATCTCGACAGTCTGAGCTGAACTCCAAATTGCTGATACCACAGCACAAATATCCCTAAAAGCACAGTGGGCTCAGGTTTCTCATTGCATTGCTGAGCACACGAACAACTACAACATCCTTACCTCTTACCAGCTCCTTGGAAAACTTCAACATCATCATTAAAAGCTGAATTTAACTATTCATTCTCTCTGCAGAATGATGGAGGGGCATTAAGAAAGTATAGCACAGCCACCTTCTTGTTTGCCATGATATCTCCTTTGAAATCACTTCTTTCACCAGTTCAGCAGATTCCTGAAAAAGCTCCACATTTGCTTTATCCTATTGTGTTGGGGCCCTGCAGCTTTTAAACTGAATCTCCTTCATGTTTAGTTGAAGTCATGCATGAACAGAGAAGATTTGGTTTGTCTAAAACAAATGAAATTTGGCATAAATCCTATGACCAGGAAAGGCTCGGCAAGCTCATATACAGTCTATTCAATAGCTGAGGTCTCTTCTGTGTGACATCTCCTCTGCCACCTGATATCCACGTTTGAGATCATTCCAGACTCTCCCAACCAAGCTCCTGAGGGTTTCTACACACAAGACCAAAAGCAGAAGACCTAGGTGGACCAAGGAGCATCAAGCCATTTGCCACGTACAGCTGTAAAGCTGCAGGTAAACACCTAGCCACATGGGGAAGCACTTCCAAAAATAACGAGCAAAATATGCAGCTGCAAAGACAAGAGAGAGAGACAAGAACAGGAACAGGCTGGGGGAGACTGCCAAGATTTCCAATGCACCACAGAGGAATCTGAAGAAAGTCCCACGGACTCTACAGGAAAGGGGCTCCAGGGCCAAGGTGACAGTCACTCGTAGCTCATCCCTCAGCAGCACCAGGCACGCTGCTTGGAGAGTGTCAGCCCCTGGGCACTTTAGTCCTCCCTCTTGGCCTGGACCCTACAAGGAGCCCCAGATCCCACACAAAGCCAGACTGTTCCAGGCTCGGAGGTGAAAGGGGGACACACGGGAGATTGCACACATGGGAGCCCATAGCCTGTCCCAAATATCCCAGACCAGCATGAGAAGGCATGCAGTGCAGGATGAAGCAAAACACTTTTATCAGCTCTCCCATGACACGATCCTAGACGAGGATGGGTAGGAATATTAGCAGAGGAAGGGTGTTCACCGGGGGAGAGACGGGAAGGGGCCATGAGGAAGGAGCTGTCTCACAGGACGCAACAGGGGAATGAGGTTCATGGAGGGACAGCGTGTCCCTCCCCCTACAGCATTTGAAGGGCAGAAGAGCACAACTCAGGATACCCCACGCTGAAGAGCAGCTGAGCCGCAGAGCAAGCACCCTCCATGCCCTGCATTTGTGGAGCTGCGTATCTCTGGGGGCTTTGATCTTCCTTTCTTCTTGAGAGCAGACACACAGGACTTCCAGTCCCAGAGGAAGCTGGTGAGTGGCCAGGGCTAGTGTCCCCAGATTGTCAAAGGGGATATTTAAGTCAAATGCCCCTTTGAACCTGACCTGGCATGGTGCTCTTTTAGCACAGCCAAGGCAACTCCGCTGGTCTGGCCAGCATTGTCCCCATCTGGGCCACCACAGGGACCTCAGGATCTTCCTGCCAGCGATAGCTGCTGCTCACAAAGCCACTGAGTGCCTGAGTAGCTCCCACACCTCCAGACCACGCTGCCAGAGCTGGCCCAGCAGGCCAGCCCAGGTTGCAAATCCGTAGCTGACAGGACAAGCCCTGAGCAGATGCAACAGCATTCCCGGGCAGCAAGCTGAGCCTCTGGCACCCTTCATGAGCTGTTCTCAGAGGGATTATGCTTGCAAATGAACTCAGCCAGCAAGGACTCCCAAAACAGACACTGTGCAGCCAAGGGACCATCCCCTGCTCTGCTCCCACCGCTTGCAGTCTCTGTCAGGGTCAGGAAGATCCCACTGTGGCTGCTGGTCCCACAGCCACAACCCCTGTGAAGAGTCTCACAGATACAGCTCTCCTTCCCTACCAAAGAGCTTTGCTCTTTGCCTCGTGCCAGATGCCCACACAACTCTTTGGAAGGGCAATCATCCCAATCTTTCTTTTTTCTTTTTTTTTTTTAATATTTTCCTTTTATACTTAGAAGTTTTCCTGCTCCCACAGAGCTCAGAGTAATGGGTCTTATTCTTATCTGCAGGCATGAGCTGATAGCAGATGAACTCTGGCAGCTCTTACAGGAGGGTGTGTGCAAGGTGATTTCAGCCATAAAGCCATCGTGGGTGGGGTGTGAGGTTTTTTTTTACCCTGCTTATTCTTCACTTAGATAGTTGCACTGATTTACAGATTTCCTGTGCCCCCGTGGGTTTACATCTTCTGAGGAGGAATGGCTATAAACGTGACTGCCCGGCTGCGTGTGCAGGAAGAATGTCCTCTGCAGGGTGGAACCAGGGACTTGCTCTGACCCCAGACAGGCAGCCCAGGATGATACTGCAATTTTTCTCCCCCTCCCCAGGCGCTGTGCCTCATCCTGTGGCGTGATGGGGGGACAAGGGCTGGGAACCCACTATCTCCGTGAGGTGTAACACCCTTGCTGGGGGTGCAGGGCAAGGGGGGCATTTCACAGTGCTGTCAGCAAGAAGAGCAGGACAAGGGGAGGGAGAGAAGCTGCTGAACAGCCCTTTTGGGTAGAGAGGGGTTAAGGGATGGCTGTGCTGAGCTGCAGGACGGAGCTCCTTTCAGCAGAGCTGAAGTTAGAGCAGGGCCCGGGCGCCAGGACACCCCCTCTCCTCTGGCAGGGGGATGCCTTTGTGCACACTCGATGCATAATAGATCCTCCGAGGAAAGAGATACTGTCGCTTTTGCTCCAAATACAATTTCAATTAGATGAATAGCAGCATAATCCCATAGAGGTGCTCAGCTGGGAACTGACCATGTGAGAGGCAAGTGAGCCCTCCTCCAGCTGAGCAGTGAAAGGGGACCCCCCCCCAATCTGTCATCGAGGCGGCCCCCAAACCCTCCAAGAGGGACCATCTGCTCCCGCAGCAGCCCCTCCTCCCGCAGCCCCCAGCAAAGAAAGAGCAAGGGCTGCCAGTGCCTTCTGCAAACAAAGGCAGAGCTTCAGGGCTGGTGTTTTGAGCACCCTGCGACGGAGGAAGAGGAGGCAGTGAGAGCCCCAGAGGCTCCCGGGGAATCCCCCATGCTCCCATCCTTGGGGCAGTTGGCATTGGCAGGAGTGGTCCAGGAGAAGATGGGGCAGCGAACCAGGGAGAGCACATTGTCCCCCTGTACCAGGTGATGCCAACGCGGGATAAGAAAAGAAAGGAAAGAGTAGACACGAGTGACTCGCTTCAAACTCTACTCCCTTCTCCTCCTGCTCTGCCCCCAACACATCCTAGGGCAGTGACTTGCTGCTCCTGCCATCCTGGCCAAAGGGCAGAGCCGCTCCACCATCTGCCAGCAATAAACACAGCAGCAGTGCAAGCAGCAGAGCTGAGCATTCTCTTCCCTCTGAACCTCGCTGGGGTCTTGGAGGGAATTTCCTCTCGCACTGAAATTCTTAGACTCGTCCCTAGTGCTGGAGAAGCAATTTGGGAAAGTCTTGAGAAACTTCGGTTATGCAACTGGGAGTTTGAAGTGATTTTCAGCCCACAAGGCAACTGACAACACTTTTGTCAGCAACTATTACCAAAACCCTCCAGTTCCACTGTTACCACAATCCCTTCCCAAGCAGGAGTGTACCACACTTGTAGGACATCACTCACTGCTCCACAACAGATGTGCTCGGCTCACAGGTGTCAAACCACCAGACCCTTGGCTCTACAATGCCCTCCTCCATCCCTCCAAGCATCTCAACATCCTTCTAAACAAATCCCCCTGCCAGGGGCACCCTCCGTCTCCCTGCCTTAGGACAAGTGGCTACCTCTTGAGTTTTGGTGCTGCAGCACATGAACAAGCATCATCCAGTCCAAGGGGCAGCCTGGCAAGCTCAGCTGGGCAACAGCAAGTCATTTTCTTGTTAAAGTCAACAGCTCTGAGACTGAATACACACAGCTGGCCACAAAGTGACTAGAGGATCACATCTGCTGAATAAGAAGGGGTCATTGTTATGCTTTGTCACCCATTTCAGAGCAGATAGCACTTTAAAGCCATTTGGTTTTGCACTCCGAATAGTTAAAAAGGTCAGGCACTGAGCATGGGCAGTGGGGTGTTTTCCCAGAACCGGAGTGTGGTGTGAATATTCCCAGGTGTGACTATTTGAACATCCGCTGCCCTCCCAGTCGCACAGCACGGGAGGGCAGAGCTCTGGTCTCTTCCACAGCTGAGACCCGGTGCAGGTTGTGCTTTCCCTGTCCCCACTAACCCTCCGGCTCCACAACTTGTTGCTGCGAAGCAAGGCTCAAGCCGACCAGAGAGCAAAGCCAAATAACGGAGCTGGGCTGCGGGGGGGCCTGGGGGCTCATCACAGCCTGACCCTGCAACCAGTGCTTTTAATTTACTGTTAATGCAGTGAGAACATGCTAATGAAATGCCAGTTTTTGGTTGCCAGTGAAAGGGGCACTGCTTTTCTCCTGCTTTTCCTGTGCTGGGATGTGTGCTGGGAGCACTGTGCACCCCCAGCCTGCTCCCCACCCGCTGCTCCCACAGCGCAATTACGGACCCAGACATAAACCATGGCTAACCTTTGCTCTCTCTCATATGTTTGTCCAGAGGCTACAGAAATATTGCACAAGACACGTGATAGCCAGCGAAACAAAAATAACTTCTATTAAACTGTCCAAAAGTGGGAGGGGAGGGGGAATTTTTGGAAAGTCAGTACTTTTCACAGCAAGGGAACGCATTTGAGAAAATAATGCAGACCAGGTATTCTTTTATCAGCAGCTACAGGTATGTGTTAGGATCTCAAAAGGGACTGATACACACCCTCATGATTCACATACAGTAGGGCTCTGCACACTTTTGCACTCTGACGCCTTGTTTGCTCTTTTCAAAACCAAAACAACTTACTTTCCCATCAGCTCAGATCTTTCCTGCTCCCCTGACTTTAAAACTCCTGCTAATTCCTTTTCTCTCCTCTCCCTCTATCACTGCTGCAAAACAAAGGTGAACATGTCCTAATGCCTTGTTATTTCTGAATGACACAGGATTAACCAGAAGGAGAGAAACCTGATTTTGCAAAACCAATTGAGGTTTGAATTGCAAGAAAAATAAACACCTTGCTTTGCCCAATGCAGAACTGATTACGAGATGTTTGCATCTACCTGCAGCTAGAGATATCACCCAGCTGTACGTGTATTTGTGATGCTAAAACTGGAGTCCCAAAGGGTGATAATATTGGGAAAGAAAATTCCTGTAGGCTGAAACCCATGAAAGCAGGCACCAGAAAAGGTGGCAGAAAAGCCCAGTGAATATCCAGGCTGAGTTTTTGAAGAGGAATACTAGAGCACACAAATATAGCGTCATGCGTCTTTTGTATTCACTTTCCACAAACCTGCAACTGAATGAGTTTTACTAGCACAAATGTTGGAGGAAAGTGAAGTTCAAAGCTGCATGCATGAGTAACCATGGAAACTGAATTTTAAATTTGCACATGCGAGTATTTGTATCCAAAGTACTTTGTACGCTCGGCCAATGCGGGAAGAGGGACACCATCATGTCACAACTGGCCAATCGCAACTTAGAAACACAGCTTGAATTTCAAATATCACCTACTTACAGCAAACCTCCGTCCTCAGAGCAGAGAAAAAAGAAATGTGAAAAAAACCTGCCTCAAATTGCCATCTGCTCGTGAATATTCCACAATTAGCAGAGACGGATTCATTGGATACATTATTCATTGTGGATTATTCGCCCAGATCTAACAGCAATAGTGCAATGGGTGGTTAAATATTGTGATGAGGAACCATTTCACACAGAAGGTGTATGTGGCTGTCCCCATGTATGAATAAGGATGTGCTCCTATCCTGCAGGAATCTCTGGGAACAATAGCTGTCTGGTAAATACTTCATCCTCTGCACCAAGAGAAAACCGAGAACTCTGTGATAAACTGCATTTTTTTAATCCCTTTTCCTGTGCATTTGTCCTCTGCCCCAACCCCTCCTCCCTCAGCTGGGCTGCTAATGCACCAAAATCAGCTGCCTTTTGAGCAACAAAGGCGCTTGCTGTTTCCCTTGCTGTGGCTTAGGTTGTGGAAGAGGTTTGGAGAGACGTTTTTCCTACTTCCACACACATTAGGCAGTGAAAATAATAAAAAACAATCAAAACAATACCGTCCAAGTGCAATGCTGTGTTTGCAAGCATGGATTTCCCAGGAAAGCTTCATAAGTTACCTTGCAGGTTGCAGTGACTGCAGGTGGTTTTTAGGCCACTTTGCAGGTTCAGCTTCTGTGGCACGGAGACAACCGCCCCATGGCCACCAGTGGCCAATCAACCCTGGCAGGCCTGCATGCCAGAGTCGTGGCAAAACAGAGACACCCCAAAAATCCCCTCAATTAAAAGCGATGACCAACAAGCATGGAAAGAAACAGCCTTGGGAAGGGGGCAGGTCTGGAGGGGCACAGGAGGCTGGGGTGTGACGGAGCAAATGCAACCAGGCTGTGCCAGGATTGCTTAAGTAGAAACTACACAGAGAAAAGGAAAGGGGAAAACCGATAAGAAAAAGGGGAAAAAAAATACAAATCTAATGAAAGAGTCCAAAGTAGCACAGGATAGGGTTATGCAACTTCAATTTGTCCAGTGCTGTTCGCAGACAAACACTCCCCCGAAGCAGCATGGACTTGTGCAAGTGGAGGTTGTGAAATCCCTGTGCTGCTGCCAGCCATTGCCCAACTCCGCCAGGCAGCAACGCTGCACTGCGGAGAAGCAGCCAGGATCCTACAACCACCGCAGCAAGGCTCTGGTGTGATGTGCACACAGACCTTTACCGTGGGGTCTGGGCTGAGGCCCCTTCTCAGTGCCGCGCTGGGTGCTGGTGGCCTGCAGCACGGCAGTCCTCTGCCAGGCAAGCTCTCCTGAGGTCTCATCAAAATGGTGCAGCCATCATGCAGTAAGAGGTGGTCAAGGATAGACAGGACAGCTTTCCTGCTGTTATTAGTAGCAGCTCCCAGACTACCACTGGTGCAGATGATGGTCTCTAATGGGACAGGGTGTCCCATGCAGGAGGTTTACAGGTGTCGTACACAGGCACAGAAGTGACTCCCCAGGTGCTTATTTCCTTCACCATTAGCAAAAAATTAGCGCCTGCTGCAACAGAAGGCCGTGACAAACTCCCGTCCAAAAATGCCTGCAGCGTCCAGGACTACATGTGCTCAAAGCTCACAAGGAAACTATCTTCCTTGGGGTGAAGAGACACACTGAGCCTAATTTCTTGGTCCCAAAGGTTTTAAGCAGGGGGAAAACCTTGGGTCTATCCCCAGACACCCAGCTGTAGGACTGTGGGCAGCCTTGGGCAGGATCTGATGAACCCACAAAGGCCAGGTAAGGATCTTGAGAAGCTGTCCTGAAGGCAAGCTTGTAAAACCCACCAATGTGGGGCTCCAGGAACCAACATGCTATCTGGGAGCTCTCATAGAAGGACTGTTGGGACTGGTGTTTATTTAGACCTTCCTACATGGATTCTCATGATTGTTGATGGGAAGGTTAATTCCCAGCTGGAAGAGCACCTTTGGTAGTGGGATGACTGTACCATGTTTGGGTCCGCAAATCCATGGGGTGTCATCCCTCAGGTCTGCTCTGTATGGTTTGGCTTGGTTCCAGCTGCACAGAGGCGCTCCCTTGCCACACTCTGCGGGGCTGAGACTGGGCAATTAAATGGTGATTTGACAAACAGCGTATTTGCTAAAAAATGCAATTTTCATCCCTTCACAATTCAATATCGAAGTTTAACTTGCAGCATAAAGTTGGTTGAAAATCATTTTGCTATCTCGACTTCCAGTGCCAGAAAGCAAGGGACAGTCCTCTGTCACTAAAACACCTAGGAAGCCAGAGAGACAAGGTCGGGCAATTTGAGCCCCGTTTCACTGGCACTTTCCTTCATTCTTCAACTACAAAACCCACATGGCAGGGATTATTCATTCCACAAAGCAAAGACAATAGTTACTGCATTAGTGAGCTTCAGACACAGACCAGGATCTACCCCACCTCCTACCCAGGAGGTATTTCTGCTCTTCGTCAGAGCTGGATAAAGAATAGCAGATGTATCTCACACTTCCAGATGTTGCTTCAGTTGTCCCAGGCTTGCAATGCTCCAGAGACCCTTTGGAAGGAGCCAGGACCAGAGAAGGATGAGATTTCAGTGCCAGTGCAGCATCAGACCCACCCCAATGAGCCCTGGAGCATCTCCAAGCTGTGTCTCATGCCACACAAGCTGGTGCTCCTCATTTCCTACCATACTGTCACTCAATCCCTCAGTGAGCCTGGAAAAAGCCGTCAAAGACAATTTGCCTCTAGGGCCAGGTGAGGGGCAGGGGTTGAGTCTGAAACCAAGACAAAGAGCCCTGGACAGGGGAGATGAACATGCAGTGGACAGAGAGAAGCATCAAGTCCCTGAAGGGAACAAAGCAGCAGTCTACATCTCGCCTCGTTCTGTTTCACTTTCCTCTCCAATGTTCAAAGTCTTTTTCCCAGGTACAGGTGGGACCATCCACCGTTTTGCTTCTCTTTACTGGCCAGCCATACAAAACACTGGAGGTCCTAAAAACTGCTGTAACAAGGCTGTAGGCCAGGAAAACATCTGTTCCAACCAGCAAGGGCAAAACGTATCATCCTTCACCACCATCCTGCTCTGGATAGGGGGTCAGGGCTACAGCTACCAAGTTGTAGCTCGACACGTTTGAATCTGTGAGGGGAATCACTCCGTCTTCTTGTCCACCTCTTAGACAAAACCTTCAAGCCCACCTAGGAAGGGTAAGGGCTGGGGGAGAAAAAGAAAGAATGAGGAGAAAAACAACCCGTTCCAGAGGACAAAAAGGAAAATGAGGAAAGGATGTGAGAGTGGCAGTGATGAGTTTCACTAAGTGCTACCTGAACTGAAGCCACTTTCAAAGAAAATTTAGGTCATGTCAGAACATGGTCTGCAGTGAGTTCCCATCTGTAAATTGAGACCTGCTCATAAGTTTCCAGTGGAAACACATTTGAGGCAAAATAGAAATTCATTGTTGGAATGTGTCAATTTAGATAATATTTTCTATGGAAAAAAGTCAAAATGAATAATTTCATTTTTCACTTCTCATTTCAGTGAGGTCGAAAGTTTCATTCATTTCATTTAAACCTTCATAGCTAAATAACTTTTTGCACCAGAATAATATATGTGCATCCACATTAGATATTTATCATGTAAATCTTGCTGAAATGAGCTACCACTACCAAATTACTACATTCTGCATTCTGCTCCATTTTAAAGCTACATTTTTCCCAGGTAACACCTTCCAATTTGTGCACTGATGTGAACTCATGTGTGTTTTCTTATGGTTGAAGCAGCCTTGTCTGATACGATCTATCCTGAAGTTCCACCAAAGTGTACTTGAGGTTGGATTACTCAAAGAGAATCCAGGATGAGCAGCATTTGCAGGATTTACCTGCGATTCAGTCCTTACCCAGGGGTAACAAGACAGAGGCCCAGAACATAAAAAGACTTACCTGCATAAAGCCATTCTGTTCCAGCCCAGCCTGAACCAGACAGGTACACAAATCATGGTTAATATCCTCTGAAATTTTGTGGTATGCAAAGAGTGTATTTAAATTCATAACAGATTTGACTTCTTTAATTGACCTGGGAAGAAAGCCTTTTCAAGCCTTGGGAAGACCAGGGATTTTGCTGTCTTGTAGGAGGGTTCCCTGGATGCTGTTCCAGATCTTTTGCAGGTGACCTGGAGCGAATGATGTGCTCTGTGCCTTGGTTTCCCCATTTGTGAAGACTTAATTTTCCCCGGAGGCTGTCTGCAAACTCACTGGTGATCATAAGGCCAGCAAACACTTGTGGGGGAACAAGCAAGGGAGGTCACAGGAGCTCAGCACCACCATGGGCTGTCACAATGCAGGCTGCGAGCTCTGGGTACCAATCAACTTTGCTCTTTGATCCTAGTTCTTTCCCTATCCATTTGTAGATCATTTCTGGGCCATCTCCTCTCAGGGTTGTTCTGTCCAGGTAGTATGAATGAGATCGCATTGGGTTTGGGTCCTGTTGCCATGCCCAGACCTCCACTGTCTCAGACACAACCCAACTTGTCCCCCCTGACCCGTACATGGACCTAGTGCAGGAATTGCTGGGACTGGCCTGTCCAAGCACATGCCCTTTGGGACTAATGCTGTCTTTTCACATGTGTCTGTACAGTACCTAGCACAATGACCTAGTAATTGTAACAGAAGCTAAATTACTGCTAAAATTAGGTGCTTATTAACATCATAGCCTCTGAGCATCACCACAACACTTAATAATGCTGCAGCCTAAAAGTAACTCAGGACCCATCATAATCTTCATGAAAAAATATCCTTAGGGGGAGAGTTTCTGTACAAAGTCTTGGTTTTCCATTAGGTCATATTTTACATGTGGAAAAAAAACACCTAATGCCTAAGGATTTCAATTTAGTGTAATGATTTCAACTGCAAAATGAAGGTGTGCATATGTTGTCACCCCTAAGCTTTACTTTTGGTTGTAAGCTTCGAGGACAATTTTTGGATGCTGAGGCATTTGGAGTCAGGACACCTCATGACCGTGTGACGGCCAGGGCAGGTCCCACACTGTCAGCACACACATGCACCAGTGCAGTATCANTCTATGATTCTATGATTCTATGATCATCGGCGGCACAGAGCCAAAGCCAGGCTGTGTTCTCTCCTGTCTAGTTCCCACAGTCTCCCTCCTGTGACCAGGATTCCCGGTGGGGTCAGCTCCAGCCCCAGGCTGAATTTAGGACCATGGATGGAACAGAGCATGGCCAAAATTCAATTTGCTGCTTAAATACAACCCAAGTCACTGATGTATTGGAGATGAAATATGGTCCATGGCAGGTCCCTCAAGAAAGGCCCAGAAGCAAGAGGGCAAAGCCAGCTGTTTCAGGTGCCCCATGGTGAGACAAGGGACAGGCTGAGCTCAGCATGCCATGGGGTGGTGGGACACAGAGGAAAGGCTGTGGGACACAGAGGAAGGGCTGTGTGGCACAGCCTCTAGCAGACACAGCACCCTGGAGAAGACAGAGACATCCTAGCAGGGGCCGTCTCCCAATCCAGCAGCTGCTCGGAGGTGCAGAGACAGGATCAGAGCAGAGCTTGTGGGGACAGGGACAGACCCAAGCACCTCTGCAGGGAACCCCCGCCACCCAGACCAGCTCACTCTGTCCCAGGTGAAGGAATGACTTGTAAGGCCCCAGAGGAGCAGCCATGAGGCTGTAGGCAAACACCAGCCGAGCTGGGCAGTCAGACGCCGCTATCGCACCACACACCTTCTCTTCTGTTGCTGATTAATGAGGCTGACAAGGAAGGACTCCAAGGCTCCTCCTAGGCCTGCCGCTCATGCACACCCCCCACAAGCACTCATATTATCTGTATCAAGCACATTTTTATGTAAATGCTCTAACCATCCCTTTCAGAGGTACAATGCCTCCCAGACTAAGCCTCTGAATGGCATCGGCACATTTCTCGTGCCTCAGCTGCTCTCCCAGACAAACAGAAGTGTGGCTCTCCACAAAGGGCTATGGTAATGCCGAGCTGGAGGAGAGTCGAGGGGAGGGGGCGAGCAGGGGCCAAGGCTATTTCAATGACAGAAGGAAAGCTGGGGTCCCAGTATCTCGATGAGTCAGGGAAGGGACAGGCCCAACAGATGGATAAATGGAGTTGCACAGGACAGACGGCTCAGCCTCACAACAATGCATCATCTCTGGTTGGGGTGGTGGTCTCTGAGGTCCGCTGTGGGTCCCTGGAGCATTGCTGCAAAGGCAGAGGCTGGGCTTGCAACCTGGGATCTCTCCTTAGAGAATAATACAGGAAAGCCAAAACAGGCTAAGGAGTAGGGAAGGAGCATGCAGAAAACCAGGAAACATTGAAGACTCTCACATGATGTCTCCAACGTCCGCACATGCTGCAGGGAGCAGTCCAAGGGACAGGAGGAGAGGTGATATCCCACACTCCACTCTCATCCCAAAACAGTTGAGACCTTCTTCCTTCATCTCTCCTATGGTGGGACTCCATGAGGCAACCCTCATGGGCTGTTCCTTGGTGCCTGGTGGCACACGCAGCAGCTCTGCCTGCAGCAGGAATGCAAAGTTCCTCATTCAGGACAGAACATCTGCTTCTCTTTGGAATAGGTCAATAAGTAACACGTTCACTGAGAAGGGTTTCAAAGCATGCAAAGGCAATTCTTACCCAGTGTTCGAGGCTGGTGTGCCAAAGAGGTGGCTCCCCAGCACCACCCACCCAGCCAGAGGGACTTTCTAGCTTTTCTCTGCAGCAGTTATGCATGACAAACCAAGGGTTATAAGTTGGTGCATCCCTCATAGGTTGGATCTTCACAACCATAGATTAGGAACAACCTTATAAGAGTCCTGACAGGCTTACCAGAGATGTGGCTTGCCTTGGCCTTCCTTTGTGCTCCATCCTGTGCTCAGTAAGGCCTCTACGGGGACAAGCCAGGATCAGCAGGTGTTCCCGATGTGCATGGGACCCTGTCTCTGTTGGAGGAGCCCAGAGGGAAGGAAGGTGAAGCTCAGTTTATGCTCCAGCAGGATTGCTGCCATTGTGAGACACAGCAGAGAAAACCCCATGGGGACCTGAACATGGCTGTGAGTGGGTGAGGTCTGTATGGGAAGAGTGTGCAGGGAACTGACGACAGAGCAATGAAATAATGTATGGATTTGGCACTTGCCACCTCACACACTGGCTGATGATGGGAGCAAACCCTGAAGATGGGAACATAAGACAAATGTCTATGCACAAACGGGACAATCTGGGGCTGCCCAGATGTCTCACGCTAATGTCATCTGACTTTCACAGGGTTGACTACACCATCAGATGTGCTCCGCTGACGGAGAGCAACAACACCGGACCCCACCTGGCAAAATCTTCTCCTGTCACACATCCCAGTCATTCACACCAACTCTCCCATGAGACTGCTAAGAAAAACTGGGCAGGTTGTGGCAGGGACAGGAGGGCCAGCACAGCATGGCTTTCCCAGCATCACTACAAACCAGAGCACCAAGCAAGCTTGACAAGAAGGTCAGGTTACATGTGGAAAGCCCAGGGCAGTGTTTCCAGCTGCTTCTCACGTACAGAAATCCAGGCAGCACATGGCCTTACTCTTGTTGCCAGCCAAGTCGTGCACTCAGCATATTAGTCTCCTTCTGCAAAATCAGGCCAAGGGTACACAGGCATCCTTTCCATTGACTCTTTTACTCCGTTTTGATAATTCACCATGAAACTGCAAGTAAGTTTGCAGAGAGAGGCAATAACTACAGGGGCAGTCATGGGACAAGCACTGGATTTAGCCCATGTGATAGGAAGGGCTGGTGGCTGCCCTCCCCCTTGCCATGAGCAGGGACAAATGGCCCAGGGGAGGGCAATATGGGTCCCAGCCCCACCAGGTGGTAGTGCCCATGGGGACCACTCGTACCACTCTCCCGGCTGGCGTCCTCCAGCACTACTAGCTGGGAGCTGGACCAGCCTCCCCTCTCCAGGTCCTCCAGCACTATTTATTCCAGTAGACTTTGCACCATCCAACAGCAGGACAGAGCAGGAGCGACAGGACAGCCCTGGTTGTGGGAAGGAGACCCCAGGGGTGAATCTGGAGTGGGGCTGATGGAGAGGATCATGCACATGGTGTGACTCTGCAGCAGCCTGGGTCTCCAGGTCCCACTAGTGCCAGGCCAGCTCGAGGGCTAAAACAAGCTTTCTGACTGCAAATTAGCTTCTCCCTCACTCCCTCCAAGCTTGCAGCTTGCTGTCATTTCCCAGGCCCAGGGCCTCATCCCACCCACCAGGCTGGGGACTGCAAACCGAAGCAAAGTGCAGCTGAGGTTTGGGTCAGCTCAGCAGCTCTGCCCTGGAATGTGGGCTTTGCAACAAACAATTATGATAATTGCCAGTGACAATAGCAGGCAGAAAATGTTTGTGTCATGGCAACACAGGAAGCAAACTCCAAGCAGAGCCTGTGTCTGTCAGCCACCCCAGACAGCACAGCCCGTGCCATGCTGGTTGATGTCCCCAACTTTTCTAACTTCTGGGCCAGACTCTGCACACTGCCATGCACCCACCAGCTCAGAAGCCAAACCAGCGTGTGTTATATGATCCCAGAGCTGTCCTCACCTGGAGACAGCAGCTACGGTTACACATGGGGCGGGTTTTGCTCAAATTGGAATCCCTGCAATGCTCAGCCCCACAAAAGTACCCCAGTCAAAGCTAGTCCTCTCTGCCTTTCCAAATGGGGATGCAGTAGGTGACTTCACAGGGAAGAGCTACTTTGCAAAGTCCACTGGGGGGTTATTCGCTGCCTGATGCACACAGGCATCTCCCAGCCTGAGCACTGGAGGTGGGTTTTGTCCCATCCAGCTCAGGTCTTGCAGGAGTCATGATGTCCACAAGCAAAGTCCATTCCCTGTTATTTTGCAGCCAGGTCTCTTAGAACAGGAGGGTGGAAGACCCAGCACTGCTGGTCACCAGCACACAGACATGTCACTCCCTGTGCACCCGCCATTTCCAACTCACTCTGCTCCCGTGTGTCCTCACTCTTACTCATCCTCTTGCACAGCTCAGTCATGGCTTTTGAGACTTCCCTCCAAATTACCATTTTTAAAAAAGAAAAAAAATCATATCTGGAATGAGGCCAGGGAAATAAAACTTCAGCTCCACAGGACAGTGATTCAGCAGTGTATAACCAAGGTTATAATTGAAGCTGCACTTACTCATACAGTTTGTGTGTTGGCGTCTGCTCGAGAACACCAAACCACACAGTGTCAAATTACAAGCCAGGGAGAGGGCCAACCTGGCCCATTCCTGCCCCAAAGACCTGCACCCTCTTGTCCTCAGTGAGATGAGTCTCCATGAGATGGCTCTCCAGGGCTCACCCACCCAGGGGGGAATGGGCTGGCTTCCTCCTCCTTGTCCATCAGCAGCACCTTTGCCCTGCTCCAGGTACAATTAGATCTATGTGGTCAGATAAAGATGAGTGAGCTGGATTCTTGTCACTGAGGGCATGCTCTGAAGACAAGGATGTTGTGTGAGAGCAAATGGAAGGCGTGATGTGACCTGCAGCATCTTTACTGCCACAAAGATACGTGAGAAGCAGATAGCACAGGTCATCTCTAAGATCCCAGGCTGACAGGTAGAAAAGATGGTGTCCCCTTTCTTGTTTGAGTTCCAGAGTCACAGGCACAAAATATTTTTACTTTACTCCATTTTCCATTTAATTTGCAAAAAGTTGGACAAGTAGCTCTGCAGCCTGCTGCTGTTAACTGACACTAACTCTTGCAGCCCTGGGGAGTTTCCAAAGATTAGGTGAAGTTAACACTGGGCCAGATGTTCAGGAAAGGGACCAATAATGATTCAGATGCATTTGCAGGCTCATCTGTCTGGCTTTGATGCTAGGTGGAGGGGCAATTGATACACCATTCTTAGTGAGGAATTAAAATACAACAACCTAATTAAGGACAATTATATGGTTTTATGGAAACAGATATTTGTCAGACTAGCATGGTGTTTCTTCAAGAGATTAAAAAATTGGATGATAATGTAAAAGTGTTTCTAGATTAATTTCTGACAGAGGTGCCTGAGTTGGTGCTACAGAATGGCTCTCAGGGATCGAGTGCACAGGTCACTCTGCACACAGTGAATGGGTGATCTCAAAACCAGGAGTAACAACTTTTCTGTGTTCCTGGCCAGGTCTCAGCTTTTCACATTTGCTACCTATTTCCTGAAAAAAAACCCAAATCTGGAGTGCTATCCAGGAGAAGCGTAAGGCCTGATGTCCAGTCTTCCAAGGCCAGGACAAAAAGCCCCATGCTGGGTTCCTCAGTGGCACTCACATCCACAGGGATGCAGGGAGAAAAGCCACTCTCTGGGCAGTGAATCTTTTATCAGGACACCAGACAGATTCTTGCTGTGGTGACTGAGAGAAGACTGCTGAGCCTGAATGGGGAGCATGGCTGGATGTCTGGGAGAAAAACCCCAAATACTTGGTCAGGATGAAATACTGGCCCTGGCCTGTGTTAGTCTGGGCTGCAGCCACGGTACTCTAACCTTTTTGGGTGACAGTGGGACCAACCCCACTGAGAAACTGGGACCATACATGAAGAGTTCAGTGACTCTGGGATGGCCCCTGGATGCTTCAGGCAGATCTCAGTGAGACTCAGAAGCTGCCGGAGGGGATGGAATGGGAGGCTCTAATGTTTCTCAGTTTATTCAGACGTCAGATCCTGCATATAATGCTCCTTCTCATTGTCCTGGGGTCTCTCCAATAATGAAGACACTGTATAATATTTGCAGACAGGGAAATAAGTAACTGGCAGACACAAGTCAGGCAGCAGCACGTACTGTTTGAATACTTTCATGAGAAACCCACAGCAAGAGGAACGGGGAGCAGTGGAGGTGTGGCACACAGCCTGCTGCCCACCTGCATCCATACAGCGGGGCCAGCAGCCACCGCCAGCCCAGGTGCAGCAAGGGCCAGCTTCATCCATGCAGGGGCGTTCGCAGGGGACCCCTGCATGGGTGCTAGAAGACAGGCTCATTCCAGGATTTTTTTTATCCTCCAAGCAGTTTTCTGTTGCACAAGTCTCCACTTACCTCCCTTGGCCTGTCAGACCCACAGACAGCAGAAGGTTGGCTCTGCAGTTCCTCCAGTGTGGCTGACCCCAAACCTCTGCCACTGCCTGGCCCAGTGTCCTCACCACCGCTGTGCCTGAGGACACCGCTGTGTTTCCTGCATGAAGGGCCTCTGAGGCTACATGGAAGAGATGGGCCATGTGCCATGCTGAAGGTACATGGCACTGTGTGCAGGTCACCAAGGCACAGAGGTGTTAGCTGGGAGGAAGATCTGGAGGTCCCTAGTCCAGCCTCCCATTTGAACAGAGGTATTGCCAATGACAGAGGCTGTCACCCATGGCTTTGTCTAGCAAAATATTTGGAAGCCCTTGAAAAACTGCCACAGCAACTGTCCAGAGACAAAGCAGTAAATGGCAAGAAAAAAAGCATCAGCCAGCCCTCCTGCAGAGATGATGGTTAAGGGAACAGTTTCTGGAGCAGCTCCCTCTTCCCTCCTGGGCTGTAGCACCCTGTTGCAGACTGCACTGGAGATGGGAGCGGTACCTCATCATGCTGGTGATGTTTCTGGGCAGTAAGGCAGAGCTTTGCTGGTTTATCAGCTGTGCAGTCACTGTGGACACTCTGGAAAGCCCATGGTCTGGCTCCTTGATGAAGTACACATGTATCTGGACAGATGAGGAGCCCACAGAAACCACAGGGCAGTGCTGATGTGCTGATAGGTGTTGAGCTCAGCCTTAGGCATGCTCAAGGATTTCACCGGCAACAGGACAAAACAGAACAAGAAAGGAAGGTTTCGCAGAGATAATGGATTGCTGTTCTGGTGTTTACCTCCCAGCATGGAGAACAGCACAGCAGAAAGCCCAAAGCATGAGATCAACTGAAGGAAACCATGAATGAGTGGTGGGAGTGGACTCTCTGGTAAGCAGGTTTATGTTGAAGGTGAATTGTGAAGGCAAATACCTTGTACCTGGGATGGACGTGTGGAGAGGGATTACATGGGAGAACAGCAAGACAGCACGGTCGTTGAAGCAGTGGTCTGTGTGGTGGGTGGTGTGATGCTGGTGAGACGAAGAGAAAAGGCCGCTGTAGTAACCTGGGCACATGACAAGGAGGACACAGGGCAGTGTGCTGTTGGTATGTGGACAGGAGCAGAAAGGCTGCACCACTGAGATATTAAACACAAAGAAATACAAGTAAGGTACTGCCTGGGCACAGGGCCTCCAGAGGAAAGCTGGGACAATCCTGGCTTGCAGGGTAAAACAGGCAGGACAGAGCTGGTCCCAGTGACTGAGGGTACTCGGTGGAGAATAAGAGCTCTGAGCAAGTGATGTTTGGCTTGAGCTGGCAGCTGATTGTCCTAAGTGCCTGGTCAGAGCCATTGGGACAGATCCAGTTTCCTTCCAGTGAGAGAAGGAAATCAACACATTGCATCCCCATTAATTGCTCAGAGCTAATGAGGTTTATGGGGTGAGAGCACAAGGTCTAGCTCCTCAGAGGTCCCTCTCCCATCCAGAACTGGAGCACCAAGGGAGCAGGAGGGAAGAGAAGAGCAGCAAGAGGAGGCTGAGGCCAATTAGTGTCCATTAGCCCCTTGCCCAGCCAGCGGGAACTGGTGCAAGAAAAACAGCATTCCCTGGGATGCATCTTGAGCCCACCTGACCCATCTTAGGGCAGCCCCTTGTCACCTACCGCTGCAGTGTGCAGGTGCCAGCCACACCAAGGCAGGGAGGACTGTATCCTCCTGCATTGCCACCGTCTTCTCCCCTTCCTGGTCCAGATGCTGCTCAGGTGCAGCCCCCTGCACAAGCCACTCGTGAAGCAGGCTGCAGGACTGTGCTCCTGTGCTGAGGAAGGTGTCTGCTCTCTCCAGTCTATGCCATCCAGCAGCTCTGGGACACAGCCCACAGGGCCAGGCTGTGGTAGTCGAGGTGCTGATGAAAGTCTGGGCTGGTCAGGGAGGGGGGCTCTGTGTGCACAGACACCTGTAGAGATGGACAGTGATGCTCCATTTCTGACAGCGGCAGAAGGGATGTTGTGAGATACAGGCTAATTTCACAGCAGGATCCAGCATGTCCATGACCCAAAAAAAAAGAGAGGAGACAACACCAGGAGAGAAGGCAGCTGGGAGGGGCTGGAAAAACCCTTGCTTCACCCCTAAATTTTTCCTCCACGTCATCAGCTGAGCAGGAAACACTGCTAAAATCCCAGAGAATCCCAAACACCTTTGGGTTTTTCCCTTGCCAGGAGTTAGAAACTATTCCCGGCCAGAAACAGTGTGGTGGAAGCTGGCAGCCTAGACACTGAATCAGAATCATAGAATGGTTCAGGTTGGAAAAGACCTTAAAGATCATCTAATTCCAGCCCCCTGCCCTGGGCAGGGACACCTCCCACCAGCCCAGGCTGCTCAAAGCCCCGTCCAACCTGGCCTTGAACCCCTCCAGGGATGGGGCAGCCACAGCTTCTCTGGGCAACCTGTTCCATCACCTCACCACTCTCACAGGAAAGAATTTCTTCCTAATATCCAATCTAAATCTCCCCTCTTTCAGTTTAAAACTGTTACCCCTTGTCCTATTGCTCCACTCCCTTATAAAGAGTCCCTCCCCAGCTTTCCTGGAGCCCCCTTCAGGGACTGGAAGGGGCTCCAAGGTCTCCCCGGAGCCTTCTCTTCTCCAGGCTGAACCCCCCCAGCTCTCTCAGCCTGTCCCCACAGCAGAGGGGCTCCAGCCCTCGGATCATCTTCGCGGCCCTTCGCTGGACCTGTTCCAACAGGTCCATGTCCTTCTTGTGCTGAGGACTCCAGAATGGCACTTTCACTTCCAGATCTCGCTATGTGACACATCCTTCAGTAATCTAGACTCTGCAGAGTGGACACTTCTTCCTGGGGTTTCCAGCCAGCAAATGTAGGAGGGGACAGACTAGGCAAGTAGAATTTCTCATATTACATCCTGTGCTGTTTGGATGGTAATCGGAGTTTCTTCTTGCACTGACAAAAGGAAAGAGATGTTACACTCAGTGGGATTTTCAGCAGAGCCCAGCAGCCACATGTTGCTCACAGCATGTGATTTTGCCCCTTGGAGTTATGGCCATAGGCCTGACTCTGCAATGCTGCACATGCCTTCGCTCACCTTATCTTGCTGGGGGAAGGGGCTGCTCCAAAACTCCACTTTCCGCAGCATCCTTAGAGGCAGCACCCAGCTTTCTGCCCCTGTAGCACCTGGAGTGGCTTTCACCCGCACCCCAGTTGCCAGAGGAAGGAGGAGAGGAGGTTTGTTCACTGGAAGGTATACTCATTACAGTATATGTTTCCACATACTTATATGCTCAGCACATAAATGTGTATAGATGTCTACACTGCAAAGGCACCGCGGAAATAGCACTCAACTACTCCAGTAGCCAAGGCAGCGTCTGACCCCGAGCCATCCTTGCCGTGGTACCTGAGCAAGCATGCTCCAGTGAGGAGCCCACAGGGGAGCATGGCAGCACCTTCACCTGTGACACCTCCTAGGATTGCACGTACCCAAAAGTGCTGGAGAGCTGCAAACAACACAGCCACAAGGATCCAGGTTTGGTTCTTCTGCTCATTCTGCCTTGAGCATGAGCCGGTGGTACCAGCAGCACCTGACACCAGCAGCACAACCGGAGGCTGCAAGGCGCAGCCCTTGCTGTGAGCAGTTGTGGCAACTGAGTTGTCAGCCTTGCATTTTGCCCTAAACATGACAGATGAACACGCACCACCCCACAGATCACCTCCATCCCCCACAGACCTCCAGCAACAGAACACTGCTCAGCACACATCCACAGCAGCCCAGCAGTGCGCACAAACTGGGATCACCATGAGCAGACTCTTCCCCACCATCTTCTGGAAATGCTTCTTTTTTTTCCGGGCCTTCCCCATAGCTTTATTTTTGGGGCATAGCTCTAGAATCAGCTCCAGTTTCACGGTCTTTCTTAGCAATGAGCTGGTTACTCACTCCTATGAGCAGGTCCCTAGCCCACGGTGTCTGGGCAGACAGTGTTACACACACACGTGCACACACATGGCCACACACAGCTGCTTGTACCAAGCCAACAAAAACTCATGCCAGGAATCTGCCAACTGAAGCACCACCAAAGCAGTGCTGTGAATCACTTCTCAGCTGCAGGGCTGTATTGACTCTCAGAGAGCAACTTTTAGTACCTACAACCACATAACGAGTAAAAGCCTTGAACTGGAAATGCAAATAGACATATAATTTATATTTAATAGGCCGTTAATGTACTGTGTGTCCAGTAAAGTACCACCCAGCTCCTATCACCCACTTACTGAGGTTACTCCACATAATAAATTCCAAATGAGTGATAATGGCTGTATTTGGAATTATATTAGTAACTGTGCATGCATATCTGAAGCCAGAGAGATGAGGGTATGGCAAGTGCTGCACTTGCTGTGCAGACACGGCAGCAGGTGGGCTCATGAGTATTTTGGAAATTTTATGTAATTGCTATCACCTCCAAATTAAAGAATTAATCGATTCCCCTTGCATGCTGGCAGAGGGGACCTGCTGTCAGGGGCTGAAGTAACCAACATCATGTACAAATGGCTGATGTAAAAGAAAGATTCAGATGGAAACATTTTCTGCAGTGTTTCAAAGTCTCCTACACAAGTCTGAGTGGGACACTTGCATCTGAATACATCTGTGCTGGCGTGTGACTTCTTAGGTTGGTTGCAGTTTGGAGGAGAAAACCTGTAATTTCAGATACCCTGAAAGCAAAAATGTTTGAAGAAACCTCAGTTAAATTAAGTCCTAAGGGGACTAGTAGGACTGGTAGGAAATATCAAATTCAAACTGAAAAGAAAGGTTTATTTTGAGCACTACCAAAAAGCTGAGAAATAAAATGGATATTCATTTCAAAAGAAAGCACAATACAGTAAATGTAATTTATTGTTTCAATAATACATTTAATTTTCAGTATTTAAGTAAATACATTTTGGGGAGAAGAGACAGATGAAAAGTGTCAGTTTCTTTTATCTTTATGTTTCCTGAGCTCAGTAATTTGCTGTCATAGTCAAGGACTGAAGTAGGATTTCATCTCAACTATTTTTGCCTTTGTCTCCTGTACCTTTGTCCACAGCTGGCCCCTCCAGCAGATACTTACCCACTGTGCAATTCACACATGCATGGGAAGGTGCTTGCACATCTATGCACGCTCATATGCACTCATGCATCTTCATGGCAAGCCAAAGGCTAGGAGGGATCCTCAGCTCGAGCAGACACAAGGTCAGGAATATTTTAGGAAGGCTGGTAGCCATCTTCTAGCTTTACTGATGGCTCCCTGGGGACTGAAAAGCCCAGCAGTCACCCATTTGAACAGCTCAGGGCTTTTAACCCAGGGCACATAAAGGACTTCAGAGAATTCCAGAGTTGGTACAGTGGGCATCAGGAGGGCTTAAATCCAACCTGCCGCCACCACCACCACGGCTCAGTCTGGTCAAGTCTTTGAAAGTCCAGGAACAGAGATTCCCTCCTGCCTGGTGTCCCAGACTGCACCACCCTCCTGTGTAAGAATGCCAAGAGCATCCCACGTTGCTGCTTTTGGCCTATACCCCTTGATATATCACCTGGCACAACCAAGAGGAGATCAGGACCTTCTTTTTACCAAGAGATCTGCTTCAGAGAGGTGTGCAATCTGGCCTTTTAGCAGACTGTGGTGTAAACGTTAGGGCAAAACAAATAGGGGCTGAGCCCAGAGGAAGAATGTGACCCGGGAGGACCACATGCAGGAGCAGAGCATGTGAGGAGGTCTGGCTCTCAGGTGTACCCAGCCACTTCTCAGGATGGTGGGTTTTCCCAGCCTCCCACGGTCCCTCCTCGCATGTGCTTTCAGCCAAGACATGCATACTATTGCATAAGGACCAAGTCTTATTAGGCATTTGTGAGCTCATCTTGCCCAAAAGCAGCAAGCTGAAGAAGAGAGAAGCTGTCCTAGTGTCATCAGTCCCTTGGAAAGGGAAAGACTTTCAAACTTTGTCTTGGGGTTCAAATGCTACCACACAGACAAAGGTACACCCCACAGCACCAACTCCAGGCTGGCTGCTGCACTGTGCTCTGCGCCATGAATGGGCAACAGGAGTGAAAGCTGTGACTGGGCTGGCTTTGCTGGCAAGGTGTTGGTTGCTCAAGTACGTGAAACTCACTGCAATGCCAGAAGTTTGCAAGCCTTTTCATTGTTTACTGCCCCATCACATGGAGTTGTACATTTGTGTTGCCACTGGAGCAGATGGACTCTGCAGGATCTCTAGGCTCAAGATTTTTTTCCTGACTTACCACCCAGTGTCTGGGGGACTTTGGCATGCTTTGGAGTCCCAGACCCATTTGATGAGCATCATCCTTGCAATCACCAATCAGCTCTCAGCTGCCTAGTCCTCACCTTTTTCCTGCTGACCAGCTCCATGCTGCTCGAAGCCTTCAAGAGAGCTTCCAAAAGCTTCTTCCCTAGGAGCCTGCCTGAGGGAGAAGGCCACAAAATTCACAGATAGGACTTATGGCGTATGTGGATCCTTACTCTACAGCAGCCCATCGCATGGAGCACCCCAGAATGTGACTGGAGTTACACCTCTGCTCTGCAGCAGGGTCCTAAAACCGTCACTGACATCCAAGGGACCCCCAGCTTCAGGCATGGCTGGCAGTAAGGGCTACTCAGCCATCACTCAGGCACCGCGGCACTTTCTGTCTCATGAGCTGGGTTTCAACCTCAAATCTAAGATGTAGCCTACCACTGCTGAGTATCCAGGACACGGTGAAATGGCCCCCAGTGCTCCCATTGAGGCAGCAGATGGCCAGTGCCTGGCCAAAGCTAGGAACCCAGCCTGAAGATGTCCTCACCCTGCAGCCTTCGATTCCCACACTGTCCCTGCACAGGACAAACTGCACAGCCAGGACCTGAAATTCACCAGCTGCAGTCAGGCTGTGGGGAGTTTCTAAAGGGTTAATAAAGCAGGCTCAGCCCTGCCTGCAGGAAGCACTCCAGGAGTTTTGCTGCCTGCCCCTGCCAGCTCTGCTGGCCACAGGGTGGTGGATTTCCCCATGTCCCTGCACACATCAGCTGTTCCACCCTCCAGTGATGGATCCTCACCCCACCCCTGGAGAATCAGGAGACAACAGTGCTATGGCCATCAAGTGTGTGTTTGCTTGGGCAAGCCAGAGACCCCCTCCTACCCTGTGCATCCCCCCTGCATCCCTCCTGCATCTCCCCTCCTCAGCCCCTGCAGCCCGCGCAGCCCAGCACTGCAGCCCCACTTGTAGCCCCTGCAAGGGCTGCCTGGCAGGCAGGCAGAAACGCAAAGGCCCAAGCCACACAGAGATCATCTCTGATAGCATCAGATAACAGTTCAAAAAGCAAGCATCTTTTCTCCTTGCTCGCAGCCTCCTTCTCTGTTTCTTTTAAGCACAAAACCAGCACCAAAAAAGAAAAAGAAAGGGAGGGGGGAGGAAACGAAAGAAAAGAAAGGGGCGAATTCCAGCCAGGCAGTAAAATGCCATCTGTCTCCCGATGGCTCATGTGACACTGACAGACATCCACTGCGAGTCGGAGCCAAAGGCACGGCAGCCCGTGATCCCCGTCACAGAGGGTGAGGGAGCACCCCTTCCCCAGCCTCCACTCTCTCCCAAACCCATCAGAAGTTTTTGAGCTGGGAGAAAAAAATAAACCAGGCCCATCCTCGCTGCTCTTACCACTGGGAAACACGCCCAGGGCAGAGGTGGAGGTGGCAGTGTCGGACTTTGGAGTGGGGCTGTCTGTACCACGTGACTTTTCACCAGCCTGGGATCCCCTCGGATCCACCTGTTTCCCTCTCAAAAGCCGCTCCTGAAAAACAAAGGAGATGAACAGCAGGCAGCCCACCACCCCCACGCAACCCAACTGCTTCACTGCCTCTAGGGAAAGAGCCTCACTGACCCTGGGACCCTCCTGGGCTGGGAGAGCGGAGACGGAAAGGGAGTTGTAGAAGACAGACATGCTGCCTTGGCTGCCAGTGACCAGTCACAGGCTGGCCCTGGGGATGCTGCCACAAAGAGGAAAGCTGCAACTCACATTGCCTGGGAGCACAGATGCCTCTAGGTGACAAAGCCACTTCCCAGAAAGAGATATGCCCTGATTCAGCCCCAGAGGAGATGGCAAGGAAGTCCCTGTGCAGTGAGTGGAAGAGGAAAAGCCCCAGATGTTCCTGATTTCCCTGGATTCCCAGCAGTGACGGTTTCAGGAGAGCAGGACTTAGCTGGGTGTTGGAAGGTGTGACCTTCTTGCCCTGCATCCCCAGCGCCTGTGGCTGAGCAGAGCAGCTCAGCACCCGGTGGCAAGAGGGAAGGAACTCTGCTCATGGCACCCACTGAGCCACCCCGGGCACAAGGCCATGCGCCTGCATGGAGGCATGACACCCCTCATGCTAGTCAGGACCGCGAGGCCAGCACAGCCGTGAGGTGTCCACACAGCCCTTCCCTGGAGCACCAAGCCCACCACCAGGAGCCAGCACACACCTCCTTCCCCATGAACCTCTCCTCATTCCCAGCCTCACCACCCAGGCCACTGCTCACCACCCAGTACATGGCAGGACTTCACCCGCTTGTCCAGCTTGGAGCTGAGTTGCTCATCTCCTAAACCTGTCTCCTGGGAAGAGAGTTGCAGAAGGGGTCACTGTACACAGAGCTAGGGGGGATGACATGAGGAGGTACAGGATACTGGCTTCCCCTGCCTGCCAAGGGACCAGCAGGATGATACTATAAGGTTCTACAACACCCTTGAACCCTTCCCCACAAGGATACCACCTGCCAGTACTCAGGCATGGTCGGGTGCCCTGTCAGGTCCCGGGTACCTTCCCTGAGGGGGGCTGAAAGTCTAGGGCAGCAGGGGGTGAGCAGACCCCACCAGTGCAGCTGCAAAGCGTCAAGTCCCTTTTGGTGCTGGCACCTTCTGGAACCGCCTGAGAGTCATTCATGGCTCAGCACGGTCCAGCAGGGAGACACTGCTGCCAGCACTAAGCCCCCACCTAACCCCTGCTCTGTCTTTGAGTCTGGCAACCTATGGTATCTTTCTAAGCCTTTGAGCCCAAAGGCAGGTGCAGGCCTGGATCTGCAAGTATTCCTGTTACATTTTTTATTAGGAGGCATGGAGTTATGACGATTGGATATAATTTCCCAAGGGCATCCCCAGATGAAGGAAGGCAGAGAAAGAGTCCAGCACTCAGCAGGTTTGCTGGTCACTGGATAGCCAGCGTGGGTAGGGATCCTGCCTCACTACAAGTGCAGCACAAAGCCAGTCTGGCCCCTGTCCCACCTCCACCAGCAAGACCGAAGTAGCCTAACAGTTGTTGATGACAGCCTGGTCCTGCCAGATGAAGCCACCAGAGAAACACCACCACATTTCACACTATGTCCTCCCTGCTGCCTTCAGGGACAGCCCTGGTCTTTGGCATTGCCAGAGGGATGAGAGAAGGGCTGGATATGCGGTTGTCTCTTAATGGTGGGCAAAGAAACAGCAAGATTGGCCCAGGGCAACTCAAGACAACACCAGGCCATGGGACACAGCACCAGGGCAGCACCTCTCTCCTTCATCGGCTGCAGCAGGTCAGTGCTGCTGTTGGGAGAAGCTGCTGTGAGGAGCTGCTGCAGCGAGACCCCCCAGAACACACCATGAAATTGGGCTGTGAGGCCTGGAGGACCCCATTGTATCGCACATGATTTGCCAAGCAGACACTCAGGTCCTGGTCACAGGTTTGCTACCCGCCAGCAGCTTTCCATCTGTTCTTATGCTATGTGACCCTAGAAGAGGTCCATCTGACATCTGCAGCTACCCCTGACCCTGCAGTTATCTCCAGTGACACCTTTAGTGACTCCTAGCTATTTTCTGCTCCCCTTCAATGCCTGCACTGAGTGTGCCTCCATGGCTTTTTCAGGAGGATGGTGCATGTGTCACACAATGGGGACCAGGGCTTGGGGCTGTCTGGGGGACAGGGAGAGTGTCAGCACATGAAGGGCTTTGAGCCAAGACAAAAATGGTCACAGGGTGCAAAAAGCCCTCGAGAGATCCTGAAGAGTGTATTATTGTAGCAGAGGAAAAAGCTCTGATAATGTTGTGAAATGAGAGTGTGGTATTGCTTGGCCTCAGCCCATGGGCCATGGGAAGGACGGAGACAGACACTACTGCAGGTGGAGCTGGGAGGTGTGGGGCTGCCTCCACCCCAGCCCCGCAGGAGCCACCGTCCAGTCCCGGGTACGGAGAAACACTCTGAAACAGCCTGGCCCTTCTGTGGTTAACCTGGCTAATGATTAGCTAGATAGGATGTGGCCATTCAAGGGCACAGGGTGAAAACAGCCCTTCTCCCTTTGCTTACACAGCACACACAGCTGGGCCATTCCCACAGCCAACACCCAGAGAGAGCCACAGCAACGGGGGCAATGCCAGCTCGGGAGAAGCATCCAAGGGCTGAGGCTGGGAGAGCAGCCCAGAGGATGCTGCCCAACCCAGCTCTGCTTGAATCTTCCCCCAGGCAAGAGCTGACCCCAGCTTACACATTTGTGTCTCTCTGTGTTTTTTGCATTGAAAGATAAATCCAGGGAACTGGGATCTCGCTCTTTGTCCGTGCAGCATCTATCAGAAGTTGAATCAGGATTTAATGTGAAGCTCCGTGATAATGAAAAAAGACCATGTTTTGTGTCTCATACTCGGAGACCCCACAAGATGTGCTACAACACCCTCTTACCTGCCCAGAGAGCACTTGCTTTCTCCTTTAGAGCCAGTTGCAGCAGTTTTACAGCAAACTCCTTCCTTTCAGTATCCAGTTCAGCCTCCCACATACCCAGGATCCTGCCTGAAGTCTGCACATGGCTGCCGTGATGAAGAACAGGTCTTTGATGATGCCATCTCTGCAATGAGAGAGTGTCAAAACTCAGAGAAAACAGTGTGGCCATGGGTGAAGTGATCCCTGCCTACCTGAGAAACATCCCTCCTAAAATCTCATCCAAAGGCACGCTCTGACCAAAAACTGAAGGCACCAGGTCCTGTGCTTCCCCCAAACCTGACAGCAAAAGTGTCAGGACCAAGAGGCTGAAGGAATGGAGAGATCGCTCTGCCTGAATGCCCATGTGCTGCACACTGTGGGATCAAAGGCCCAGACAACACTGCTGTGAACCCTGCACAAGCAAGCACGAGAGACCACCATCCCTGAGGTCCTGCCTGGGCACCAGGCTGGGTGGCTTCCGAAGCCTGGCTCTTGGCTCAGCCCAGCACGGGGTCCAGCACTGTGAGCCTGCTGGGTTGGCCCAGTGCTGCCCGGAGCTCTGCCCCACACTGATGTGTCTGTAGGACCCACCGTAGCAGCCAGCTGGAAGGAGCAGTGCATGGCTTCTCTGCGGCACTGGAGAAGGAGGGGGTGTCTCCCAGTTTTAGAGACTAAACATAGGTTGTGTACTCTGACCAACACTTATCTATCTTAACATGAATGTTTTAACACTGGGACTGGCACCCACGCATGGGGTGGAATTTCTATATGGAGAATTTCAAAATTTGGACTGGTCCTGAGAAAACTGTTGCAGATTTTAAGCCAGTTCTGCACAGAGCAGGAAGTTGGACCAGAGACCTCCAGAAGTCCCTCTCAAACTAATTCTTTCTGTAATTCTTTTGCTCGTTGCTGGCCAGTGAAAAGAAAAATACCTCATCCATAAGTTCCTGTCTAAGGCAAGTTTGGGGAAGTCCAAGGACTGGGTTTTGACTGGATGCAAGTAGAGTTGGGTTTATAGCATGAGTTTTGTTTTGCGTGGCTCTGGAAAACCAAGGCTTTGCACGTCTCTCTTATATCCCTCCCACTCAATATTATTCTTCTCGTGAAGAGGAAACCACTTAAAATGTCTCTCACATGTGCTTCTCATCAGCTTGAGCGAGCAGAGTAGTGAATATGAACTGATCTTAGTTAAATGAAGTCCACTTCAATTGTCAATTAGGGATTCAAAGCCACTTAATTAATACACTTCAACTTCACCTCCTTGGACACAGATCTGGAGAGACACCTTCCATCGACTTTCACTGCTTAGCAATTGAACAGCCCTACTCAATCCACATGACATTTGAAGACCTTGGTGAACCTCACCTAAGCCCAGATCTAAAACTTGTCTTCGGATTCATCAGACCCAGAACAATTTCCAACAATTTCCACACCCAGCAGCCAGCATGTGCTGAAATGGCTTAGAAGCAGCAGCAAACTCTAGTTCTAGAGATGTCATAAATTTTCCTGTTCTTGCGTTTCCACAGCGCTCTGCTTTCTCTTCTCCCAGATCACAGAGACCTGAACCTGTTGGAGACACAAGGCCCAGATTGCCACACAACACGGGCAGCTGGTCCTTCTGGTTAACTTTTTGTGTTGTTT
This sequence comes from Rhinoptilus africanus, assembly GCA_013400135.1. NCBI lineage: Eukaryota > Metazoa > Chordata > Aves > Charadriiformes > Glareolidae > Rhinoptilus > Rhinoptilus africanus. The sequence goes on along the minus strand of VXBO01007696.1, from coordinate 86,194 downwards.
TGGCTATAACTACTCATTCCACAACTGCTCCCTCAAAGCATGATGTTAGTCCCATTTCAAGCAAGAGATCACACTCAAGACTTCCACGGTCCCTTCCAGCCAGAATTTGTAGGCCAACAAGTCTTGTTTCATGGCAATCCCTGCCTTCCCAAAGGTGGGAAGTGCTTCTCTACCCTGTTCCTCCTGCCAGTTCTTGGTGGTCTCTCCCAGAAATTATCCAGCACCATCTCTTTCCTCTGCAAGTAGCAATAGCCAAGCACAAGCAAGATTTGCTTTCTTTGGGTGTGAACAAGCACAGGTCTGACTTGGATGTGCAAGAGTCTGGCTGCGTCTCAGATCCATACGTGCTCCTGCTTCCCACTGTGCAGTTCTCAGTCTGCACGCGAACAAACGGCTTTCTCTGTCTGACCCTCTGTCTCTTTTTCANCCTTCCTTCCTTCCTTTCTTCCTCTCTTTCTTTCTTCCTTTTCCTCTGCATTTGTTTGAATGACAAAGGTTTCTGATTACAGTCCTCCTGGGGAATCAAACAGCAAGGCTCCTGCTCACTTCCTGACTGGCAGATTAAGAAAGATAAAGGGAGAAATTTGTGTATTGACTCTGTGTTTATGTAACTCGTGTGCAAGGCCTGGCCAGGAGCAAAGGGGGATCTGACCCACATAAATAATAATGAGCAGCATTTTTAAACTAAATCCTCTGGAAAATTCATAGACGATTCCATCGGTTCCTTCTATTGTGTCACTGGAGGGTCATAAATAATTCAGCCTTGCTCAAATATTTATGGAAATCAATTTAGCCGTCAGTCCAACGTCACCTCCCTGAGAAAACAGTTTCCTTTTGTAACTCAAATGCAAACTGACTGCCCGCCATCCCACCAGCCTCCCTGGGACCAAGGGTACCTGTAACCTCCTAGGAACATGCCCAGGCACCAGCTCAGGTGAGCAGGTCACCAGACAGCTCTGGGGCCATGGGGACTGTCAGGAAGATGAAGCTGCAAGTGCTGCTGCAGGAGAGGAGCAAGTCAAGCACCTGCCCCCCCTCTGCTGTGACCACCTTGAGCTTCACGATGGGGCACTTGCTCTGGCCCAGGGCAGTTGTCTGCTCCAGAGCCGAGAAGCAGCACTTGACAAAGCTGTTGGCACATGAAGAGCAGCTCCTGTGCAGGTGACAACCAGTGTTTGTGTCAACGAACCCTACACAGGAAAGAAGCTCCCTGGTGTGATCGAAGGTCACAACACAAACTCCCATAGGAGTAATCAGCCCCAGGGAGCTCCCTGTCCCCACTCCCAGGGCAAGGTCCATGGCTCTACCATACCCACTGAGGAGCAGCTGCTGCAGGACCTGAGCCATCACCCAGCACTTGCAGCTCGCTTCCATGCTTCCATGCTTCCTCTCTGGATGACACATGGAGAGGATTCCTGAGACTTCTCTTCCCAAAAGCAGAGTGGCCACACAGGCCACATCACAACCAGTACCCAGGAAGATTTCCACTCACATGGAGAATCCACCAGGCCCCTGGCCCTGAGCACCTCATTGATCTTTCTGGGAGCTCAGCAAGTCCATGGGCTATTCCTGTCTCTTGGTGAAAACCCCACTTAATGGGACCCATGAATCTCTTCCAGCACCTTCATTGCACACAAAGAAACAGGACAAATTCCCATGATCAAAAAGCTGTCCCATTCTGCACATCATTCAAGGGTGCAATACGCTCAGAGTGACTAAACCACCACATGGATCAAGATCAAACCACATATCAGCACAGAAACGGGGGGACAGCCATACGCAGCTCATGCCAGTATGGAGAAACCACATCTCCTCCAGCCTCTGTGCTCCCTGTAGCTCCTGTAAGCATTACTTATTGGTAGGTCCTTTATCTGGCCACTCCTCAAGTTTCTGGGCCCCTTTCTCTCCCCTGTTGCACTCTGCCTGGAACAACATGCAGTGCTGTGCAAAACCACAACACAGCTGTGTTCCCAAGACACCGTGGACCACGGCAGACACCTCACGTAGGGTCCCATGTCTGCTTCTGGCAGAAGTGCAATGAACTGGGCAGACACTGGGCTGCATGCACCTTGGGGACCTGAGGTGGCACAACCATGCTGCAGTGAACAGGAACCCAAGGAGGGAGCATTTGTGGACGTTTGGGAGAGATCATCCTCCTGTGTTTCCACCACTGGGTTATTTCTGTACAAAATGCACCAGTCTACAAGCTTTGGCTTGAGCGCCCTGTGGCTGTGAATATCTGGGACAGGAGCCAAGTCTGGGGAGAAGAGGTCAGGACAGACTTTCCAGAGTATTGCTAGTCATTGATAGCCATAGAGGTGAAACATGGATGTTCCCTCCAGCCATTCAGAGTGTTCCAGATCCCCCAACTCTTCAGGGTAAGAAACTCAGCGCACTGCAGGACAAGGCAGAGAGAAGGTGTGACTGGTAGCCTGAGGGTCTGTAGGAGCTGGTATCATTGATGACCAAGGTCAGCACCTTCTGCGCTGAAAGAACAGAAAGGGCACATAATCCAGCGTGTGAGGAGGGTTGGTGAGCTTCTCCAGCCCTAACAGTGGGTAAGAAAGGTCACAGCCTTTCTCCTGCCCAGGCCTCCACCAAGCATTCTGCATCTTGAGTTTTCTCTGAATTTCCAAGTCAGACAAGGGCTGGTGTGTCTGATCTGGGGCATACACCATCACAGGACACACATTTCTGACCTCATCTGTGACTAGAGCTGTCCTACAGAAATGTTTTGCACTGGCAGTTCTTTTCTAGGCCAAGGATGCTTCTCCAGGGAGCACTGAAGTGGAAACACATTCCCCAGAGCTAGCCTTAGAAATCTTCCTCCAAAGCCCCTCTGCTTTTCCATGGCCTCTCATTTACAGCAAGAGAAAAGGCACAGATCCACAATGAGCAAGAAGCCCAGGACTTCACTGCTCCAGAATCTGAACGAAGTGCTTTGGCTGGCTCCGGACACATCCCTCCAGAAGCCCGGTGGCTGTGGTAAAGGCAGAGCTGAGTGTAAGATCCAGTGATAGTCCAGGCACCAGAAACTCATGCTCTCTCCTGTAATGTGACTCATCCCTCCTCAACCACAATCAACCAGCACAGAGGAAACTGGACAAGACATCAGGCCCAAGCACTCACCCATCATGTGAAATGACCCGGCTATGTCAGACTCCAGCACCAGCTCTGCCTTTTACAAACTTCAGAGATCCCTGCGATTATGCAGTTCACTAGGATTTGAACAGCCAAAATCAGCTCCTAGCACTGACCCACAAACCCAAATCAGAGACCAAGCAACAGAAGAAGAAAAGGTCTTGGCTTGTGCTGAGCAGAGAGCTGCAGGAAAAGCATATGCTTCAGCTGAAGAGCGACAGGTCCTCCAAGCAGGTGTGATCGCTGTCACTGCTTGGTAGAGCAAAACTCAATTTGCAGTGATGGTCCACAGTGGAGACCCCACAGAACTGTTTGACACGCTCCATGCAGCGAAATGGGAGCTGCACACAGCACCATCCTGAAGGACAGAGTCCGGGGGGTGACTAGTCCGTGGGAAGGCTTGCAGCTGCATGGCCCTCACCCGAGTAAACATGGAGGAGATGGGAGCCCTTGCAAAGCTCGTGCCACTTAACTACAATGCCAGATATGATGGAGCCAAGATTCATAGCTCAAATTGCCAAGCTTAATTAAACAAAGGCTGGAAAAATTACTACCAAGTTGGGATAAAATGGTACCGGTCCTCTGCCTTCTCTTCTGTACACTAAAGTAAACCCCTGAACAGGAAAAAAAAACCAAAACCACCAGTGCCACACATTAGGTCTGCAGAGCTTCACATCTGCTTTCCAAGAGCTTCTCCAAGGGTTGTGTCTCTCAGCACAGGACTGCTAACTCCCTTCTGTTCAGGCTCTCCTCTTTCACCCACACAGCAGCAATACTGAGGCATCCTCAAGGATATCCCACACATATCCCACACATATCCCACGTCTGTCGGTGCCATGAGATGAGAGCACCACTGCTGTTCCTGCATGTAAAAGGACCAGTGATGCACAGTGGGAACACTGGAAAGGGTTTGCTTGCATGTGCAAAACCTTTACTTCAGGTGACCCTCCCAGATGAGCCACTGCTCTTGTCTCTGGGTTAGCTGTTCTCCCTGCCAGGGTTTCCAAGAGGAAACCAGCTTCAATGGGGAAGCTTCAATGGGGAAAGAACAGGACAGTGGAGATACCCAGAGCTATTAGACCTGCCCCAGGAAAGCTGCAGAAACAGCCACGCTCTGCCTGCCCCCCAAGAGCAGCGTGGTGCAGTTTGCCTGAAGCTTCCGCTGCAGGGGCACGTCTCCCCCAGCACACCGGGGCATGGCAGACAAAGGGATCAGGATGTGCGCTAATGCTAACAACACGGAAGAGCTTCACTGGAAATAATTAGCCTTTGTTAGGAGAAAAACCTAGGGAAATTTCGGACAAAAAGGTGAGTAGCATCCTTTTTCTATTTTTGCTCTCCCAGCCTGGAAAAGTCCCTCTCCTGTCTAGCATGTATGATTTGGGACCTTTGAAAGATTATTTTCTTTGTCAGACTGGTGATTCATTACAGATGAAAGAAATGGATGTTCCTGGGCTGCAGGGTCCTGAACTGCCCGACGTTCTGGATGCCACCTAACAATTATCCTTAATTCATAGCCCCATTGAAAAAGTGTCTGCCTCTGCACTCAGGGCGAGGACATCACCTGGTCTCTCTGCAGAGCTGTTTCATGAAAGCCTGTGCATTAGTTGTGTTTTATTCAAAAAGGGGTTAATTTGTGCCCTCTTCCCCCCCAAGCGCAGTAACACAATCAATCTCAAAAGAGCTGCTTGGCTTTCTCCTCCCTTCTCCAGCCTTCACTTCTTGGCTCTTAATAAATTATTCAGCTTTCCTAAATATGCATAGGGGTCTCATTAACAACTAATTTTGCTTATTTAAAACAACTGCATAATCAAACCACTATAGTGTTTCGCCTTTCTTATAGCCATGAATTATTCATGTGCTGGGAATCTGCATGCAGATTTATTGATTCTTAAAAGGGTGCATTTTTCACAGCCTGGAAAAAAAGAAACCCTGGTTATTCTGGTTTTGAACATTTTGGCCCAAACTCCCACTTAACAAATCGTATGGTGTTTTCCTGTGAACAGACAGCAGGCAAACCCATGCCATCACCAAAAGCACCTGGAATTCCCAAGTGCAACAAAAGGGAGTGTTTCCAACATTGCAATTAATAACTTGCACAATCTTGATTTGCAGCCCTTTCCCAGAGTGCTAACGGCTTACTGTCGCAGCATCGGTTTCACATGGACTTCTCGGTGCCTTTAGGTGCTCCCATATGAGCCACAAAGAAGAACATCTGTGCAAGGAAGGGACATCTTGCAAAAGCATGCAAAGCTACCAGTATCACTGGATCCAATCTGGGTTTATCCCACAAAGAAAGCACTGAAGAGAAAAACACGTGCAGGTTCAAGAGGGAACATACACCAATGTGTGCTGTCAGCCTCCAGGCCTGCTCAGCCACCCCCGCGAAGGGAAGCAGGACATTTAGCACCCACGCACATGCCCCCACACATGCACACCCCTTGATTCCCATACTGGCCTGTTGCGTCTTGACTCATTCTTTTCTGTTGAGCTGGAGATCCATCCCCAAACCCTACATCCTTCTTGCACAGATCCCTGGGGAGCTGGTCCAGTTCTGCTCTTAGTCTTACAGAGTCATTCAGGTCTGGAGGTTTGTAGTCCAATCTCCTGCTAAAAGCAGGATCACCTATGAGATCAGAACAGGTTGCTCATGGCTTTATCCAGTCTTGTCTTGAAGACTTCCAAGGGTGGAGACTGCAAAACTTCTGAGCAACCTATTCCACCACTTGACTGTCTTCATGGTGAAGAAGTTTTTCCTCTATTTGTTCTGAAACTCTATTTTCTCAATATATATCCATTGTTTCTTCTCCTCCTGTCATGCACTACTGTGAAGATACTGGGTCTCTCTTCCTGATAAACTCTTCCTTCCCCAAGCATCGTTCCTGCTTATCACTACTGTTCAGCCTCCAAGGCCCGACTAAACCTCAGGCTGAGATCTGGAGGAGCAATGGCCTTAGTAACAGCCACTGCATCGCAAAAGCTTCTACAAACACCTCATTCTCAAAAAGGGCATTTTTGGAGGACGTTTTGACAATCACAGGCCATGAAAAGGGACTACAGTGAAAGTTAGGAATGGAGCGATGGAGCAGTGACTTTCAACTCACTGTAAACAAAGAAGGATTTAGAAACATCTGTGATTCTTCTTGTAGATACCTCCAGGTCCTCAGTCCCTGACAAATCATACCTGGTTGGAGGTCTGAAGGGGAGGTGAAAAGTCCTTGGTATGAACCCTAGCACAGACAGCTCTTTTCCTGAGGTATGCTATGGTCCTCCAGCCCAGAGGCAGGTCAATAAATGCCAGGCAGAATCCCAGGGAAGACACATTGCTTGTGCTTGCAGGGTATTAACAATGCTCCTTCATTTGGCAAGAGCTGTAGGTGTGTCAGTCTTTGCAGAGAAGCTTCAGGCTGTAAGTCCTTCAAGAGTTCTGATCTTCACCTCTCTGGGGACACTCTAAGCTGAGGCTAATGCTCACATCTGCAAAGCCAGCGTCCAAGAGGTCCCTAACGTCTGCAGCAGTATTCATAGGGAGCCCAGGTTCACTGCTAGGATGGAGATTTCAGTTCATCTACTCCAACACTGTGACCAAAAGCAGGGCAGCAGCACATCAAGCCCAAGGTCATTTGCAGTGCTTGCTTGCAGGTCATTGCAATGCTCTTCTCATGCAAGAAGAGCCATCCTGGCAGGGCTGGCTACCCATAGCTACCAGGACATGACCCTGGTAGCCTCTGGGTTCAGTGCGTGGCCTTGGCCAGAGATGTCCTGCACAGGGCACAACTGTGCCTCCATAGCCACGTCTCCCTCCAAGCCTTTGCTGACAAAGCCATGGCTTATCTGTCCCGCATGCCATGTGGGTTTTCTTACTGAATGAACATCGGATGGTTCATTTTATTTGTCTCTTGAGAACTGGTCAGGCTTTTTTTTTTCTGTTTGCTTAGTAAGGGACCAGGTAGCTGTGTTTTAATTTGTCTTCTTACTTTTTCATGGTAAAAAAAACCCACTAGCCATGGGAGGAGCATGAATCTCTAAATAACACAGCAGAGTCCTGAGACAAGATCTCCCTTTCTTCCTTTCCCCGTCTGTCTGCATCACTGGCTCTCTATTCATCTGCTTGGCTGAAGCTTCTCGAGGTGTCACTCAGAAGCAACCACCATGTGGAGCAGTCTGAGGACTTGATCCAAACTCCAGCACCTACCTGTCCTGTGATGGTCTGGAGTTTTCAGCCAGGACTGGTTCAACAAGAACCCAGTGGTGACAGCCACAGATAAGGCAGAAGGAGCTGGGACGGGAAGATACGCTTTGCACAAAGTGTACGGTGGGATGTGGGATGGCTGCTGACTACCCCCATCCCCCACGTTTAGCTCAAGGCAGTGGTATGCTGATCTGCTCCATGCTGGCTCTGCGGAGGTGCCAGCACATCGTGTCACAGCGAGGTCACCTCAGAGCTGGCAGGACCACACCAGTTATAACACACTGCTGTGAGTCACTCGTGGCTCTGCCAGAGCTCCTCACGCAGCACTTGGAGAAGGTAATCACACTCAGGGTGACCTCCAGAGACCAAGGCACCAAGGAAATGGCAGGTATTTTCAGTCTGTTCTGGATATCCCACATCCCTGTGCACCCAGATGCCATCGCTTCTCCTAACAGCTTGTGACACCTCTGTGATCACAACCTCCGCTGCTCCTCCCCACGTGGCTCAGCTCTGCGGTCCCTCCACCAGCGGGGCTTTGATGGAGAACTGAACGCTTCTGCCCTGTCTGCAAACTGGACAATGTGGGGGAGTCTGGGTGAATGATGCAGGAAAGGTAGGCAAAATGGAAAGCAGAGGTGGAAAGAAACTATGTGGAAACTAGAGGTGGAAAGGAAAGGGTAGGATAGCACTGGTGCTATCAGTTGCTTCAGTGAGAGAAAAACTTCTTAAGACAGAGGTAGCTAACATCCCTGCTCTGATCAAACAGATGAATGGTCCCAGGAGAAACTGCATTTAATCAGAACAGCAAGAACTTGACAAAAATCCCAGTTGGACACCAAGGGACATATTAACTAAAATCCTGCTGCAGCAGACTTGCACATAGGCATAACACTGCAACCCAAGAGCAGCTGTACTGACACCAGTGGGTCTGCTTAATGTGCATTTGAACACATGTTTGCAAGAGCTAATTTTGTACAGACAGCAGCCCCAAACCAGCAGCTTCTGTGAAACGCAGCCAAGAAGACAGACAGCAGGCAAGGAAAAGAGACTGTTTCAAGCCTGGCTGTTAAGGAAGTTCTTGGCAGTATGGCAAGGAGGTTTTGGTTACTGTTGAAGAAGCAAGTTTGTGCTATTGTTTTGGAAATGTGTAGAAGATGTGTGAGTTCACATGAAAACCATCTGAAAGGCATCTGCATGACTCTAGTTGGGAGAGTGCTCCGGTAGGGACTGAAATCTGACAGGATGAGTCACTTAGCAGAGGGCAATCCATGTGTTGCTTGAGGCAGATCCTATCTTGCACCAGGAGTCACAGTTCCATGTGCCAAGAGCCTCTACGTCAAAAACATCCCATTCAGTACCTTGAGATTGAAATCTGCACCCCATGTCCCCTTTCCACCTTAACAGGAGAGGGAAAAGGCACAAACTGGGTTCACACAGAGCACGCTGCTGGTGGGCACTAACAACGAGGATAAGGAACAGGGTTTCCTGCAGAGGTTAACATGCCTCCAAAAATCAACCTGCAAAAATTGTACAGAGTACTTCTGTTGGACTCAGTGTAACTTCAGGGACCTCTTAGAAAAACTTAGAGCTTTTTTTTCCTCTTTAAGGTCTTTAACTTCTGTATTGGTTTCTGTGTCTTTAGTCTGTCTCTGTTCCTCTATTACAGCCCCCTGCACTTTATGAGATCTAAGTGCATCCCATGATTGCAGTGCCCAACTGGTAACCAGGATGCATGGGCCCTACGGAGGGTGGAGAAGGTGCCGTCCTTGACTTGTTGGGTGAGAATGAGCCAGTCACCTTCCTCTTGCAGACCTCGTTTTCCCAGGTGGAGATGATTCTATTTACCCACATTCGTAAATACAGTTTTACAACCTGGGTTAATGTTGGTTTCCAAGTGACTGCGCTAAAGTCTCGTCAGTCCTTAGCACCTGCTCAGAGCTTCCCTCCTTCCCAGCCCTTCACAGGCCAACTGCAAAGCAATACAGATGCATCAAAAAGCTGAGAGGGTGGCACCAAAGCACAGCTCCTTCCTGCAGCTGCTCTTCAGAGTGTTCCCCTGGGACAGAACCCTCACACAGCACCTGGTAGGAGATCACTTGACTCCTATGGACACCTTTTACCCATCACAGCTCTACCTCCTGGCACGTATTCCAGATCTGCTCTTCAGACATCAGTGGCTGACCTGCTCTTGACACCTGTATCCAGGCAGAGCCCAGCACACGCACGCTCATTCCCTACCCACCCATAGCTCAGTAGGAGCAGATGAAATCCATAAACATCATGAGAACAAATATACAAATGGGTTGTTTATTGCTTATGTCTTTGCTGCCCATGACTGAGCAGCTCTCTACGGACCCCGGCGGGCGTCCCTTCTCAGCCCACCTGCCTGACCACAGCCACCACTGCCCTCTCTGCCCACCCCACGGAAACAGGGAGCGGCAGGGAATGTCTGGATGCCATAAGAAGCTGAGATACTCACACAGACAGCATTAATTACAACTATTAACATTTAATTACAGGTTCCCTTGGTTTCCACTGTATATTTACAGCTGAAAAACCTTGCTAATTGCCTCTGTGTTTCCATAGCTCAGCCGTGAACTCACACTCAAGCCATGGCAGAACCACTCTGCGTGTTGCAGACCAGCTCGTGACGTTAACCATCTACCACCCATTTACGGGCATCCAGAGAGAGCTGAGAGGAGGAGCCAGGTGTTTCCCACCAACCTCACTCCCTGCTTACAACAGTGTGTCCCAGAAATGACCTCAAGCAGTTCAGGAGCCCAAGAATCTCCTTGAGATCAGCAAAGGAACAGAGCTGAGCCTTTGGGGCCAGTAATCCAAGGGGAAGCTGTGACCTTCAGGGACACAAGACACTGCTTCAATGGAGTTCCTTCTAAATGGACTGCAAAAAAGGTCTGATCTTATGCTTTCGGAGTCACAGCCTGTGTGCTTCAATGAACGCCCACGTCACAGGGATGTGTACGGGCAAAATACAGCAGGGATATCACAGGCACTTATGTTTTAAAACTGAGTCATATAGTGAAATGTCGCATCCACATCCCTTTGCTGCAGTTCTCTGCTCCCTTCCCATTGTCTGTGGTGTGACGCTGCCCATGCTTGGGTGGAGGAGGTAAGTTGTCACGATGGGTTTGTGCCTCCCTTGGAGAGGGGTGGCTCCAGGCCTGGAGGGGAGTTGTGGCAGTGCACAAGGGAGAAGGGAGCATCCTTTTTTCTACACTAACCCCAGCACACTTCCAGGAAGCCAAACCTGCAGAGCTGGGCCTGAATTAGGACTGCAAACACCCTCTGAGCACTGGATGTCTATTATCTGTGCTGTGCGGTACTCAGCTGCTTCCTCCAGCTGAATTAGGGGTTATGTGTCCCAGGAACAAGACCCCAAGTTTTGTAAGATCACTCATTTTCCCCTGAAGATCCTCCCACAGTGCTTGCCAGAGGGACAGGTCCAACTGGACAGGAGGCACCAGGTCGTTCCCAGACCCAGGCATGGTCTGTGCAAATGCACCCTGACCTGCCTTCCCCAAACACAGATGGGAAAACTGCCCCACATGGAGCCGCTCCCTGCCTTCCCTGGAAGCCAGGCTGCCACAACAAGGACGTGCCCATGGGATGAGTGTGCAGGAGCTCCACTCTGCAATGCTGAGGAGCAATGAGTGGAACCCAACCTTGGAAGGCAGGGAGCAGCAGCTGCCAGACCGAGCTTCCCCAGACAGCCTTGCCAGGGTCTAGCCTCTCTATGCCCTTTCCACCCTGGCTCTGGGTATCACTAAAATCACCTGGAGACGCTTCCTACTGTCTTTTCCTATGGATGCCAGCCCTGACTGTAGAGGGCTTGGAAAATGCCTTCTGTCTTATCACATCACATGCACAAGCACTAACTGGCTTGAGAGGAACAACCCAACTTGCAAACACAAAACAACACGCCTGAGACTGCCCGTGCTGCTTGGAGCACACGTGCTCCCAGCTTGGCAATATGCTCCCAGCAGCAAGACCATGGCGCAGCAGCCCCACAAGGACCCTGCGACAACCCTGCAGCTCCTCGTCCTGCAGGCAGCACCGGAGCTGCCGCATCTCTTAGGACAGTGTTGAGAGAAGGGACTAGTGGTGTTCATCTCACGGGGCTTGTTCATCTCACGGGGCTTATTCCTCTGTGGTTCTGGGCCCCGCAGCACCTCTGAAGCCCGCACATCACAGTACTGGGGCTGTAGTGACAAATGGGTCTTCATTTCTCTAAGGGAAGAAGGAGAATACACTCAGCACAGTAGAAATGTGACCGCTCCCTACTGCACTCTGCCCTACTTGGAGACAGACAGGATAAATCCCACAGACTCCCGGCTCATTCTCCTCCTGCTCTGCTTTTGCTCAGGCTCACACTCCAATACCAACACTCAGAGGCATCTGCATCGCCTGCTCAGCATCAGCCGCAGCTGCATAGGCTTGGCCCCAGAAGAGCGAAGAGACCCCTCTGCAGCCGGGGGCCTTTTATCTAAAACCACCTTCCAAACCACACAAGGCATTTGGCCCCTCTGAGATGGCAGGGGGATGAATCCCCACCACTGGGCTAAGCAGTGTATGTGGGTAGGTGGGAATGCAACTGCCTCTCTCCCATCACACTGCCCAGCAAAGGTGGTGGATGTGGGCCCAGAAGCTCTGCAAAGCAGCATGGTCCAGGTTGAGCACTGGGACCATGTAACAGGACAAACACCAGGCCCTCTGCATGCCTCAGTTTCATCTCTTAAAAATGGGAACAATGCTAATTCACTGTTTTGGGAAAGTGCTAACTTGGTATGAGGTTCTGTGCATGACTCTTGGGGGTCATCTTGAAATATCTCCTGGGTACTGCCTCCTAAGAGGGGAGAGTGGTTGCCATCTGGAGCATGGCACACTGACCTAGGAGATCTGGCATGGAAACCTTTCCTGTCTGTGTGGGTTATCTGGTGGCACTGAGGAGGGATGTTCTCTGACGCCAGAAGGTTTTATGAGCTCTTCAAAAGAAGCATCCTCCCTCTCTCACTGAAGAAACAAGCTGATGCACAGACACATCACTTGGGAATCCACCTCTCCTCTGGCGCTTTCTTGTTCAAGCCAGTCCATGGGGCAGGCCCCAGGTCAGATGGTCGCAGCAGGACATTGCTTAACCCATCCACTGTTACCCGAGGACAGATCCTTTGCATTTTGGCTTAATGTCACAAGGAAGTCATCCAGGGAGTCTTTCAGCCCTGGGCCACCTCTGTCCAAGCACACAGCGGGTGTCCAGTCCTTAGGGCAATACACAGCCATGCACTGCAAGACAGAGAGTGCCTGAGGCACAGCACGTAGACCATCCTTAAACATCCAACAAACAATTGACCTGGGGACGGGTGGATCTGACCCTTGCAGGTGGTGTCCATTGGTTCCTCTGCAGCTTGGAGAGAAATGCCCCACACGACAATGACTGTGAAAAGGCATCTCAGCCCCAGCAACTGGGTGGAGAAAGAATAAGGAGGAAAGTATCAGTTCCATCCTGCAGCCCAGGATCTTATCTCCTGCTTGGCCTCCAAGCACACCCCTTGTTATTGTTTGTTTGGGTTACATAGGTGCGAGGCATCAGGGTCTGCTTCTCTGCTCTCACTGCCTTGGGTAGAGAGCCCTGCATCTGCAAGGGCAGGGAGGGTGGTCCTTGATGTGCCCCCCACAGGAAAACCTCCCACTGTCATCTCTCTGGATGTGCCCTGGTAACGGCACAGGCTCCAAGTGCCCCAGTGGTGTCTTGCATCCCTTTCTCCACTGACCCACCAGCCAAATGCCTCCCAGCTGGGGTACAGCCCACAGCTGCCTCGCAGAGCGGCATTCCCAGGGCAGGCTCGGTGGCTGCAAAGGGACAGTGGCACAGATGGGAGTTCCAGACCTTGTGGCACCTGCCCAGTGACTCTGCTGGGTACAGCAGGTCTCCCTGCCTTGCCAGAGACCTGCACCTGGGAACAGGCTGGGAGGTAATCACCGCAGAAAGGCCAGCCTGAAAATTTCTCACCAGAGTTGATAACAAAGCGCACAGCCACACACGCCTCCCTCAACGGAGAACCACCCCAGGGCAACTCCACATGCCGCATGTTCCAGCAAAACGCATCTCCCAGGACAGCAGCTGTGATGGGATTTGCAGAGGGCTGGGGAGGAGCCAGAGGAAGCACACCAGCTGTGCCATGCCAGTTTCTGCCTGCGTGCCCCATGGACCCCATCTTGGACCACTGCAGGACGCCAGCCAGAAGCCACTTTGCATGTAACCATCCGTGGGATGGGTGTTTCTCTCACGTCTGCTCAGGCTCCCATCCAGCTCCCAAGGGCTTCCTCTTTCTTCTGTCCTGCCATGCTCCCCATAACCCCGATATTGTGCCCTGTAGCCTGGATTGCTGGGAATAGCTAGGTCTCCCCCCATCTCTCCAGCCATCATCCCTCATGCACAAGCTTTAAACTACTTCCTTGTGGCTCAGCCAGTTCATGTCCACCACGGCCACAGACTTCACACGGCTTGTTAACCAGCACCACACGGGGTATTGCTTTGTGTTCAAAATTGCAGGATGCTTGCTAAGCAAGGTGACATCCAGCTCTCGTTAGAGCCAAGACAAGGACCCCTCTGCCCTTGGGAGGAGCTGGATGAGTCCTCACCTGGATCACTGTCTATATAAAAGCTCATTCTTTAGCTCAGACAGTCACAAGGATTTTCATTCCCATTTAGGAGAATTATCACTTTTGCCTGTATTTGTTACAAGCAGCAGAATGAAACTCTTCGAATTCCATCTTAATGGGATCCTGCCCCTAAGGGACTAAGACTTTTTCTTCACAGCAGTCTCTGTCTGAGCCATGCCTGAGTACTTGGAGCTCTTCCCAGTGTTTACCTGAAGCTGTGAATAGCTGCCATTCAGTTGAATTGTATGAAGTTAAAGCCTTTATTAGAGACTTCAGCAGAGCAGAGGGTGGAGGCTGATACCCTCTGGGTGGGCTGTGCCCCCCACATGCCACTACACCCACTCAATCTGCCCAGCTGACGCTCAGGACACCTTTGCTCCATGTCCTGCTTCCCCCTGGGCAAGTAAGACACCAGGTGGTCCTTGCAGAGGGGAAAGGGGGTTGGACCTTTGGCCCTATAGATCTTAGAACACTGAATTGCTTTGGCTTGAACCAAACTCCAAACCATGGCATTACGTGATTCAAACCAGTGCAAGTGACTTTCCAGGGTGATAAAACGGAAAAATATGGGCATAGAATCATAGAGTTGGAAGAGACCTCTGGAGATCACCCAGTCCAACCCCCGGCCAGAACAGGGTCACCCAGAGCAGGGGGCACAGGAACGCCTCCAGGCGGGTTTGGGATGTCTCCAGAGACGGAGACTCCACCACCTCCCTGGGCAGCCTGGGCCAGGGCTCTGCCACCCTCACGGAAAAGAAGTTCCTCCTCAGGTTTAGGTGGAACTTCCCATGGTCAAGTTTGTGCCTGTTACCTCTTGTCCTGTCCCTGGGCACCACTGAAAAGAGCCTGGCCCCATCCTCCTGACACCCTCCCCGTCAGTATTTATAGGCATTGATAAGGTCCCCCCTCAGCCGTCTTTTTTCCAGACTAAAGAGACCAAATTCCCTCAGCCTTTCTCCATAAGGGAGATGTTCCAGTCCCCTCATCATCATCATTGATACAATCCCAGCTGATCTGAATGTCGGGAAATGAAATAGCACATGAATTTCACCACTGACAGCATAACTGTTGATTGAAGTTACAGGGTCACTGAGGCATGGGCCCAGAGCACCATGTGCCTGGAATGGTGGAGACCTCTGTCTAGTTCATGTGCAGCAATGGCCAAATATGCCATCCCATGGCTTCGGCAGAGAAGCCCGCACGGGGGTTCAGGGACTCCCCTGGAAACCAGGATGCAATCGCCCGCCAAAGAGCAGAAGCAGAGGGTTGGAGGGTGTCAGACACCTCCCATCCAGGACAGGTCAGATTGCTCATGAAAGAGGGATTCAAAATTACAGCTGGTCAAGGATGGGCCTGTCCCTGCCCTGATCAGTGCTGTATGTTTCAGGAAACATTTTTACACGGAAAGGGTTACTAACCATTGGCACAGGCTGCCCAGGGAGGGGGTGGATTCCCCATCCCTGGAGGTGTTTAAGAAAAGGGTAGATGTGGTACTGAGGGACAGGGTTTAGAAGGGGTTTTTGTCAGGGGAGGTTAATGGTTGGACTTGATGATCTTAAAGGTCCCTTCCAGCCTCACCGATTCTGTGATTCTATGATTCTATGTTTTTGAAAATTCAAGGAGTCACCAGGTAGATTTTTTAGCCCCTGTTTCCCTGCACCCCACTCGTGTTTCATCTTGCCCAAGATGCTCCTGCCTTTTTTTTGACTTAACCTGATGAACAGCTGCCCCTTTCAGCTCTGCTTCTCAGCAGCATTAAATGAATGACCTTCAGGTGATTTGTAATGAAGGAATTAAGGCCAGGATTTTTAAGTGAGCCAGAGGGAATTAGGAGTCCACAATCCACTAAAGTTCAAGTCTGTTGCTTTCTTGAAGAGAGCTCCTTTCAGCAGTACCAGCAGCACAGTGTGCGACTTTGCTCCCCAGAGGCGTGAACAAGCCCTTTGCTTTCCAAATGGCGATCAGTGCCACTGACAGCTGCACCCTGCCTGTCCGAATGAGGGTCATCATTTGCCCGAACTTCTGCTAAGTGCATTGAAACCCCACAAGATAAAAAGTTTAGATATCGTGCTATGCTGCATCATGTCACATTAATTCATGTGATGTCACAAAGCAGCTGTGTCCTGGTGATTCAGTCATTGAGGCTGAAATATAATCTCCCCCTCCCAAGGCATTCAAGTCTGCGTGATATATGAAGAACGCAGAATATTCTGTAATTCTCTGAGTAACTATTTTCTAGGTGCAAAAATGAAATTTATGAGAATTTACATGAAAATTGTTTATTAGTACATGAGTTACCATTAATACTGAGGTGACCCTTTAGGAAAGTGGACAATCGGTGTCAGGTAGAATTTTCCCCGCTGCTGATCATGTCAATGAAACAGGACACGCTCCCAGCCTCCGATACAAATGAAATTCTCTGAAATCTCACAAAGACGTTACAATTCAAGAATATTTTTTCAGGAATAATGGACCTTGCTGCCTATTGCTCTCTCTAAGAAACCTCCTCCTGCAAAATCTATCACTCCTGTCCTTCAGAGCTGTGTCACCCCTTATTCCCAAATAACATGCAGCCACAGCACTGTCATTAGGAAAGCTCATTAGGAAGGACCACTGCAATTTAAACCTAACTTTAGCCCCGAGTTTCACATTTGCTATGGTTGTTTGTGCATAATTATACTCTGAAAATGTTTTATCATCAGTTTTCTAATCTGGACACCCCATCTAAACAGAGGTTTCTGGCTGCTTTCCAGCCAGAGGTCTTTACACACGCCGCGTTTGCATTTGCTCTGCACTGGCTGCTCCTTGCCGGTGGGATCCATCTCCGAGCAGGTGAGGTTTTCCATCATTTTTCACCAGGCTGCACTAGAGCTGGGCTGAGCGCAGCCGGGGAGCTCTAGCATTGCTGATGAGCCGGAAAAAAGTCACGATGTTGATTATAGTCTGTCAGCTTCCCTAACCACTTCCAGCAATTAGATTTAAGGACTTTCTTACTAAATTTACAGAAATTGCTTCCTTCCCTCCTGTTCCTCGGAGCAGAATCAGCAGAGCCTGATCCCAGAGCTGCCCACTTGCATTGTCAGGACAAATAGCTCCTGATGCATCCCGGTCAAGCTGTGCCTCTGGACCCAGACAGATGCCAGCAGCGAGCTTCCCCAGGACCCTGACCTTTACCAATAACCCAAGCAAGAGACAGCAAAGAGATTTACCTTCAAGCCAGGTGTGTATCATTTGGCGGGGGAAGCAACATCAGCTAGCACACACTGGAAGCTGGGCTCAGGTCAGGAACCAGGTGGATCACTGCTAACAGATCCTGGGGGATTTGTGGACTAATTACTTCCTCTTTCCCCTCAGCCCTAGGCACGCATTCCTCTAGCCATTTGAACGCCTCTCCTTTTGAGAAGGCAGGACACCCCCCCCTTCCCCAGCCCCTGTGATGCAGCCCCTTCCCTGCAGCAGGGGACTGACACTGGCCCTGCAAACAGCCGCTGCACGGGGACGATTTGGCTGAACACAAAGCAGTTTTTGCAGGATTACTTTTTGGCCTGATCAACTCCCCAGATTAGCTCAGCCAACACTTGCACAGAGGTAAGTGGAACATGCCACCAAGGGCAGGAGCCACAGCAGGGTCACAGAAACCTCGCTTAGATCAGCTCCTGCCACGTGAAATTGGATGCATGAAAGCAAAGACGTCTGTAAGGGACAGTTCAGCCTCTCTCTGCCTGCACTCTGTGTTCCTTCTCTTCACTATGTCCTTGGCATAACACAACCTGTACCTTTCCATGGCAGAACACGTATTTTATTTGCTGTTGCAAAGTGCCAGGCAGCCCTGTGACACCAGGCAGGAGGCAGAATCTGTACCAGCGTCGTTATCTCCCAGAGGGTCCATTCCCAGAGACAGATCAGCAGACATCCTACAGAGCAGTGCGATCCACAGTGTGTCCTTTGCATATCTGACTCAGAGGGTGAAAAAACAGAGCTTCTGGAAACATTTCCAAATCACAGGAATGGTCTGAATCCACCCAGAGCCTGAGTGGATGAACACAGACCTGCCCAGGCAAGGGCTTCCCCGACCACTTGGGTTGGAGAGCGTGGGAGGAGGAACACAGAGGTCAGCCCTCCTGGTGCCCTCGGGTCAGGCCTCAGGTGCTGGACGGTTAAAGCAAGTCCTTCTCACTCACCCTGGTGCAAGCTCCCAGTAATGGAGTTTCGGTGCTGTGCAGTGCTGAAGTTTGAAGCAAAGCCCGTGGGGTGAAAAGCTGAGACTGGACATAGCAAAGTCTGGGTGTCCGGGTCCTGCAGGAGTAACCTGGGTCTCCATGCTGTTCCCACCCAGGAACAGTGGGATGGCAGGACAAGCAGTGAGTACAGAGGGATAGCAGGACTGAGGTGCAGGAGCATATTTCCTGGGCAAGTGCACATCTCAGCAGAGGGAGACTGAATTTTCAAGAATGGATATGAAAAGTAGAGAACCCCAAATGTCGGTCAGAACAGAGCTGGTGCTGAGCCTGCTCTTCCCCCCCACACCGTTTGCAAGACAAAGAGGGGCTGTGTCTCCAGCCAGAGACTGGGATCATCAAATCATAGAATGGTTCAGGTTAGAAGGGACCTTAAAGATCATGTAGTGCCAACCCCCTGCCCTGGGCAGGGACACCTCCCACCAGCCCAGGCTGCTCCAAGCCCCGTCCAACCTGGCCTTGAACCCCTCCAGGGATGGGGCAGCCACAGCTTCTCTGGGCAACTTGGGCCAGGGGCCCACCCCCCTCACAGTAAAGAATTTCTTCCAAATATGCAATCTAACTCTACCCTCTTTCAGTTTGAAACCATTACCCCTTGTTCTGTCATTACAACCCCTGATCAAGAGTCCCTCCCCATCCTTCCTGTAGCCCCCTTCAGGGACTGGAAGGCCACTATAAGGTCTCCCCGGAGCCTTCTCTTCTCCAGGCTGAACCCCCCCAGCTCTCTCAGTCTGCCTTCACAGGAGAGATGCTCCACAGGAGAGATGCTCCAGCCCTCTGATCATCTTCATTGCCCTCCGCTGGACCCGTTCCAACAGGTCCATGTCCTTCTTGTGCTGAGGGCTCCAGAGCTGGACGCAGTGCTCCAGGTAGGGTCTAACCAGAGCGGAGTAGAGGGGTAGAATCATCTCCCTCGACCTCCTGGCCATACTTCTTTTGATGTCTCCCATATCATCAAATTGGCTTAAAGATCATTTAAAGCATAGTTATTAAAAATCATAGAAAAGTTAGACTGTTCTGCTTTGTCATCTGTGCTCGAGTCTGAAAAGGTCATGTTTCTGTTCCAAGTGCCTCCATCCGAGACCCATTTTCGCTAAGTGACAGCTGAGATTCAGCTTGACATCTCCTGTGGATGAAGCTTCCTCAGGGACAAGAACTTGTATGAGTACCAATTTTGTTTTCAATTTAAGCCCTGGGGCTTCCCAAATGCAAAACCTCAGGCAAGTTCCTCACAAAATGGCATGCAATGTCAGCTTGGTGCTTCCTTCTGCTTCGGGCTCTGCCTGGTACAGCAGAAACCAGCAGCACACTCCTGCAAATATGGCAAACCATAAACTGGAGTGCAGTAGAAGAACCATGCCTGGCAAGCTGAGGGAAGTTATTATCTGCCCTACTTGAGGCTATGCCTGGAATACAGGGACCAGTGTTGGACCCCAGTTCAGGAGGGAGCTGGGGAAACTGGAGAGGGCTGGGCCCAGGGAGCCAGAGCACGGGGCTAGATGGAGAGGCTGAGTGAGCAGGGCTGAGCCAGCATGGTGAAGAGGAGGCTTGGAATTTTTCAAGACTAAGCTAAACAAATGCACATCGAGCTTGATCTAGTGCTGGGTATAGTCCTGCTCTAAGTGTGAGGTGTGACTGGAGACCTCCAGACATCTGTCCACCGGCACTTCAGTAATTCTGCAAGGCTCCTTGCCCCTGCTGTGAATCACCCATTACCGAGTGCCACTCAAAGCTTCCCGAGCAGCCAAAGATGTGAGAAACGACCCAAATAGCCATGCCTCTCCCAACTGTTGTCAGGATAGGTATACTATCAGTCTCCCAAGCTGCAACACTGCCCAATACGAGCAAAATATCTAGAAGTATTGGAGAGGCATGAAGAGTGCAAAAGCCTTTTTCTTGTGGACGCCACAAACGGACCAGGCAGATCTTCACAGCCTGTGGGAGATGAAGGAGAGGGGAGGAGCAGGAGGAAGGTGAGGGAAGGAGAAGGGGATCAGCCACAAAGGTGTGGGTGCAGCAGCAGCTGCTTCACAGGGCTGCTTGCAAAGTCTGAGGCGGCTAAAGGAATGGTTTCCACTCCTGCCAATACCTGTAACTGATGGTTTGTCTCCATGGTGAGGGCAGCCAAATCCCTTTGCAAGGTGGACACAAAGCAGAAGTGGAATCAAAGGTGCAAGTACCTTCCCTCTCTGTGCCCCTGCCCTGTGTTTCTCCAGAGGTCCCCACGTCTGCTGCCCTGCCAGCCTGGGCATCACTGCAGAAACGACTGTGGAAAACCAAAGAGATATCAGCAGCCAAAGCAGAGCTCAGAGAGGGTCCAGAGCTTGGCTGGAGCCTTCATCCCATTGGTGTAGCCCCAGGGAACCTCCAGCAAACTTGGAGCCTGGTGAGGAGAACACTGGGTGGCCGTGGGTGTCTCACCAGGTACTTTCCATCACCTGCTTGTGAGTTGGGTACAATCACCCCTGACACATCTTCCCTTCCTCTCCAGGAGCTCTGCTGCCTCAAGGGCTGTCAGCAGGAGCTGGGCAATGGAGTCAGGGGAGTGATGGGGGAGTGAGAGTTTGCCCAATCTCCTCACCTTTGTAGAGATCTCAGTGGCTGCAAACCCATCAGAGCGACTCCAAAAGCCCCTCTTCAGGAATATCACCTCCTTTATCAGCCAAAGCAGCACCTTCTCACCCAATGAACCTCGATCAGAAAGGGGCTGTGACTGTGCCCAGCAGAACCTCGCTGTCGGTTCCTAGCACAAGTTTCTGAATGCACCTCACCCTCCTCCTCCTGCCTTGGTCCCCAGGAAGCCCATCATGGCTTCCCCACATTCTGCTTTCTAGAAACACCCAAATAAGGCCAGTCTGACATGGAGCAACAGGGCTTGGCTCTGCCGCCTGGGCAGGATGGAAGCAGCCAATCCCTACCTGGGGAAGAGGGGGGCTCTCGCACAATGCGGCCCCCCTCTCCCTGCACCCCATCCGCGCAGCTGCCTGCACCCCCGAGGACACTCGCTGACTCTTCCTCTCCCGGGGAAACAGCTTCCTCCGTGCAGAGCCACACAGGAAGCACTGCGGTATTTATAGCTCTTTCTGAGAGCGTCTTGCACAAACTCGGGGAAAAACCTACAGTCAAAAACAACCTCTGTGCAGCCGGGGCTGCACTGGGAGCTGGCACTGCGGGAGACATTCTCAGCACACTCCTGGACTCACAGGTCCTGGGGAGGAGGTTGTAAGATCGTCTCCACCATAGAGGAGCCTTTCCTGGGTCTATTTCTGCTCTTCTCTGCTGTCACCTCCTCACTTACCTCCTTCCATCTCTGTCTCTCACCATCTGACCCCTCTTCCTCCCTCCTCCATCTTCCTCCTCCCTTCTCCTCATGCTTTGCGTAACCAAAGCAAGCTGCTCCCCACCGAGCCAGATGCACTGAGCAAGGAAAGCGATCACCAAGATGCAGAGGACACCGCTGCACCAGTGGGAAGGACAAAACCTGCTGCCTTGCACAGTGTAAAGAAGAGCGGAAGAGTCAGAGCAAGTAATTGGCACGTGGTGACATGCATTCATCTCTCCGGGGCACAGGGAAGCTGTGCAGAGTGCAAAGATCTCTTCCACTAGGGATTTCAAGACGTCAGAATTTGACTTTGCTATTAACTTGGATAAAAGACGCGGAAACAAAATGTTGCACTCATTATTTTAGGTAATTCCAAGTTTCCATTTCTATTCTGAACTTGAAGTGATTTTTCTGCTAACACATAAAGCAGGAAAATATTGAGATTTCAAAACATCTACTTCAAAAGGAAATATGGAAATGTTTCACTCTGAAACAGCTCTGAAACAGGTTCAATTACAACCCTGAACTTTTCTCTCCTTAATGAATTTTGCTTCATTTGGCCCCGTTCCATGATTTCTTGGTACATTTGTATAGCCTGAGGGAACACTAGTTTCAGGAAATTTTTCTCAGCCAGTTCTGGCCCTAACATGAGCCCACTTCCAAGGCCAGCAATGTTCATTTCCAGTTCATTTCCACCTGACCTGGAGGTATCTTCACCCTTAGCTGTGCCCTGCAATCAGCCCTACAAGACACAATGGCTGATGAACTTCTGGTGCCTCACCACAAATGACTCCATCAGTACTTTTTTCCCTGTTTCTGTCATCTTACAGCTGTCCCAGCTTGCCCAGCAAAGCTCTCCTGTGGATGGGAGAGGCACACAGCCAAGATTTTCCACCTTTTATCCCAGGGGCCACACGGAGCCAAGCCTGGACACGGTCAGAGCAGTTAGCCCCTTGGAGGAGCTAAACTGCTGCATCCCTCCCAAGGCTGGCCCACATCAAAAAGGATGCAAGCCAGCCCCGAGGTGACCCAGTTGTGGCTTGCTGGGCTGAATCTGTATCAAGAAGTGCTGCTGCTACCAAAAAAGCATGTCGGATAGCCAGTGCTGCCTCAGGCACAGGAAAATAGTGCATGTGCTACATCCCCAAGCAGAGGAGACAAGACACTTACTTCTTGTTCTTCCACCAGGATCACGGAATTAGCTCTTCCAGCCAAAATGGAAATGGTCAGCCTGAGCTGGGTCCACTGTAGCCATTCCTGTCTCACCGAGCTGTTCCAGCTGAATCAGACCCGTCTCTGGGAGGCAGGTAGGCTCTCCTGTTTAGCAAACACGCTGTGTCTGAAAACTTAGTTCACCAGAAAAGTGCTCTTTGCTCATTCCTCCTGTGTCCTGGCTCTGCAGCAGTGCAGCTTAAGAATACTATGCAGAGAGAGCTCCACCAACATCATCCCAAGGAGGAGAGACAGCAACAGCAGCACTGTGCAGCTGTGCAGAAACCAAGGCTTGTGTTTGCTCTCCAGAAGTGAAAAAGCCTGTGATGAAGGAGCATTGGGGAAATGTTTACTTTAAGGTCACTATCTCTTCTGCAGGGCTTTCAAACTGTTTGCTGTGGGGCAGAAGGGGTAACAGAAGAAAACTCTGTCTTTCTCTCCCAGGGCAGGAATAATTCTCCCAAAATCAGCAGGATTACCTGAGACCTGGAAGACCTGGCATTTAGTAACAGTCTTTGCATGCAGTTGTCATGATTGCGCTGTTTTATGACAATTTGTTCACTTCATCGAATCATAAAATGGTTAATTGGAAGGGACCTTAAAGCCCCCCCAGTGCCCCCCCCTGCCCTGGGCAGGGACACCTCCCACCAGCCCAGGCTGCTCCAAGCCCCGTCCAACCTGGCCTTGAACCCCTCCAGGGATGGGGCAGCCACAGCTTCTCTGGGCAACCTGCGCCAGGGGCTCACCCCCCTCACAGCAAAGGATTTCTTCCTGAGATCTCAACTAAATCCCTCTTTCAGTTTGAAGCCATTACCCCTAGTAATATCATTACATGCCCTTGTAAAAAGCTTTCTTTTAGACCCCCTTTAGGGACTGGGAGGCCGCTATAAGGTCTCCCCATATCCTTCTCTTCTCCAGGCTGAACCCCCCCAGCTCTCTCAGCCTGTCCCCACAGCAGAAGGGCTCCAGCCCTCGGATCATCCTTGTGGCCTCCTCTGGATCCACTCCAACAGGCCCACGTCCTTCTTATGGCTCCATTGACACCACTTCCTCCCTCTCTCCCAAATACCAAGGTGGAACATATGCACCCTGCAGAGGCCAACCAAGCTTTGCTTTGAGGGATTAATGTTCATCCTGTGTTTTTCCATCAGAATTTCCATGCATAAGCAGTTGGGCAGTGCAGCTGGCTCCTGGTGCTGCAGCCCGACAGCGAGCACAGCCTGCCTGCATACGAGAGGCATGGCCGCAGCAGGACTAGGCGCAGCGCTCACTACCCTCCCAACAGACATTTTACAGGGGCCACAGAGCTGATTTTGGGTGTCACAGAATCATAGAATGGTTTGGGTTGGGACCTTAAAGATCATCTAATTTCACCCCCTGCCTTGGGCAGGGACACCTCCCACTAAACCAGGCTGCTCAAAGCCGCATCCAGCCTGGTCTTGAAGACTTCCAGGGACTGGGCATCGATAACTTCCCTGGGTAGCCTCACCACCCTGTCAGATCGTTGTGGCCCTGCTTCTGAGCATGTCAGACCTATAGCGGTTCTATTGATTCAGGAGTGAATCCCAACAGCCTCCCATGCTCGTGTGAAATTAGACCATGCTCAAAGCCCATCAGGACAGGTCCAAGGAGTTTCACTTCTGGAGGGCTACAGTCTTCAACCCTATTTACATGCAGTTTTTAATTGCATTGGAGACCAGAGCTGGTTATAGGCCACGTGGCTGGAAGGAAACACATCCAGAGGATCATCAGAGATGAAAAAAAGCCCTCAGTTGTTTTCTTAAGCAGGAAAGGAATCAGGAACAAAAAGCCAATGCAGCCTGGGTGCCAGCCAAGTGAAGGCGACGATAACGGCTCGACTCTTTCATAACAGGCTGCCCACGGAGGGCAGTGGGGAAGTGTGACACAATAACAGCACTCAGCCCTGCACCGCACGGGCAACGCAGGCAGCACCACGCACAGGCCTGCACCCTCCTCTGTGCCAGCTGGTCTTCACCCAAACAGCAAGACTTCTATCGCTGCTGTACCCCTGCAAGGCAAGACAGGGTTTCTATTCCCATATTGCAAAATGCTGGATTCTTGCGCGGATCTAGGTAAATGCCCAGCACTGGGGCATCTCATCTTAAAATGTGCAGCTGTGTAACTCCTAGCATTAGTGCCTTAGTCCACAGGTCCACTTAACTGTGATAAAGAGTTGCATACTCAGTCATTACTCACCTTCAGCAGCTGGAGGTATGGGGGAACCGGACAACCCTCTGCGAGAACCAAGCACCCTCGAATCTGAACCACCCTCAGTTATCTGCTCTGGCTGAGGACTTCCTCCTCAGTCATTATGAATGGTCATTCACAAAGACTGGCCATTCACCTCCAGGGGAGCACCCAGGGTTGCACACATGCCTCTGAAAGCATGACTGCAGGAAGCCCTGAGGGTTCAGCTTCTTGTCCTCCTTACCAGAAAGGAGGCAGCATATGAATAAGCCCATCTGCACTCTCTCCACTCATCCCATCCCATTCCATTTGTAATGTCAGGGCATCAACAAGGTAACCAAGAAGGACAACACCAAATAGCATTTTACTTTATAGGCACAATATATGAAATACATATGAATTCTGTGCTACAGCTCCATATTTAGGACCTTTTTTGGATTAGCAGTACCCATTGTCTTGGCTGCAATGAGCTGACAGTTCCAATATCCCAGCAGGGAACATGGGAGAGGTTTTTGATGTGACAGAATTCAAAACTGGCATGGATTTTGCCATTTTGCTAGTCTAATTCCTCAGAGCTGAACCCACAGGGACTGCCAGCAAATACACCATACAGCCTCCTTTAGCCTGCTGCCCCGCTCTCCACATGTCTGTGCTTACGTGTGTGCGTATGATCTGTTGTCTGAAAATTCCCGTTTGGGTTTGGGAGCTGCAGAAGAGGAAGCTCTGGAGTCGTTTCCATGGCCCCAGCTCCTGCTGGCAGTGTGCTGAGATGATCTGCCTTTGCCTGTAAACCATTATCTCTCCATCCTCTCTGGGAAAGACCCAAGCTGGCGCTGCATCTTGAAGATAACTGATAACATGGGAATATTTATGCAGGTCTCTCTCCTGGAGCCGGGCCAAGCTGCCTGTGGTTTGTGGCCTACAATAACAAACGTTACAGCAGAAGATAGTATTTGTTTAACTGCTTGTTCTGTCAATACTGTAGGTTGCAAAAGCCCAAAGATTGCACAGCCAGAGCGGGCGACATTTCGGAAATCATCTGATTTTGCACCAAGAGTAAGGGCTGTTCCGCTGTGAGGTTCTGAGCTGGGAAGTCTCCGGCATAAAACTGTGTCCTGGCCTGCCTGGGTCTGACCGTGCTTTCAGCAAAAGCCTCTGCACCCGAGGTCTTGCCCTGTGGACACCCAAGGCTGCGGCTGTGGGAAGATCCATAAGCCAGACAACTCCTATCAGGGTGCAGCAGTGTGAAGCCCCGACAGCAAGAACCACCAAGATACATGGCCTTCCTAAAATGCAAATGATGGTAAGTCTTGGGTCACACAGCTATCCGCACAGTCATTATTTCTGTCCCGGAGGAAGCTCTTTCAGGTTGCCTAGTGCTCCATATGGCAGCAAGCAGCCTGGTGTTTGGTCCTCTCTCGGCCTGAACTGTAAAACTTCCACACGAGTAGCGAAGGGCAGATGCTTCACTCTGGAAACTCATCAGACCCTGACCCAAGAGACCCTATAGTCTTCTTGGACCACAGAGGCTCACAGACTGAACTTAGCATCAGCTTGGGACCAGAAGGAACCTTGGGTGAAAACAGGTCTGCCCTCCAACCCCAGGTAGCTCAGCTCTCCTTGCATTGTCCTATTTTAAAGTTCTTACAAGACGAAGAGCTGTCTCCAGGCAGGAAGATCTTCACTGAGGCTAATGTGAATCCTCCTTCCTGCAGCTGAAGCCCCTTGGTCAGCTGCTGGGCACCATGAACATGGCAGAAGGGTCTGTCCTTCACCTTCGCAGCAGCCCTCCTTGTATTCGAAGACTGTTCTCCTGCCCGTCTCTGTTGTCCTTTCTCCAGGATAAACCATCCAGCACCTGCAGCTACCAGGGCTCTGCTGGTGATTGCTCATCTCAAAACAGACTCTGGTTGCTCCACATCTTTCCTGGAGTGCTGGAGCTTCAGGAAAACCCTCCCCTGGGGCTGCCATGTCACAGGATGCAAAAGCAGAGTAAATGAGAAGAAATGTGTTTTCTGGAGCAGCAGGTGCAGGGTAGCGGTGTCTGTGGGCTTCTGCCAGGACGCAGGTAGGTTCTCCGGTGGAGCTTGCGAGGAAGCAGTGAGCGCAGCATGGAGCCAGCAGAAGCGGGGAAGGCAGGCAGCCCCTGCACCCAGGACCCTGTCTCCATGCAGAGCACTTCCACTGCCTCCTATGCAGCCCAGATCCACTTTCCTTTCCTCTTTGTGAAAGGTTTCAGGTTTCTTTCTGGGGAGGCTTGAGTTTGTTGTGAACCAGAATTGAAGTGTTGAGCTGGGAAAGCTGCCGGTTTCATTGCTTCTCAGAATAGCAGCTTTTTTTTTCTAGGCCTTATTTATAAACTGCCGCTGTTTAGGGCTTTTATGACAAAGATAGTGAGTTCAGGAAATCAGCAGTGGTTTCTGTTATCTGGAGCACAACCACGCAAGAGAGGGGAGAGGGTGTCACACTCCAAGAGCCCCTTCATGGAAACAAGTATCTCATTGCTTTGCCCCTTGAGAGTCAGATATTTATAACCCCTCACATCTCCTCTTCCGGCTCCTTGCTGTCACCAGCTTCAAAACTTGCTCATACTTTTAACCCCACAAAAGTAGCCAGTGGGGGAGGGCCACCTCTCATCCCTTCCCCCATTTCCATGTGTAATTCGTTGCTCACACATTGCACAGACCAAACACCACGGTTGCAGCAGTTCAGGTTGACTCTCCCACCTACTGTCATGCTTTGTCCTGGCCTTAGGGGTACTCCATCATCCCGGGCACACCCCATGTTCCCCTTCCGAGGCACAGACCAGGTCCACACCAAACACTGACGCACCCCACACCTCTTGGGCAGTGCAGACCCCAAGCAGAGCAGAGGGATGCAGCGAGGAGAGGCAGGCAGATGGACAGCCCAGAGGGGACCTGTCACCCCCAGTGCAGGCAGATCTTGGGCATCACGATGGTTGGAGCATAAGGGCATGGGCACCCATGGTGGGTCCAGCTGCATAACACAGATTGCAGCTGTAACAGCGAGACGTCAGCAGCAGAACACACCAAGGCATCCCTCATGAGAAGAGAAAGTGCTCAGAAGCTCAAGGAGATCTCAAGATCTCAGAGAAGCAGCGCCCAGAAACTGCTGTGCAATACAAGAAAGATACGGACTTACTCCAGTGCAGAGCCACAAAAATGATGGGACTGGAGCATCTTTGATGTGAGGAGAGGCTGGGAGAGTGGGGACCCTTCAGGTCCCAGAGAGATGTTCATGCCCTGCAGCACAGAGCCAATGAGGACAGAGGACCTTCTCTCCCAGGGAGAGGAGCCCATGGAGGGGAAGGACAAGGCAGTGATGCCACAGCAAGGTTTGTCAAGCTGCGTGACTTAAGGGCTTGCAACAGGCTGCCACTGCAGAGGCCACCTGTGAGACCTGTGCTTCCAGTCTTGCTGTGTGACAGCAAGCGTGGGCAGCCCCTGGGAGCACCTTTCAGAGGATGGGGCCTCGATCTGAAGGGTTTGGGGCAGCTTTGTTCTAATACAGTGCTCTGGCCAGAGCCCACCAGGATGTAGCCACAGATTTACCACATCCCAGGTAAAACACCTTGAGGCAACTGCCCTGGGGACGGCAGCTGAGTGGGTGCTTGCTGCCAGCCCAGCCCCGAGAGAGCAGCAAGTGCCTCCAGCGCACAGAAAGGCTACCTGTGTGTGAATCCCCCCACCGGTGTTGCCTTCCCCCAGTATCACCTGGCCCAGTGGTCCCACCAAGGCCTCCTACGCACCCAGATCTCAGGGACCTAAATGCTGCACAGACCAGTCCAAAACACAGGCAACACCGGCCATGTTCCTGAGCAATGACACTGCGTCACCCAGTCAAAAGCTTAAAAGCATTCCCCACTGGCTAGAAAATGGAGACTATGAAATGCACACCAAAATCTAAATGAAACCATGAAACTCCTGCATCTCTCATGCTGTCTATGGTGAAGGGTAATCATTCCAGGAGTGCCTGCAAAGGTTGTGTGCTAAGAGTGTCACCTGCTCCCTACACCTCGGGGAGGAAACTGCGTTGCTCATACAACTTCGGGAAAGGAGATCTTAACTGGGAATGCTGAGGAAATCACTGCAGCATGGACCAGCACTCTGCCCCCATGGGCTACAGTGGACGCCCCACATCTATGCTAGACTGTGCCAGACCTCTCAGTTCCAAACCCAGCATCTTTCTACCTAACAACCTCCATCTAAAAATGCCAAGAGGAGGTCCCAGAGGGTGACAGGGCTGCACCACCCTGGATGCAATGTGGCTCCTGCTTGTTTCTTCTTGTCTGGGTCCCAGCAGCCTGATGCTCCTCTTTGTTCAGTGCTGGGGGAGCTCAGCTCCTGAGGTCCCAGGACAGGGCCCTTTGGACCTTTGCCTTGGGACTCATGGTCAAAGCACAGCTGGGAGCCGACTGCAGTGCAAGCAGTGTGGGGGCTTGAAAGCTGGTCCAAACTGATCTCTGAGGTTGAGGGTGCATTTTATGGGCCAAATAAATGCCACATATCCATACCAAGGAGGAGCTTTTCCTTCCCATCCCAACTCACTTCCCTCCTGTTTATCTAGTGCCAGCTCCAGGGTTTAATGGACCCCTCTGTGTGCTGCTAGTGGTCCCTAAACCAACAGATAACTATCCCAGGGAGAAGACAATTCAGCTGCCTGCAAAAATGCAGTCATGGAGCACAAGCCCATGAGCTGTTTTGTGAGGGTAACACTAACACAGCTACCTCAGCCCAAGAGATGGGAATGCCTTCACAGTGCTGATGGAAAGTGTAGCATGACCAAGTCACAGTCACCTATATAGGGACACAGGTAGAGTTGTGGTGGCCCAAGTCTCACCAAAGGCCTCCACATCTGTCGAAGGTGAGAGGTCTGTAACTCCACACAGAGCTGTCACCCAGCCTCACATTCGTGTCTCCCAGGGTTGTCATTTTCTAAGACAGAGGATCCCATTTCAGACTAGATTCTTCCCTAAACCCATCCCAGGTTCTCAGCTGCAAAGCCCAACTCAGACCTTGCCAAGGCCAGAACTGGCAGCACTTGGGCATTGATGTCAGGAAATTATATCTTTGACGTGTGCCAGTGTGTGACTGATCCCATATCATGTCTCCACTGGGCAGCATCAGAGAGATCCCAGTGACAGAAGAACCTCAGAGTCTGGCAACAGGGAGCTCTTCATCAAGATACGCAGGAACATCCCTTGAGACAGCCCCACACAGATCCTGCACAACCCTGTCTGTAGACTCAGCAGCAGAGATAAGGGCAAGTGGAGAAGCGAGGGGAAGGACGGATGCCTTTGGTCCCCCAGGCCCTGCTGGAGGCTAACCCCCCACCAAACATCTCCTTGAGCATTGCTGCAGCTCCTGGGTAAAGAGAGTCCCCAGCAGGATGCCGACTGGTGGCCAAACTGGTCTCCGAGGCAGGAGATTTGCCACAAAGTCTGTCTCTCATTTTCCTCTTCTTAATTCCATCCCGTGATTCCAAGTTCTGCCTCCTGCATCAAGCCAGGGACCTCCTCGCCCAGCTTTGGGCTGACCACCAGCTGCTCCCTCCTCTCCTGTACCCCAGCAGGTACCCACTAGCACCGACTATCCCAACACTACCTTCCCTGGAGCCCCAACAGGAGGAACATAGTGCAGAGCAAGGAACTAAAAACACCTTTCAAAAGCACACAGCGTGGCTGGTGGCAAGCAGGAGGATAGTTTCTCTCCCCACCTGGCACTCCACCGCTTTCACCAGCTTGTCCCTTACACAACAGATGCCTTCAGCGATCAGTGTTCCCAAAAAGGGCAATTGGGTTTTAATCCTGACAACGGCAGCAGCAACACGAGCTGTTTTCCTAACATCACATGTGCCAATAGCTCCCATGGATTTCAGTGGATACTGGCCAGGAACGCGCATTTTCAAGCAGTACATGTTTTCATGTTACTCCCAATAAATTGATAACTCACTTAAGCATCCAGACCATTTTCTTCATGTTAAAAGAAAACACATCCATGTGAGAACTGGGCTTCCTCTGGCCACAAGCCCTGCTGCTTCAGCCGACCTCTGGGCACCCGGCACATGCCCACTGCGCCGGGCCAGCAGTGCTGCCTGAGTCTGCTGTCATTGCCACCCTGGTGACACGACAAGACGACTTAAAATCCAGGCAGGTAGCAGCAGGATGGCCGCTGGTAAGGTATGCACAGCTATGTTTCTTTCACCACAAATACCAACAGATGTTTTCTTCTTTATTTCTGAGATCAGACAGGGGTACAGCTCCCTGCAAGCTTTTACCTTGACAAAAAGGAGAATGGATGATGCATGAAAAAATGTTTCTTTATTTCCTAAAACAAAACAAACACTTTCATTTAGAAGTTTTTCCATTAAGCAAAAAATACATATCAATGAAATCCCCCGTTTAGCTAGCAGGGTTTTCTGCTGAAGGTTGACCTCAGTAGAAATGTCCTGCCCAGCTCCAGAAAAAAAGTTGTTTCAGATCAAGGAAACAGCAACAGTCACCCCAAATACCTTATCCCCAGAAGTGTCAATAGCGTCCCGAGGGGGTTCAGGCTGTGTCTTTCCCTTCTCTATACAAGCAGCAGATTCTCATCCCTCACACAGCAGCAACTCACCCACACAGCTCTCTCCCATCCGACTCCAACCCAGCGTCTACCAGAGACCATCACCAGCCCACAGCCCCAGCCAGGTTCCAACAGAGGTCATGCACAGGAGGGCCCCAGCTGGAGGACGAAGCCCAGGGGCTTTTCTCCAAAGCCCAGCAAAGCCCCCTGCCTGCTGTGAGCTCAGCAGCCATCCAGCACAGCCCTCCGTGCACAGAGCTGACGCCATGTGTCACAGAGCCCAAAAGTCTCCTCTGAGGGCAGAGGCTGTGATGCTCTAACCTCATTTCAGAGGAGGCCAGTGTGGAGGTAGGTCCCCAAGCAGAACCAGGGGCTGTTCCTAGTAGCATGGACCATGAGGAGTAGCTCCTGACCGAGGCAGCCGCAGGACCAGTGCAACTGGCCATGGTCACAGCAGAGCCAAAATCCAGCCACACAAACAGACACCCTGCACAGGACACCCTCCACAATCCAACGCCGTGCACTGCCAATTACCTGACAACAACACGGTTTGTTTTCAGGAATACTGAGCTGATGAATAACAAAAATAGGAACCTGACAAACAGGTCCTGGTGACCTGGATCCCAGGCAGCTCTCCCGGGACAAAACTTTCAGTTGCCCTGAGTCACGTGCCCTGTTCCTCCCCTGGCCACAGAAACAGAGCCACAGGGCACCCAGCCCACACACAAGCCCGCGTCTTCCTAGGGCTTCACCATAGTCCCTCCACAACACACAGGCTGGTTAGAAAGTGGAAAAGCAGTTGGGCATCCTAACACTGTCAGGGGAGAGCGAGGGGCAGGAGTGAGGTTGGAGAAGCACCATCATAGCCATGAGGATCTGGAAATACCAGGAAGGGCATTGTTGCTACATCGGCCCAGGGAAAACAACGACTGCCGTTTGAAAAGGAGGTTGCATAATGTGAAGGAAGGAGAGGGCAGATAAACAGCAACAGCTATTTCTGATGATAGTGCTAGAAATGCCACACTACAGCCTCCCCCAGAGACTCACCACCGCAGCCGTGACTACCCCACACCATGCAAGACAATCGCATGAGGCAACTTCAGACCAGAGAAACCGCCACTAGCTAATCTCCATGAAGACAGCGGCAACACAGGCACCAAGAGATAAGAAAAAATAACCTAAAACCTCTCTGACTCCATGGCCCAGAGGACACTGTGCCTTGCAGGAACCCAGGAGACAGTCATTCCGGTGGCAAACCCCGCTGCTGTCCATCTCCACCAATCCCACCACCACGCACCAGGTCCTGAGAGGAGCTGGCAGAGGCACAGGACATGGCACAGGGGCTCAGGAAGAGGTGGCCTTGGCCCGTGATGCCTGACTCAACAGGCTCCTTGCCAGAGAAACCACAGCACTGCTCTCTCCATCTTGCTTCAGACCCAGCCTGAAGGAAATCGCGGTGACCAGGACACCCAGAGAGGCCACGCGGGCAGAGCGGTATGCCCAGGCAGCAGCGACAGCCAGGCCTCAGGCAAAGCAACTTCTTAACCTGGAGCAGACCTATGGGTTGCTCACATGGGAGGGGATTACTCCTCGGCTGGTCTTTAGCAGGGAAAAGGACATGCTGGGGTACCTGGGCAGGACAGTCATGGGACTGCAGGGACCGCGCAAGAACTGAGCCCTGTCATATTGCACGTGGACCATCCCTTTGGCATTAGAGCCAGCTCGGTGTGCTGGCTCACAGCACATGGACCACATGGAAAACTCCAAGGTGGAAAGGAAGGATAGAAACGGGAAACAGCAATGGAGCACTAGCGAGGCCTCAGCAGGCTGGTGGCCCAGCCTGTAGCCAGCAGCAGGACAGGCTCGGCGCCTCAGTTTCCGTGGCTGTGGCGAGCCACGGGGCTGTGCTGGGAGGGGTGACAGCACAGGGAGGAGGTGAGCGGCGACACGTGCAGCTGAGGCAGGCGCTGGTGACGTGCGTGGCCCATACCACGTCAGGGGCTGTGCCGGCAAACCGGTCTGGCAGCCTGCCTGCTCCTGCCATGCTGGGAGCAGCGCCCCGAGCCCTTCGGGCCAGCTTCAGGCTACATATCCATGGCTGGGTACTGCTCCGGCTGCCAGTTCTTTCCAAAGCAGGGCTGATTTTCTGCTGTCAGACCCTGGCAGGGAGGTCCTTGAGGGCTGATAAGAGCGATCTCTGGGCAGAGTGGGGACCAGCAGCGGGGTGGGCTTGGGTCAGGGACCACGCCAGCTGTCCTGGGGCCTGCTCTGCCTCAGGACTGGAAGCCTTTTGGCCCTCTGAGGCTAAAGTGCAGCCAATGCCTGCCATGGCACAGGTCTAAACCCAAAATGGCTGCATTGGGACACGCACAGCAGAGCAAGGCGAAGTTGAAGGGCAAAGAGCCGGGATGCTGAGCAGGACCTTGCTGGGCCCCACGCTGGCACTGCTGGCACCAGTGAGCCTCAGAGGGCTCTGGGTGCTGCTCCAGCCCCACAAGGACATCCAGGGAGGCGGGTGGCTGTGCCGGGGTTGCTCCCTGCCACCTTCCCAGAGCCCAAGGAGAAGCGCGGGTGCAGGGCAGGGAGCAGAGCAGGAAGCAGCCAGCACAAGGGCTGCCCAGGGGAAAGCAAACAAGAGAAAGCAATTGAGGAAGCTCATGTCTCATTCGTGTGGGTCTCAGCCAAAGTCCAAAGCAGGAGGCGCTTGCAAAGGACACTGGAAAAATTCCAGTGATGTTATCTGCCCCCACAGAGCAAGATTAGCCAAGAGGAAAAAAAAAAAAGAAGTTGTTTACAAGCTGGGCAAGCCAGCTCAGCGGTTGGAGCACGCAGGTGCTTGGGTCAGCTGCTGGCCTGGCTACGTCTGCCACCTCAGGAGAAGCACCAAACCCCTCCGTGTCCTGCTCTGGTCTCAGTCATGGTCCCACGCCGCTATCGGTGCAGGCAGAAAGCCGTGCATCCCGGAGACCTTCTGCAGGGAGCTTGCACGCGAGCCACCTGCACGCCTGGCAGGCTCCCGCAGAGCTGAGCAGAGGCACAGCCTTCCTCTCCACGGCATCTTTGCTCCCCCGTCCCAGAAGGGTTAATGGCGAACCCAGTTTCCCTGGAGCTGGCCACCAGCTGCAGACTAGTCATGCTTGCTCTCAGTATTAACAGTCCCTGCATCCAGAGGGGCCATCAGGGAGCAACCTGCCCTTCGCCCCCCTCCCCGGGCCATTTGCACTGCTAGTCTCTGCCTAACACCTCCTGCCTTCTATGAAGTGTTTCCATCTAAACGCAGATTAGGAAGCACAGGATAATGTAGCACCTGGATTCAGCTCTCCTGGAGGACCCTTTTACCATGCAGAAACTGGGGAGAGGGAATTTTGGGTTGTTGTTCGGTGCATCTTTATGCTGCTGCCACAGGGCTGCTGTGCCACCACACAGGGAGGCGCCGCTGGTGCCCATGCCCTGGAGAGGAGACACACTGTGCCCCTCGTGGGCTCTTTGCTGTTCCTCCATATTCTTCGTCAGTTGTTTTCTTTTAATCTTAATGAAAAATCTTTTTTGCTTGACACCTGTGGTTGCTCTCTGGGAAACTCACACTCAGCTCCCCACTGCCCTGTGCATCTACCTGGGAGGCATTTGGTCAAGGGGAGCTCCATGCTGGCACGAGCCTGCTCCTGCACGACATGCACAATGCATCTATACCACTGAGGGAAGGCACAACGCCATGACTGTGCCAGGCAAAGCCCTCCCCTGTGGTCCATATGTGTGGTGACCACTCCACAGACCCATCACCTATTGCTGTCGCCTGGAGAACCTGCCCAGGAGAAGCTGATGTGTCCTGCTGCAAAGCCCCAGGGGAACTCAGATCCACCACACCTCCTTGCTGGGCTGTGCTGGGACCCACAGCTCTGATGGCACCACAGATTCCCCATGTCCTGCCCAGGGAAGGGTGCTCGTCCCCTCACTTGTCCACATCAGACCCATCTGGTAACACGCTGTCTGAAATAATTTGCTGCTGGCCAGTATCTGTCCAGCCCTTTTTGTCAGAGACTCCTGTAAGACACAGTTACACTCTGTGTCAAGAAGTTTAATATTTAATTTAACTTCTAAATCTTGGCTTGTTGACATACTTATTTAAAGCCAAACTGGAGAAACTCCATCGGAATTTGCTCCTGGTTCAGTCTTTATAGCACCGTGGCCTCTGCTGGACTTCTCAGCTTCAAAGTCGAAGTTTGCAAACCACTGTGATTGTCCTTAAACTAACAACAAATGACAGTGCATTGCATCCCTTTCTCATCTCCCAATTGCCAAAAAGCGAATCTGCTAGGAAAGCATTTCATGTGCAGCACACATTCACTAGGATCCTTTCAAGATATGGTATAAAGAACTGCAGCAGCTGATAGTGAATATTTGATTAAATTGGATGTCCCAATGTGAGGTAGGAAAGCTTTCAACTCGGTGAAGGGAGGTGCAGGGAGAGGCGGTGCACGTGCAGCCCCAGACAGGCCTTGAAGGAATCGGACCGTGGTAACTCTTCCACCAGAAAGGGAAAAGCAGCTGGCAAAACCTGGCACTGCAGGGTGGGCAACATGGGCTCTGTGCCACTTGGAGTCCAGCAGATTTGCTTGGCCACCCTGTGCCTGGGTGGTGGCTGCTCTTTCTCTCCAGGAGCCTGTAGCACCGGTAGGGAGCTGGCTATGGGTTGGTGAGCTGGTCTAGCAGCTGCAATCCATCCCCAGTGCTGTCTGCCTCAGAGACCCCTCCTGCTCTCCCTGTTTCAAGTACCCAAAACGTCGGTGCCACCTTTGCACAATGAGGAGCGGACTAAGTGAGGACAGAAGGTTTATGGAGAAAAAGGCTGGTGGGAGCTGGTTGCTGCCACATGTTATGACTGCCTTGATGTTTAATAGCTGTTAAAATGCTGTGTGCCCTTGACATTTTCCACCCTTTGTGGAACAAAATGTGTGCTTTAGTGATTCAGGGCTGGATTTGTCCAACCCAAGATCTTCCCCAATGCCACAGTCAACCAGCTGCGGTGCCCAGGGGAGCCACTGCAAGCCAACAACCTGCAAGAAGAGCAGTTCACCTGGTGCCTGGCATCTCCTGGAAAAACAATACTTCAGGAATCCTTTGTGATATAGCCAAGAGCTCCAAGGAGTTTCAGCTGATGTGGAGGTGATTTACAAACACTGCTGCCCTGTGTCTGCCCATGGCCAGACCCAGATACAGCAATGTCAGTCAGTCATACCTCATGGATCTCAGTTTAGGTCACAGCTCTGCAGACTTACAGCCTTCCACTGCACATTTCTACTCTCTGTATTTGTCCTTCAGTGAGTGGGGGACGGCAACAGGGCTTCTTCTCAAAGTTTGTGCCTCAAAGGCAAGCTTCTCCCTTAACATAGGATATTTCAAATTGCTTTAGCTTCTATCTTTCTATTTAGCTTTTCTGTCTTCTTGCTTTGAAGCTTACAGGATCTCTGCAGGGCTAAGCATAGACATAGCTGGGCATCCAGGAGTGTTTGAATCATGGAGTTCCTCAGATCCTTCTGTCTACAACCAAATACATAGCTCACATTGTTCTGCAATCCGCATGCAAAGGTAAATCACACCCACAGCAGTGGGTGGGTCGCAAACTGAAATGCATAGTGAGAATTGCTTGGTTAGAGGAAATTCCCCAAAAAACCCTCCACCCACTCCCCATTCATTGGTACCTCTTACATCCTACAAAGCTCTTTATAAAAAATGTTCCTTTTTTTTTTCTTCCTCCCCAAAACTGAGGCTCTCAGTCTCTTGTACAAAAGAGATCTTGGACTGTAGATCAGCAATTGGACTTAGCAGGAACCAGTTGTGACACATGCAAAACATTGCAAGATAAGTGTTCACATCTCTGCTTACAAAAAGCTCTCTCCTGTGTCACCTCTCATCCCTGGGAGGCTCTGGGGACATGATTTTACCACTGTAATACCTCTGGAGCTGTGCAGTCAATGCACGATGATCAGGGATCAAATATGAGGAGGGAACATTGTACATAAACGACATCCTAGGTGACACAGACCAGCCGTACATCAGGCTGCGAGCACCCTCCAAAGAGGGAAAAAAAAGGTCTGCAATGTGCTGGTGACCAGATCCCTGCACTGATGCTCACCCACATGGATGCCTTGACGTGGGACACAGACACACGGGCAGTGAGTCCACATCCCCAGTCATGCAGAGCCAAACTGGTGCCACTGGAGCAACAACCTGACTAATTCCTATCCGGGGTAATCCACTCTCGATAACACAGGGCTGATGACACCAGTACAGCCAGACTGGGGAAGTCCCATGTCAGGAAGCTGTGAATGACACACTCCTGGAGGTGGCTTATGGGCTGACTTAAGTCAGGGCTGACCAACTGACAGCCCAGGGCTGGATCTGATACACAGGCAGTTTATCTGCTTTCCCAGCAAGGCCAGTCTGTCCATGGGCTGACGACAGATGTCAGTGCATGGGGAGATGGGGGAGAGACTGCAAACCTGGGGTCAGATCAGTCATACAGTGCCTTGTAAGTACAGCTGCAGTGGCTTGGGTTCTTAATACTTGAGACCTCAGCACAACGAGGAAGCACGGCTTGCTCAGGGCCAAAAAGACCAAGGAGAGAGATGCTACTGGGACTAGTCAGCCCTTTCCCAGCTCTGCTCCCCAGCCGTTGGCTGGGCAGCGTGGAATGCAGCAGACAAGACTACGCTGGTCCCTGTAAAATAAAATATCACTGGTTTAAGAACAGGAAGTCCTCGAGACACAGAGCACAGGCCAATGGCACACCACTGGGCAAACATGGAGGCAGTGGATCTGGGGACACCTCTTTCCACCCCGACGTCTCCTATCCCCTTCATTTTCTGCAGGCACTTGGTTCCTCTCAAAACGCTCCAGATTATGCTGGTGAAACATCTAGGGAACAAGTAACAAGCTAGATCAGAGAGTTGATCCCAGCCAACAGAGCTCCGTTTCTGGACAAATTCTTTTCAGACTGATGACTTGCTGGTCTGGCTTACCCTTCCCAAAGAAGGGACATAAGTCAGTGTAGAGATGGAGGGGACTTTCACACTCATGTTCAGCAAGTGTGCTCTCTCATCTGCCAATTTGTTTCCAAAATGATGGGACATTTACCACCCTTGGGGTCTTCTGTAACACAAATGGCTGTAGAGATCCCCTTCCCACCCTGTCCAAGAATTTCTGCCCCTGACCAGGACTTGCGCTACGCACCACACCTCTCCTCCAAGTGAGAGGCTTTTCTGGCTGGGTGCATCTGCAAAGACGAAGGCAGACACTCCCCTTGTATTTGTTCCTCACCTGGGTGTGCGTCTGCATGTGAACTCTGGCAGGGAGGTATATGTATGTGAGCATGTGTTTATTAGCACCAAAAAATGCATTTGTCAAAATCTCGAGAGTAAAAAAACAATCATTACGTAATTACATTAAACAATTAACCAACTGATTCACCAGGTAGAGGCTCACCAACAACACCTGAAACCCTTCCCAGACACTTAACAAGGCAGAAGGTGGCACAAACAGAAGCGACTCCCAGAACATCCTGGAGGTTAATGGCCTTGTGCTCTGCCCAGGTAAGAGAAGACACTTTCTGTTCCTGGCTGCTCATGCCTGGAAGTGAATGGCTTCTGGACATTATCTACTCTGAGCTGCTGGTTTAAGGTGTTTTGATATAGAGATATTCCATATAAGTAACCCTTGGGGTCAGTGCCGTGTGGATAGGCACTCACCCGAGATGCCTGTGCTGCCTAACTTCAACCCTTTCATGACACCATACACTTAGACCTCATTTCTCAAGTAATACAGTTAGCAACAAAAGCTTCCTCAGCAACCTTTGAAACACGTTGTTGGCACTTCCTTCTGCTCAGGAGGGTCCGCGAGCATAATGAATATACAGAACACATAAAACTCCATGAAACAGCCTGCCCCAAGTCTCCAGAAAAGATCTGTCTGTTTTTACTGGAGCCGTGATCTGTAACGCTGCAGTTGAAGGCTGTGCAGGAGAGCACGCAGAGGCAGAATGAAAGTGGGGCAGCACGTTTAACTTTGCCATCACCTACCTTCCAAGTGGGTAACATGCAATGCTAATATCTTTCAAAAAGAAGTCTCTTGGTCTCTTCAAAGCCAAAAATTAAGGAGAAAAATCACCACTCTGCTTTCCTACGCTACTGGAAAGCACCATGCCCTATAGACAGCACCAGTGTGGCTGTAGTCTAGGCCCACGGTAAAATAATTCGGCTAGCATGGCTCAGTCGGTGAGCGTGTGGGTTGTACTGGGATCCCATGAGCCAAAACTCAGCTCAGAGGTGAAAGACGCTGCTGCAGACAGAGTTAAACCAGCAAATCTCTGCTTCCAACATTCACCTTGCTGCCAGCCCTCTTTAGGATGTGGGTGCATCCTTGCTGGGAGGGCACTGGTGGCAGTGGCCAACCATCCAGTTGATGCCACTAAGTAACTACTCTGAGCTGCCTTGGCTGGTAAGGTCTCGCTGCACGGTAGTGTCCTGTTGGTGACCCTGCAACCAGAACTGCCACCAAGCCAGGACCCTTCTCACGATGGCCAGCACCCTGCTGCACCAGGGCACATGCGCGCAGGGGCCAGCATGCCGCGGCCCTGGAAGCACTCGGCAAAACTCTGTGTGCACATCCTTCAGTATGAATAGGAAGTTCAGCGCAACCTCCCCAGCGGGTACCTGTGCCCCAGTCAGCCGCGTGATGAGGTAGAAAGGCTTGGTCAGGGTGACGCTGTGGGAGAGGAAGGCCCTGAAGGGATGTCTCCCTCCGGAGAGCTGATCTTAGGCTGTTTGCAGTATCGGAGGCAGAGAGTGTCCCTGCTCAGGAAGCAGAGTGAACACAATGCAAGCAAAGACAGCCCAAAATCAGTGCTTCACATGAACACACCGCCATTCCCAGCATGCATGCACTGGGAGCAGAAATGACGTCTCTGAGCTTCCCCAGTCTCCCCAGACCCCATCCTGACCCCAAGGCACATAAGTGGGATATTGAGCAGGGATGACCAAAGTTCTCCGCAGCCATGTACGCCTGGAGGAATTGTGGTGTCTGTACCACACTGAGGGACCCCAGCCGAGGACACCATCCGTTCTTCCCAACCACCCCCATGCCCTTGTCCTTGTCGATGCTGACATGGAAAGCAGGACGGATCCTGCACTATCTGTGGGGATGGTAACACCAGGCAACATGGCTGGACCTTGGCATCCTGTTCAGGAGCAGAGTGTGCACTGGGGGCTCCTTGCCCCCAGCAGGGTTTTGGTGGGAAACTGGGGGCACTGGGCTGGGGGCCCTGGACGCCATCCGTTCCTCTCCTCCGCAGCCTGCCCAAGGTGTCTGCACCTCGAATCCAACGGGAAAGAGCCCGATCCCACAGCCCTGACACTGGGGATTTGCTGACAGCAGTGCCCTGCCTGCTGGAGGCAGCCAGTCCCCCTCAAGCTGGGCTGTGTCGCGACAACGGGGCGTATCGCGACCAGGAGGCGTGTTGCGAGCACGGCTCGCCCAGCCCCACCAGCAGCNTCCGGCGGCGGCGGGCGGGCGGCAGCTCGGCTGCCGGGGAGGGCGCAGCGCGGTGCCGTCCTCCCGGGGCGAAGGTGGGGGGTGCTCCGGGATCCTCGGTGGGAAGCGGGAAGCGGCGCTGTCCCCGGGAGCCTTGCCCTGAGCCGCGTGTCGCCTTGCAGGGGCCTGGAGCCATGGCTGAGCACATGATGATGTCCATGAGCCACGGCGGCACCGGGCTGCAGAGCTACCGCATGGGGGTGAGCGGGCTGCAGGGACCCCCGCAGCACGGGCAGCACGTGCTGAGGACACTGCCTGCCGCCAGTCAGATGATGTCCTACGGAGGGGCTGGCATGGATGGTGCCATGAGGCCGAGACCCAACCTCAGCGGACAGATGGGCCACCACCAGATGCCGAATGCGATGATGTTCAGTGGCCCGAGTCAGCAGCAGCAGTACATGGGGCCGGTGGGCACCCAGCAGCTGATGGCTAGCATGCACCTACAAAAACTGAACACCCAGTACCAGGGTCACCCACTGGGTATGAGCAACGGGCCCATGGGAGCCGGTGCCCAGCAGTACAGAGTGGGGCCAAGCCAGCACCCCGGCATGCAGCACATGCCCTCCCCAGCGCTGACCTTGAACGTTATGGACACTGATCTCATAGATGAGGAGGTCTTGACATCCCTCGTCCTGGAACTGGGATTGGACCGGATTCAGGAGCTGCCAGAGCTATTCTTGGGACAGAACGAGTTTGACTTCATTTCAGACTTTGTTAGCAAACAGCAACCCAGTGCCATCAGCTGTTGAGGGGCTTTGAGCTCCTCCTTTTGTCTTGGTGGTTTTGAGTTTGTTTGTAACTTCCTTCTCCACCTGCCATCCTCCTCCCTTCCCCTGCCTTGCCCTGTCCTGGATTCCTGACCTCCTCAAAGAGACAATCATCGGACACCGGCTCTCAATGGATTGCTTTTCTCTTCTGTGTGGTTTTTCATTTGGGAGTTCCTGGGGAGGGGGTCTGTACCCCAAAGAGAGAGCAGATCAAGAGCTCTTGCTGTAGAGCTGCCTCTAAATGGCATTAACAGGATTTCTGGCTTAAGTAGAAATAATGGACTTACGACTTTCCACAACCAGGCTTTGAGCGCAGGAAGCGATGGGCAGCTGGCAGCCCTGCCGGTAGCTGGATTTGCCGGAGGATTCTGTAGCACCACCGAAGTTAAAGGATCCCCTGAGAGAGGATTGTCTCCCTGGTGCATGGTTTGAACCAGCTTACCCTTGCAAACATGGGTGGGGTTAGATATTTGTTGTGACAGTAAATAGGTCTTCAGTCTTGTCTGTTCAGCTCGGGAAGGGGCACTTCCCCTCCAGCAGGCTTTTTTTAACTGGCTGAGCAAAATAAAGAATGCCTTGGGGAAGGGTGTGCATATGTGCCCAAATGTTCATCTCTGTGGAACTCTGGATCTCCGAGCTAATCAACTGTAAAATTTGCAAAGTGTTTGAGGCTGATTCAGGCATAAGGCTTAAAGCTGCAGTCTAGCTCCACTTTTTTCCACCTCTGAAACCAAATAAAGACCATGTAACTGTATATTCAAGATCTAATCTAATTTATTTTTCCTATGATTATTTATTTGCAAGGGCTTCTTTTGTTGTTTGGCTTTGGGACTCTAGGAAGGAGGCATGGAGAGTACTGCAGCTTTAAGATGCTGGCTTCAAAAAAAGAAAGCTGGGATAGTTTTCAAGCTGCTCTGCAGATGGTCACCTCAACCCGAGATCTTTATGCTGAACGCATAGGACTGTAAATCCAATACCTTTCTGAATGTGATAAAGATGACTCGATTTCTAATTCCCTTACTCAGAAAAGGTTAAATGTAAAAGCTAGTGGGGTTTTGTTTCCTCTGCTGTCTCTTGTTTCCAGGCTGTGGAAAGCTCCTGTTAACTCCTAGTTGCTGCTGCCCCCTGCTGCTGACAGCTCCCGGCAGCTGTCACTCAACAACCAAGAGAGAATGTACAGATGAATTTGCAAATAAAAGCTGAAATATCTCCAGTGTGCATTTGTTTAGTGCTTGTCTCTGGCCCAGGCTCAGTGCGGTGTCGTGCACCAGGGAGAAGTGCTTTCTTAGCTCCCATCGGTGGGTCCAGTCACTGGTGTCCCTCACCTGACACCGAAGTTGTAACGATTGCGTTTGTAGCTTAATGCTTGGACTAAGTCAGTCCTCCAAGCATGGCTGGGAAAATGAAATGCTCCTTCTCTGTACTGAGGGCAGTTTCTGAAGGCGGATGGGGCTGCCCTGCTACGGGGTGGCTGCCGTTGCTCGCAGCCCTGCTCTTGGCTGACCCAAGGTGCTCGGACCGGTGGCTGGTGACTCCTTGCACTTCTTTCAGACCAAGTGCAGCTCTGACAGCTGGGGTGCAGCTCTGCTGCACTTTTCTGTACCACGAAGGCTCTAAAAACCAGGACAGCCTTTGATCTACTCTTCTAGAGCTTAAGTTGTTGGTTTTTTTAATAGTTTCCTAGCTAGTCCTTGTGCAGAGTTCAGGAACATTCCCATGTGTCCCTGCCCTGTAGCAATGGGCCTCTGGATGATGGTATTGGAGCAGCTGGATCGCTTTGACCATGCTTTGGATTGCCTGGATGCCCTGGCCTTGTTCCTTGAACAACTCAAAAGCAAGTGTCAAAGTCCTGTCGTGTCCTTTTGGTGCAATCTGGAGAGATGGTCAAAAAGTAAATGGCAGGGCTTTGTGTTGCAGGTGGGAGAGGAGAGCCCTGCTTGGGCTGCCAGCTCTGTGGTGCTGGGCTGTTTGAGACCTGGAAGAGCTTTGCTTTCTCTGTGTGTCTGCAGAACAGCTGATGGCTCGGTCAGCAGCGAGGAGCTGGCAACTGGATTTGTCCATCAGTGCAGGTAGCTGAACCCCAAAATAAACAGGCATGTTCTAGGCTGTCAGTTGTGGCTGGGGGGGGAGCAGACTGTGACACACCACTGTGGCCTGCAGTGCCCCGGTGATAAGTGGGGAGCTCTGGCCAGCCCACGGATGCAGGACTGTCAACGTGAGCAGTTTCTGCAGAGGTTTCCCAGTAACAGGAACATGTTTCTCTGTAAGAAGCACTTGGCATTTGATGCAAACTGGACAGAGGAACATTTCTGTATATCCTTTTGGAGGGCTGTGCAGTGCCCTGGGACAGGGGCTGTTCATCTAAGTCGGAGCAGGGGAGCTGATATTAGCAGGGATTTGAAGTGACTGGAGGGGTCCCAGTCAGGATTTTCTTGGGGCTTTGTCCTAGCAGGCTCAATTGAGATTATTTCAATGTCAGCTTTCAAACAAATGCAAACTTGAGAGCTGGAATGAATTCCTTGGGTGTGTTACCTCTTCATCTCCTCAAAAGATACTCTTAATTGTGGTCAGCCTTTATGACTTACCAGATAACCCAGGCCAAAACCACAATTTCTGCCACGTGTCTATTGCTTCTGGCTGGTTTAGACTGGATGAGCCTCATCCTCGCCTTCTTTCTAATGCCTTCTTGCTTTAGGTGCAGTTTGGACCACCCCTCTGCGTGCTACCTGCTTTGTGTGCAGGACCGCAGCACGAGCTGCAGTTGGACGGCTCCAGTTCTGCCTCTCCACTCTGCTTTATGGGGCAGCCTGCCAGCCCAGCTCCCCCGGCAGGGTGGCTGGCACCGTGCAGTGAGCAGAGGTGCCAGGTGGCAAAACAGGGAGACCCAGATAGCTGGCTCTACAGATGAGTTTCTTGAAGTCAACCAAGATCACCCAAAATACAACCGGGCTGAACTCT
This sequence comes from Rhinoptilus africanus, assembly GCA_013400135.1. Taxonomy (NCBI): domain Eukaryota; kingdom Metazoa; phylum Chordata; class Aves; order Charadriiformes; family Glareolidae; genus Rhinoptilus; species Rhinoptilus africanus. The sequence goes on along the minus strand of VXBO01007696.1, from coordinate 41,306 downwards.
GCTGTTCTCATCTAGCTGGCACTGACCTCTTCACCCAGCAGCAGGGGCGATGCTCCAAAGCACCGATATCCGTAGGGGCTTACAGGCACCACAGAGTGCTGCAAACATTGCTGAATGTGCCAATCTGTTTGTGAGTTTTAAGGACATAAGTGAACTCAGGTTTGTCTTTACAGGCAGCTGCTGGGAAGCACCTCTCCTGGGACATACCAGAAGTCTGTTTTCTGTGCTGGGGAAGGAGGAAGGTTCTCCCACCCCACCGCCTAGTCCAGATGCGATGGCTGGGACACAAACACCCTGTCCCCTCACCTAGGTTGGTTATATCCACTGTTATACTCCTAACAGATTTTGTAGCTATTCTTGTGAAGACCAGGTCTAGAGGCAGCCTCTGGGAGCACGTGAGTGTGAAAGTACAGAAAGACAAAGCATTTCTCTACATCCCTGTCTTTAAGCACGTGTGCTCTCAAGGTGATGAAGTTTGCCGATAGTGTTTGGTGATTCGGAGTAGCAAAGGTGAAAGTCCAGTGCGGAGAGCTGGTAAAGGATCTGCTAATAGTAAGTGACTGGCCAATAAGATGAGCAACGAGTGGTACATGTGAAATGCTGTGTGTAGGATTGATCTTTCTTGACTTCACACACAGTGCTGGGCTCTAAACTAGCTACAGCCACTCAGAAAAGGTTACGTGAATGTTCCTTTGAAAATCTCAGCTTGCTGTTCAGGAGGGGCCAGACAAGCAAAGGGAGAAGGTTAGAAATCATAAGGAGAGGAACAGAAAACAGGATCAAACGGTGAATGCCCTACAGTATCAATGCGCAATTCAGCTGCATCCTGTGCACCGCCCACGCTAGCAAATTGTCCAAAATTCTGGGCTGTTCATCAGAAAAATGATAATGTGAAACTAGAGAAAGAGGAAACAACTGAGGCAGAGTAATGTTTCTCAAAAGAAGCCACAAAATAGACTGGGACTTTGCAGTCAGCAAGGGGAGGGATGGGTGACAGAGGTTTATAAAAGAAGTGAAAGGGAAAGGTAACCAGGGAGTTATTTTCCCCGTGTGTAATGGAAGATATCTGTTGATCTTTACAAATCTAGGGGCCCGGTTCAAACCCAAGTGAACAGAGGTATCTCTGCATGCAATAGGTAGCTCAATGTGTAGCCCTTCCTGACAGCATGGGAGGTACATGAACTCTTCTATGTGACCAAAAAGCCAGTTGACTTTTATGAACTGTTAAGACTGGACCAGAGAACACAGCAGAGGCCATCACTGTATGTCACTGCATGTCTGCAATGTTCACTTCCAACCTGGACACTGTGTGATGTCCTCATCCTACCATCTTCCTGGCTCAGAGAGGATGTAGTGGAAATTGAAAAGGTTCAGAGAAGGACAACCAGATGATCAAAGTTGTGGGGCAGCCTCTGTCTGAGGCCCCCCCCAACCACAACTCTTCAGAAGGTATCTGAGAAGGGATGCAGTTGTTCAGCTTTCTTCTCATGCGAGCAATAAGGCATCAAAGGAGACTGGCAAGTTGCAGGTTCAAAGCAAATTAAAGGACATGGAGTTTTCTAACAATGAATGGTTGAACTCCCCTTCACAAGATGTTGTGGATATCTGAGGTTATTGAGTGTCTGAGGGATAGCCAGACAAGTTCCTGCAAGAGAAACCCATAAAGGTCTGTAAGCACATAAAAATTATGTCTGGCTTAGGAGACTGCAAGAGCAACAGGGCTGGAACAGAGCTAAGAGCTGGAAAACTGGCCAAGCATGCAGTATCACGCATGCTTGCCTTGTGCTTGTGTTCTGTTGAAGGCATCTATTGAAAACAATGTTGGAGGCAGGGTATGAAACTAACTGTCAGGTCTTGTGGCCTGAGCCAGGGCACCTCTTATGCTGCAGGACGTGACATGTGCTGAGACACATGGCTTTGAAGAGCAGATAGACAAAAGACTTGGGGAAAGAAAATCCACCCTAATAAAAACTTCCTGCTTCTGCATCAGGAAGTCTTTGAGCCACAGATGACTCAGTGCTGGAGAGTGAAGCTGGGAAGGACCGCAGTGAGTGGACCAGTGTCCCCTCTGCCCTAGGCGCTGCTGTCACACAGGTCAGGGCAGTGCTGTGCACCCCAGGAACCTGTGGTCTGACCAAGCTTGGAGATTAACCATCTGTGTGTGTACCTGCCCTCACTGTCCACAGATGGAAATTTGGGCACGAGCCAGAAGAGCATTGCCAAAAAGAGACGAAGTCCCATTTGCAGCCAAAGGGATTGAGAATGTCAAGTGAGAACTTCCAGGGAAAGTCAAGCCAAAAGCTTGTCTAGCCCTACCTGTTCTACCTTGGATTGGGTAGTCAGGGAGGAAATTTGAGAAATCAAGTGATTGTACATGGTCCTTCTCACGATGTTGCTTCACAACTTTCAGAAAGTAGTGGTCCAAGGAGTGCTGAGCCACAGGTTATGTGTTTACCATGTTAAATACCCTGTTATGGACCTACCTACCCTATACCTGCAATCACTTTTTAATTCATAGGTAAGTACATATTACTTCAGCAATATCTTGTGCCAATGAAATCCACGAGGGAGTTATGTACATGTAATCAAGCTTTTCATAAGAAGCTTAAGCTCTGTAAGCTCCTCTTCATTTTAAACCTGCCACCCTCTCACTCTGCTGGGTGTCCACTAATTCCCAATCATTTCTTGGTCACCTTCTCCACACCAGTAATGATTTTATAGCTCCTGCGATGTTCCCTTCTGAATTTCTCCCCATTCAAGAATGACTTTGCGTTGTAGATTGTTGTGATCACCTTTTTCTGTCCTGGATTTAGCTTTATGGGATGGGGGAGGGAATAGCACTGGTTTAAGCTGTAGATGTGTCATGAATTTCTCTAATGCTATAATTAGGTCTTGCTGTTCTATATTTCAAACATTCATCACAGAACCACAGAAGGATTTAGACTGCAAGGGACCTTTGGAGGTCACTCAGTCCAACCTCCTTCTCCAAGCAGGACTGCATTCAAAGGCTAGGCTGCTCAGGGCCTTTTCCAGTCAAATTTTGAGAACTTTAGAGGGTGGTATTTCTCCAGACCCTTGTTTCAGTGTCCCACTGCTCTCATTTCTTTCCTAATTACTCCCCTTCCAGTTGGTTGCTGGCTGGCACAGGCACTGACCTAATACTTTCGGAGATCTGTGTGCAAGGACTCCAGACATCTCTCCCAAGGGATAATACTGTACTTGTAGCCACATTTGCANACAGGGGGATGATCCCTTCCCTAGTCCGGCTCACCACCCTAGTCCGGCTCACCACACATGTACTGTCAAGGTTCTCCCTCCTGTGAGCACTCTTGGCCCAGGAGATGGTGGATGGCCACCTCCGCATCTAAAATAGAAGTGTGATTGTTGCCCAAATACCCATTTTCCTAAAAACTGCACCCCAACACCATGCCTTGGTTCTCCTACCACCTCAGACACCTCCCAGGGGCATTCTCGATAGAATCATTCTCCCATCTTCACCACAGCTGCCAACTTGCACAGACTGATGCCATCCTGCCATGAGACATTCCTCTTTGCTGCTCATGAGGTGGTACAATACTCTTTCCTTCCTGAGACTCCCATCAATGAACCCTGCTCCCCACACCCCTCAACCCTGGCCACTTCGGCTTCAGGAGATAATGCTCTACTTGTGAGATCCTGGATGGCATCTGTCATATGACGTGTATTCAAGGGACAAACAGTCATACCTGTGATATTCAGGGTGACACTCCTGAGCTCAACACTGGATTTCATTTTAGTTTTATAGCCAAGAGGATTCATCATTCTAAACCCTGTATCACTTCTAAACCCTGTATCACTGGGTTTGTATTTGCCTTAGAAGCTTGGAGTGAGGGGTCCCATCTGCTCCTCCTCTCCATGCTGCTCCTCTTCATCTTGGGAGCTCACGGTTTCTGCATCCCTCTCCCCTCAAGCCTTCAGAAGAACCTCTTTGAGTTTTCTTGGTCATAAAATATCAGGATTAAGCTTTGCTCTGCTTCTCCATGGCACGTTTCTGGGGGCCGTTTGTTCCTGCTGAAGACAGCCAGGATCAGAATGCAACTTACTCTTGAGACATCTTCACTTCACTTGTGAGTCCTCTAGAATACTAGATGGGTGAGGAAGAACAGGGACTTTACAATTTACCTTATCCTCAAGCTCCAAAACGCTGTTACTAAGAACTATTCAGTCAAATAGCTTTCATATGCTTGGCTACAAGAGAACTGTCTCAGAAGTGGTTTTCTCTTCTAGCCACACTGTAAATGCTCCTAGTCAAATCCTAATGTCTTGTGAAAATAAAACTATGTCTGTGCCTGATGTCATCCTGTGCAGTTCACAAAGTGAATCACAGCACTTGCCTCAGAAGACAAGCTGTCTGCTAAGGACACTCCTCACACAAACAATGGCACCACACTACAGTGGGGTTTAATGGAATACTCTGCACATTACTGTCTTACAGGTAAGTCCCCCCTCATGTCCCCGCTCTCCTAGGGTAATGGCAACAGGCAGAGGCAGGTATCAGCTATGGGGCTGGTGCCTCTCCCAGGGAAAACATTACCCCACCACCTCCAACTCCATCACACACTGTGTTTGGACAGCATTGAGACCCTCGGTTATTGCCTGTTGGCTCAGGCTCCCTGACAATAGCGTTGCTTCACTGCACTGTCAAGGAAAAAGACCAATTTGGATAAAGGAGGCTGATAACAAAGAGCCTCGCAGCTGCCACAATGGGGCAAAATCACTTTGGCTTGGTGTGAGATTGCAGCCTCTCTCCGAGGGGACCAAGAGGGCACGCCATGTACCAGGTTATTTTATTGCTTACAGCAGAAACTAGAGTTAAGCCTCCTTATGAGAATGCCAGAAACCTCTTGTTGTTCCCTCTTGTTGTTCCCTCTTCCAGATCCCCAGGTCACAAGCAACTGCTGATGAGGATCTCTGAGATGTATGGTGTTACCTGCCTGAGAGAAGAAGAGGCAATGACCTCTTCCAAGGCATAGACCAAAACCAGTTCCTGAGTCCCTTAGCAGCTCCAGAAGCTCTCTTTTGACATGTCCCCATTTAGCCATGTAGTCCATGGACCACTGAATATCAGCTATCTCCTGCTTGCTGCTGAGGTTAGAATGGAGGATAGGAAGTTCCTGCTCCCACATGCTCCATCCTGATGCAGAGGCTCCCAGAGGGGAGCCAAGAGGTGCGCTCTGTCCTACTCCTGATGCTGCTAAGTCAGTATGGGAAGTGAAGCCGCACAAACTTTGGGCCATGGCAGTTGAAAGGCATTGAATCCAGCCTGACTTCTCTTTCAAAATTATTCAGGATCAGCTCACAAGTCCTGTATCTTTATCTGGAACCAAACTTGCTGAGCAGCAGTTTTGTGTCACAGTGAACTTCCAGCCCAGTTCACACCGAGCTTTGCAAATCAGTGAGAGGAACCAAGGGAGCTAAAGCTGGCCCAACACAATGGCCTGCAGCACATTCCCATCCCCAGCCGTAGACATTGCTACTAAGAAGTTATTTGCTGCAATGACCCCTTTTGCATCTGGCTTGGTAATGTCACTCTCTTTCCAGACGAGGTAAGATATTTGCCTCTGTGGGCAGAGCTTGCTTTCTGACCCATCATGCATGGTCTCCAGTGTGTGCTTAAAACTGAGCTGTACCACGGCACTTCCCTGCGAGTGAGGAGTGGAACAGGGTTAGGGTCTGGGCAATGGGTAGCATTGCTGCTGGGGTGTTCCCAGTCCCGCTGGTGTTGCTCAACATCATCTCTGCTTCCAGAGCCCCGGAGTGTCTGCCTAGGATACAGACCAACAGTCAAATGTCAGTCTTGCAGAGAAAAATCTGTTGGTTTGAAGGTAAATTCTGCTGAAAATCCAAAACAAGGCATGGGACAAAAATAACTGTAATGCACACAGCTCCTTTCCACAAAGATAACGGCACATGATTGTAGATTCATCCATATGTAGATGACAACAGATAGCCTGTAAAGAATTACAGCATTCCCTGTAATTCTACAAGATAGCGCAGATATCAGGTCAAGGTTTACTCTTCAAAGGAGGAAGGTCTATAAGAGAATTCGTTAAACCATAAAATAAAGTCTGTAATTTCTCAACAGGTTTGTCAGAGACTCTAGTACTGTTTAAACGTCAGCAGTGCTGCTTTTCCGTTGTGATTTAAGGTATGCTTGGAGTCTGTCATATTTGGGTGTATAATTTTTACATGGATAAAAAGGTTCAAGTGGGAACCTGGAGTAAATGTATTAGAGATCATCTGTTATCTGCTAGATTTCACCTCAGAAACCTCATGGAAGATGTTTTAGTCCAGGGGAGACTATTGAAAACACCGAGTGGACATTACAGTCCTCAGCCAATAAACATGGTGGGGTATTTTTTTTGCAGTTAAAAAACTTTTCTAGTATATAAACCTCTTTGAAAGGGGCTTATATACTGATCCCAAGTAACATTTGCCACGCACAAGGAACTGACAGTCTTTACTAGAATTATATAGCAAATCCATTGCAACACTGAATTTCCAAAGATTAGCAATTTCAAACAGTATTTCCCATCCTAAATTTCCTAGTTCTTTTCTTAATTGTATGGCTTTCCCAATAAGATGGCAGAAATGAAACCATGAGGGCAACATACCGATATGGACAAATGAGCAAAGTGTCAATGAATGAACAGATCCAGTTCTCTGCTAAGGAAACTGGAATAGTTCTTGTAATGAAATAATGAAATATCACTTCATTTCTTTGGAGAGAAAGAAACTGACTGGTTTTGCACATGTGCATTTGAGAACAGTCCAGATTTCTCCATTAGCCTGAGACAGTCACCTGCTCAGAGTACAGGAGTTTGTAGATACTCTACAGCCAAGGCACTAGAAATCCTCTAAAAAACCTCTTGCTGTATATCATGCTCTCCGCTGGCGTGCACAGTAGGTACAGCACCGTGGGTTAACAGGCTGGAGCTGGTCATTCAGGCATTTTGATTAAGACAGAGGTGAGATGGGCCCCTGGAACACAGCTTTGACAAGGAAGCCACCTGCCTTCATACGAGATGCTGTTCTGCGTCTCAGGGACAAGCCAGGTCCTTCTGTGGACTTCAACAAAATGATACAACAAATGATCCAGCTTGAAGAGAAAGGCTGATCCCAGATCTGAGTCTGCAACTGCTGTCAGGCAACTTCAGAAGATGCCTAAAGAAGCAAGAGTCTTCATCTGGGGAGAGGCTGCTGTGATCCTGGGAGAACAGGTACCAGCACTAAATGCACATGGAAAACATCACATACCTGCTGGCCCTGGAGTGACAACTTTGGTAAAATGACTCTTCTTTTCCAACTTAGGGAGATTTCTGAGAGAACTGCTTTTGTGTCCTTCTCTGTTGATAATTGTGGGCAGAGTTGCAGTCCCAGCTCTATCCTACTTTTGCTAAGCATTGCCCGACCAGCGGGATGAGAGATCTGTGGCCATGGCAAAAGATGGTAGAGGCTTTCTTGGCTTCATCCACAAGAGCCAAATCTTTAGACGAGAGGGCTTGGGGTGTTCCAGAAGATGACAGAATCAGGCCAGGGTGTTTCTAGACCCACTTCTTACAGTTTTTTATTCTAAATAAGCATCTGCCTGGTGCACTGGATGGTGAGGACTGGTGTGACCTACGCAGCAGCGCCATGGCACTGGGTAGGGGTGAGAAAGCCAGAGGTGGACAAAGGTCTCAGACCAGGCATACCCCAGAGCATTCTCCTTCAGCCACAGTTACACACACACACAGTGGCAAGCTGGGGCTGACAATGGCCTTTTCTCCTCCTTTTCCTGACCTCTGCCATCAGTGTAGGTGCCATGTGTGAGGAATTCCCTGTACTCAGACACACATCAGTGCTTAGATACACTGGCTACAAAAAGCAACCTGCTCCTGCTCCTCTTCTTTCCTTCTCCCGGCTGCCTCTGTGAGCTACTGTAGCTGGATTTAACCTGCAACACCAGCAGCAGGGCAAAGAACCAAGCAACAGGTCTGTGCTGGGACAAGTGTGAGAAATAGATAACAGTTCACATCCTTATTATCAATGATACACCAAATGAAATATGGAGTCACAAAAGGGCAGATTTGGCCCTTTGCAAAACATGTGCTCCCCAGGTAGGAACCAATACTCGGAAAACAGCAGTGTCCACACGTGGCATGGGGAAGAGCTGACACACATCTCTTGCATCACAGAAAGCAGCCCCGTGCCACTCAGGATGGGGGAAAAGTGAGTGCCCTCCTCCAACACCACCTCCACCAGTCTTTGCATGGAGCAGCAATGCCGTGGGGTCAGCGGACAGCTCAGCTGTAGCCTGCCACAGCTCATCGGCATGTCCCTGTGCATCCAAATCAGCGAACGGATACACAGATGAGGCTCTGAAAGCACTGCTTGCTTGCTTGCCTGCTGGCCCAGTGCTTCGTCTCTCTTTTGGGTCCACAGCTCTGTGTATTCTCAGGTCTCTGGATGATGGGAAGGACACCGCAGCCAAGAAGATGAAAGCAGAGGGACTGTGCATTGCTGCCCGGAGCCAGGCAGGCAGGCTGGCATCTCTTGAGGATGCTCCTGTGGAGTGCTCATGGGGTGTCGCCCAACTTCGCTGAACCCCTAGTGCAGCAAGGATTCCCAGGAGCTTCCACATGTGCCTGCATGAATGGATTAGGGAAAGCAGCTCTTTGGCAAATCCAAGTGATATTCCAGAGACAAAGGACTAAGCCCGTAGTAAAACCTTTGCAAGTGACTGCTTTTGCAAGCTTCTGATCCCAGCCCAATTCCCAGTTAAGTCTTTGCCCTGAAAGAGGGGGAAAGAGGGGGGGTCTGCACCTCAAGTCTCTGATAAAATGCTGTTGATCAGCAAGCACAGTCGGTTTCTCTGTAGCCCACCCCTCAGCAGTATTTGAATGCTGAGGGTCTCTTCTGGGGCATGTCATTGTTTGTGGCATGTTACAACACTCACGATTTTCAGATGCTGGTTACAGTCTGCCGTTAGGTTGCTTCATAATTGCTACACCAAGGTATGGACCAAGTCCTGCTTTTCCTGTTTCAACTGTAAATACAAAAGACAGTTGATTGCAGGGCATTGTAGTGAGTTGACAAAAGTTTTGACAAGTCGGCCAAGTCCTGTTGTCAGTTGTACGTGTGCGGCTCAGAAGCACTGGGACCTTTCAGTGTGCAGGGACTGTGCTGCATCCTGCAGCCTCCGGATGGAAGATCATTTCCTTTCCAGATTTGCCAGAAATATCCCTGAGTTCACTTTTCCAGGGAATTCTGCAAGTGCAGCCTGCTACAGCAGTCCATGACCTGCTCATGACCACTGAAATACCAAGGAGGGGAAGACCTCAATTCAACAGTTTTCTGATCTTTGCCCACTCTGTTGGCTCTGAGCCACACGTCCATCTTTGCGACTTCAGCTGTGTTCGCTCTGCAGAGCCCCACTGAATTCTGGCTCTTCCTGCAGGGCTAGAGAGCTGCCCCATCCTCTCCCGATCCCTTTGCGCACCCTGCCTTTCTCCAACAGCACCAAGACAAACATCAGAAGGGGACAGAGGGTTTTATTTCATTCTTTCATTCTCGGACAAACCCCTGTGTACTCTTTTGCTAGGCACACTGGTCTGTGCCAGGCTAAGAGCCACAACTGAAAGCCACCTCATCGCTACAATCTGGGTAATGCTGTGGTGCTGTACTGTGAGCAGTGCCAAGAGCAAACCTTGTTTGCAAAAGAGAAGGAGTGGTAGTTTTAATAAATAAACCTAGTCCTGGCTTCCTTGGAGTTTCTGGTGGGGTTCAAAAGAGGATCCTAGAGTCCCTGGAGGAAGAGGAGCTCAGCACTGCCCACAGAGCTGCTGGAGCAAGTCAGGGGGAGGTAAGCAGGGTCTGCCCAGCATCCCTACACAATTAAACTAGGTAAAAACCTAAGAAAGACCTCTCATGGAGAAGAGATTTGAAGGTGCCTCTTTCTCTCCTCTGACAGGGAAGGAAAGCTAGCTAAGGTGTGGAGGCTGTTTTAGATATCTTGGGGCAGACAAATCCCACCTCAAGTGTGTGCATGCAGTGAACACTGCAATGTTCTGCATCTTGGAAAGATACAGCTAAAATTGCTGCTCATTTCTGCCCGTATGCTGCCAGAGTCATCCCCTTTGGACAAGCACAGCTGTTTCAGGCGCTAAAGGTATGATTGCCACAAGTGACAACTTTATCCTGCAAAGCCTTTGCAATCCAGGGGTGTGAACAGCACCCACTGCGCAGCCAAAGTGTTAGGGCTGAACTAGATACTGCTGGAGTCTGATAACTCCAAAGAGTCATTAAAAGCTGTCTGTGCTGCGGCATGCCCCCAGCAGATTGTCAGCAAGATCTGCTCCGCTTGGTCCTGTCTGAAGGATCTCTGGGTGCACTCAAGGCAGTGAAAGAAAAGCTGCGAGAGTCCCTGCCCCCTTGCAAGAGAAGGCTCGGCACAGCAGGCTGTTTATAAATAGCCAGTTTCAGGAAAAGGCACTTTCCGTTCTGGTGTCAGTACGCTGTAAAGAATAAACAGCTTTCCGAGCTGAAAAAAGCCCTCCATATCTTCTCAGTATGCAAAACCCTGCACCTTCCTCCGTGTGCTCAGCAAGCTCAGGCAATTCAGGGCATGGCAGGCAGCAGGGGTGCCCTCGGCCCGGTGGGGAGGTGGGCAGGGGACCCTGGGTCACGTCCTGCACAGAAGAGTTTGCTGCCGTTTTTACAGGGCCACCAGGCAGAAGGCAGACTCGTTAACACAGGATGTTCAATCAGGTCCCTCATTTCTGCACTGCTGACCTGGGTTATATGGGATCGCAGATGGACGAGAGGCTTGAGCATGCTGGAATAGTGCCCAGGGTGTGAGGGCACAGCCTCTCATTAGAGGACTTCACAGCACTTTCACAAACGAACGACAGCTGGACCGTGGGCTAAAATACACAGTATACCAGGTGAAAAACAGGTAGGTGAATTCTCAGAGTGAGAGTAGCAACAACAGAGCTAGGAACAACAGGAGGGAGCCTGCAGCTCCTGCTCTGAGCACAGGGCAGCTCAGCCCAGCAGCACCGCATGGGAACTTCTTTAAGGACTCAGTTTAAGTCGAAGTAGTTCTCAGACCTCTCTAGTAAAGACACAGTTTCTGGAATCCTGGCTCTTTCTGTAAAACACACCCTGACTTTCCCTTCTGTCTTCATCCCTGGGAGCCCAGGACTATCCTGATGCCCAATGGAAAGGGGTTGGAAGTGGGACAGGAGGGTTTTTCCACCCGTAGGGTGGCGCGGGGGCAAAGCCCTACAGATAGCTGTGTCCGCTTCCACGCCAGGGCCTGGCACTCAGCTCTTTGCAGTAGCCAGGGTAAAGCAGAGGAGAGCAGGGACGTGGTGCAAGAAGCCTTTGCTCCCCATCCCAGCATGGCTGTCCCCAAATCACAGAATCATAGAATGGGTTGGGTTGGAAGGGACCTTGGGATGCCAGGGTCACCTAGCCCAACCCCCCCGCAGTAAGCAGGGAGTGCTGAGGGCAGATTGCTCGGGGGCCACCAGTGGTGACAGCGTCGCCCTGGCACAAGCACCACTAAGAGCCGCGGCTCTCGGATGGAACCAGCGAAGGCAGGAAGGGTGCCCAGCCCCCAGGGCCACCCCGGGCCACCCCGCGCCACCCCGCAACTCCCACGGGGCGCTGCTGCCCCCCGGTGGCACCGGGCGACAACCACAGCCCAGACCCGCCACAGCGCTGCGGGAACTCGATGCTGGGGGGGGTCTCTCGCCGCTGGGGTCATTTTTCGGGAGCTGGTGCTGGCCCCTTCCTTCCCGCAGCCATGCTGTTTGCTCCAAGGACGGAGGATGTACGGGCTGTGTGTAACGGCGGTGACATCTTCACATTTTGCACCCTCAGGAATCAGAACGAAGAGCCAGGGAAAATCCTCCTCCTGGCTGAAGCAAGCATACTGTAAGCACACCAGTGTTATGGGGATCTCCCCTAAAGCTATTTCTATTGCTTTAGCTCATTCTGCAACACTCCTTTTCTGCCCCATGAGCTTCACATGTCCCACCTGGCCGCTGCCATTGGAGCAGAGCCAGTGCTGGCCCCCACCAGGCTCTGCTCCAGGCTCTGCTCCTGCACCAGCACCTCATGTGCTGGGGACCTCCCGTCCCCACCCCCAGACTGCTCATCAGGCACGGCACGGGACTTCGGGTGCTTTCTGTGTCCCGGACCCAAGAGACACGCCAGGGCCTGGCGGCATGGCCCAGCCACTACAGCGGCACTGAACCAAATTTGTGCACCTATTGTCAGAGAATGACTGTTATTTAGTCGAAATCAGGATTTAGGTGACACAGGTCTCCTTTCCAGCTCTGCCATAGACTTACTGTGAATCCTCAGACAAATCTTTTAATCTCTGCTCCGTTCCAGTTTCCTGTCTGCTCAACGATGCCAAATCCAGGCTTCATAAAAGCCTTGTGATCATTGTTCCTGTGCTCAGGTAGCACGGGTATGAAGTGCACAATAACTCAGTCTGCTGTACCCAGGAACATTCTTCTCCAAAAAAATCTATTCTGTGGCCATGCACTAGAAGTGGGCTGTAGCACTGAGCTCTACAGACTCTCAAAATCCTGCATCACATGGATACCAATACCTACTGACCTCAGGGCAGATGCAAAGAAACTGTCCGACTGCATCAAGCCTGAGGTCTGTCAAATCCACTGTTGTGCCAGCAAGAGCAGCCACAACCACCTGCTCCAGCCAGAGGCAGGAGTGATTTGCCATGAGACGCATCTTTAGAGAGCCTGTGCTTTGATGTGAGCAGCACAGCAGCCCTTTGAACACTGCTGAAAGCCTCTCTGGATTATCTCATTGTCATCCCATCCTTTTGCTAATCATCCCCCTGTGAATTCCTACAGCCGTGGGTTCCATAGGCCAATTATGTGAGTTGTTTTGAATTTCCACCAGATATGACCTTGTTCTTGGTATGAAACTAAATACAGGTGCTGTTGAAAAACTTATGGTTGTCCAAGTTTTTCCATCCCACTGTCCCAGCTGCTCCCCAGCCCAGGGCTGGCACGCAGATATGGCTGTAGTGCTCCAAGACCAATCGTTCCCCTGGGCCTTCAAGCATCCCCCACCTCCCTGTCTGCAGCAAGTGCTGTTGTCCAGTTTGCACAAGGTTTTCCAATATCAGGAACTTTACTGTCTCTAACAGTGAATTGTGGTTTGTAATAAAAGGTTTTGCCTTGTGCTGGCTCAGCAGTATCACATCATTGTCACAGGGATGCTCTTGGGTGGACAGCTATGGATATCCAGGTCTTGTCCCTGATTTACCATTGTCAGATACCATCTATAGCCTTATTTTACAAACATTTAGGACAATTAGCACCCTCCAGCCCACTGCACACAGGCTGTTTCTGATTATTTTGCCTGGCCATTAGAAAATAAAATAGCAAATGAGTGAGCAAGGAGTTTCTCTTGAGGAGTGGGAGCCTTCTTGGATGCTCAGCTTTTCAGAGCCTTTGCCTTCCTGATCAACACTGCTGGAGACTCTCCTGAGGTAAATCAGAGACAACAATCTTCATTTCTGCCTGGTGTGGAGCCTGGTTATTTCTGTAAGCCCAGCAGCAACACAGAGGTCTCCCCAAGCCACACCATGGGTTTGGTGGAGGGGAAGCGAAGCCTGGCTGAGTGCGTGGGGCGCTCTCTGGTACACAGGCAGCAAGGCCGCTCTGCTGACGACTCTAATCCCCTGTTTTGTCCACACAGCCTACAGGTCAGTGCCTTCCCAGTCTCTGTTTCAAGAGACTTTCCAAGGATTTTGAGGCACTGCAGAAAATGAAGGCAGTCTGTCAGGTCTCTGCCATGGCTTGACACAGACACCCCTCTACGCTAACACGCACCAGATGATAAGCCAATGCCCTGTCCTCTGCATCCCACCAGTGACAGCCATCAAAGCATGGGATCCTGGAGAGGGACTCTCCTGCAGAGCTCCAGCACCACTCCTCTCCCCCTACAATCACCTTCAGCACTGCCAGGAGGATCCTTCAACTCAAGTGGTACAGGTATGGCATGTCGTTTGAAGATACAGCAGAAACACAGCCCATGCTTAGGTAACATACACAAACTGGAATCAGTGCGAGATGCCTGAAGAGGTGCAAGGGCTTCCCAACCCCACTTCTCCTTACTGCTCAGATTCCAGGTTCTCCAAGCATCCGGGCTCCACAACCTGCTCATTGTCATCCAGAGAAAGCTTCCCCTTGGCATCAAGCACCTTCCCACTGCTGACCAAGAGCAGTGAGAAGCAATGATGTGAAAAGTACCTCCAGAGCAGTACTGATCCTGAGAGCCAACTCTGCCATCACGTCCTTGCCTGCCAAACATTGCTGTGCTTACTAGGAATGCCGCTTTGCACCTGGGCACATCCATGCTCTCAGAACCAAAAACAGCAGGCAGAACTGCAGCTTGCTGGGCTTCCAGGCATCACCTCAATTGTGATGGCACATGGTGCTGCTCTCTTTGTATTTTTCCTTCTCTGTATCCTCTCTGTGCTTCCAAATCTTCCTTTTGACTGACAGGTCTGAAGTGCATCCAACCATGCAGACATGACATTTTCCATATCCTGTTTTCATCTCCAAAGATCACACCAAATTAAATTTATCTTGGTGAAGTTCTTTGAAAGGTCTTTGAAGACTCCATCATGAACAGGCACTGCAGGTACTCTGGACATGCTAGTTGTTTTCTTCCATGACTTGATTTAGCCTATGAAGAAGAAAGATCCTAAATTCTTGCTAGCAGCATGCAAGCTGGTGACTCTTGTTATGGTAATGCAGTGTAGATAGCTGTGTGTGAATCCAGCCCAACCTTTGTTTGATAGGTATGCTCTCTCTGACACCCGCTGCTTCTTGGGGGAGGATTGTTCCTTCAGTCCCAGGAGAAATGTACCACTGAGAAAGGATTAATCTTCCTTGGAGGAATGGAGATTTTTTTAGGTACATATAGAAACTAGGATGAATTCACACTGCTGAGTCCGAAGGCGGAAATACAGTGCAGGTGCAGTCCCTGAAGGGTAGCGGGAGCACTGGTGGAGGACATGAGCATTGTCCTGTGCTGTGTATGCCATGAGCCTCCTTAGACCCCAGAGATTACCTCTGTGGTCTGTGAGCCATTCCTCCTCTTTCTACTGCTCATTTCATCTGCAGACTTGGTTTCCCTATAGATGGTCCTATTTCACTGAAGACGGGTGCAAAAGAAGATATTGGCAATTCTTCTGCATTTGAAGAATTTGTTCTTCAAACACTGAATAAATTCCCCAACCTAAAACAGCTGTAAACTTTTTTCTTTTAACCAAGTTTTACTTTTTCCACAGGGATGGACAGAATTGGCGCTAGGAGATTTGGGTACACAACACGGATTGATTTTGCAATCAAACAGTTATGCCTGATGATGATGAATGTATACAGAGTGGGAAATAGCTGGCATCATGAAGGTTGAGCTGTGCTCCCTTCCTCCTCCACGGGTCAGTCCATGTATGCGGTGAAATCTCATGACCCAGAGATTCCCTTCTTTTGGAATTAACATTTTTATTGGTTTTCCCAAAAAAAGGCAACTCCCAGGGCACAAAAGCACCTAGGGAAGATGCTGGTGCTCTTCAGCCAGACAATACCATGTGTAAATTACCAGGCCAGAAATTTACACAATAAAGCATGTCCATCTTCAAGAGACTGGCTGTTTGTCTGTCGCCACTTCAGAACTGACACTGACAAAACAGAACAAAAGAGAAAGAAAAAGATCTCTTACTCTCTCAGACGAGAGTGTCACTATTCTTCAGAGGAGTGTGGGATTTTATCACAGCAAATGCACCACACTAAAATGGACACTCTTTCAGAAGAACAGCTCATCCAGGACAACATACTGTAGATCTCAGCTGCAGCCAAACAATTCCAGCGTCATTACAGATCTTCAGGAACCACAAATCCAATACAGCCAAGGCAGGGATCTGGATTTTCAGAGTACCCTTCTGTCAAGAGATAAAGAAAACCCTTTTCAAGTGCTGCTGCTTTTCTTCAAAGTGTATTTTCATCTCCTGACAATGGTTTGATTATTTAGTGTATCTAAAAGAGACCACTTGCACTACAAATCACATGTTACTGCAATCCAACACCACCATACATTTGCTTTACTTCCATTTATTTCACGAAGCCTTTGTTAGGAATGTAATTTGGGGTGAATGAGGGATATTTCTCCTAGAATACTTCTAAAGCTAAAAGCAAGTTCCGGTTTGTTAATACTCTTAAATAGAGTAAAAAACGGTGCTTCACTAAAAATTGTAGTACTGTTTATTGGAATTTACTACAGTCTGTTTCAAATTAGTTTCTGTCACAAAGAGGGTCAATCTGGGAATAGTCTGCCCTACCTCGGTGCTCTCTCCAGTGCCTGCCTGATTTGGCCTAAGTCCTATTTGTGCTCACCAAAGACTTGTTGAACATGAACAAGCGTTTTCACAATTCAGGACTTGCAAGGATTTGCTTACATGCTGTTTCAAGCAGATGAGCGGTCAAACCGACTTCAACAAACTGTTCATGTGCTTAAAGCTGAATAAATATCAAACAGTTTTCATCCATAGCCCTGCTCTATATCTGACATAATTTTGACCTGTTGTGGACACTTCTGTAATTAGAAATTTGTTACTGTATCAGGCATTTCTCAAATAAATATTTACACACCTTTAACCGTACACACACTGACTTCTTATGGCGCATGACCTCAGATTTTTTATTCAAAGA
Organism: Rhinoptilus africanus; assembly: GCA_013400135.1. NCBI lineage: Eukaryota > Metazoa > Chordata > Aves > Charadriiformes > Glareolidae > Rhinoptilus > Rhinoptilus africanus. The sequence continues at coordinate 24,525 of VXBO01007696.1, read as the reverse complement.
TTGGAAGCTATTTTCCTTAAAATATCTTCTGCAGTAGGTAGCAGAAATGGATGTTAACTTATGTTTCTTTACTCTTGATTTGAAAGCTAGCATTGCATTATTAGCTGAATAAAAAGAGGTAAGTTGAGACACTGTGTAAAAATATTGATTTTTAAAATAATTTTTAAATGTAAATTGTTCTCAACATTTGAAAAGGTTCTCTTTTCTTATATTTCTAATTGTTTTCTGATATTGCTAAAGTGAGTATTTTGTAATCTCTGTGGAGACACGTTGATATATTTGTGCTTTTTAAATCAAAATATCTCATTTTTATTGTGCTTGTCGTACAGAATGGACACATCAACAGCTTCAGTAACAAACAAACACTGAAACGCAAAATCAAATACTGAACTGGACCGAATCAAAACTGCATTGCTTCAGCGAGGTGCCATGTCCACCTCCCCCATCAGCGCCTGCTGCCTGAAACCAGGGAGAACACCTGCTCCAGTCACTGACTGGNGGTTTGATTATTTAGTGTATCTAAAAGAGACCACTTGCACTACAAATCACATGTTACTGCAATCCAACACCACCATACATTTGCTTTACTTCCATTTATTTCACGAAGCCTTTGTTAGGAATGTAATTTGGGGTGAATGAGGGATATTTCTCCTAGAATACTTCTAAAGCTAAAAGCAAGTTCCGGTTTGTTAATACTCTTAAATAGAGTAAAAAACGGTGCTTCACTAAAAATTGTAGTACTGTTTATTGGAATTTACTACATTCTGTTTCAAATTAGTTTCTGTCACAAAAAGGGTCAATCTGGGAATAGTCTGCCCTACCTCAGTGCTCTCTCCAGTGCCTGCCTGATTTGGCCTAAGTCCTATTTGTGCTCACCAAAGACTTGTTGAACATGAACAAGCGTTTTCACAATTCAGGACTTGCAAGGATTTGCTTACATGCTGTTTCAAGCAGATGAGCGGTCAAACCGACTTCAACAAACTGTTCATGTGCTTAAAGCTGAATAAATATCTAACAGTTTTCATCCATAGCCCTGCTCTATATCTGACATAATTTTGACCTGTTGTGGACACTTCTGTAATTAGAAATTTGTTACTGTATCAGGCATTTCTCAAATAAATATTTACACACCTTTAACCGTACACACACTGACTTCTTATGGCGCATGACCTCAGATTTTTTATTCAAAGATTGGAAGCTATTTTCCTTAAAATATCTTCTGCAGTAGGTAGCAGAAATGGATGTTAACTTATGTTTCTTTACTCTTGATTTGAAAGCTAGCATTGCATTATTAGCTGAATAAAAAGAGGTAAGTTGAGACACTGTGTAAAAATATTGATTTTTAAAATAATTTTTAAATGTAAATTGTTCTCAACATTTGAAAAGGTTCTCTTTTCTTATATTTCTAATTGTTTTCTGATATTGCTAAAGTGAGTATTTTGTAATCTCTGTGGAGACACGTTGATATATTTGTGCTTTTTAAATCAAAATATCTCATTTTTATTGTGCTTGTCGTACAGAATGGACACATCAACAGCTTCAGTAACAAACAAACACTGAAACGCAAAATCAAATACTGAACTGGACCGAATCAAAACTGCATTGCTTCAGCGAGGTGCCATGTCCACCTCCCCCATCAGCGCCTGCTGCCTGAAACCAGGGAGAACACCTGCTCCAGTCACTGACTGGATTTCGCCCTTGACCGAAGCCTTAAATATGGATTTGCCTCTGTAATAAATGTTCACAGTAGCTTTGTTCACTTACTGGAAGGCGTTGTTAACAGTGAAGCAATTTCCTTCTTTAGAGGATGCACTTGCAGGTAACGGGGCTGCTCATGCCAGCAGAGTGAATACCATTTCAGTATCTGCAGGATTGGCACAAATGTTTTTGTTTGTTGACTACAATAATTTTTTAAAGTTCAGATATGATTCCCTCCGGTGGTGGCATTACAAAAGCACCTATAATTTAGTTCATTATATATTTTCAGCTCAAATTAAAACAGGAAAAACAGAAACAATTTTTTCAGCCTTGGCTTGATTAAAATTAGTTATCTGACCAAACAAATTATACAATGGATTATTTAAATTAAATTGCTCTGCTGTCTTCAAAAAGGCAATTCCCCAGGAGCCAGTATACGTGTGTCATGTTTTTAGACGCAACTTAAAGTAGTATTATATGGGAAGAATCTCATAATTGCCTTTGGTGGCTGTATAGTAATAGAAAAGTAAGGGATAAAGTTTAATTGCACTTGGTTATGTATTCCCTACTTCTAAACACTTATTTATTATTCTCCCACTGTTTTATTAACTAATTGTAAGTTAGGCCTTTTAGAAAGCCTAGAGCACCCATTGCCTTTCAGAGACGCTACATAGAGACACATAACAGCAGGATTTATCTAATGAGGCCAAACCCATTAGCTACCTCGTTTTGCATTGCATTCACGCAAGCACAGGTTATGACCAAAACAGCCTCGGCTTTCCCTGGGTCCGCAGCAACGTGTTCCCGCGCTTCCCTTGGGTGAGCCCTTGGAGTTTGGCCACAGGATGAGGCGGATCAGGAAACGCCCTGCTCTAACCAAAACCATCAGTGCCTTGATTCAGCCCATCCGAAGCAGAAGCGATGGTCCCGGCAGGGACACAGGCCAGGGCACAGCTTTCCCTCACCACGAGCAGAGGATGGGACCGCTCGGCAGTGAAACCCTGCCCTCAGAGCCACCGCTCCTCAGCGCCCGCCCAGCAGCCACGGGCTGTGGGCCCACGGACAGCCGTGCCGGGTAAACGTAAAATCCAGTTAAAGGGAATCCCTCTAAGAGCTGTTCTGAGTTTCAGAAGTTAGGCATTCTTTATTGCAGCGCTGGATGCGCGGGGGATTGTTCCTCCTAGCGTGCACACCCATCAGAACTCTCTGTGTGATTTTTATACCCGTTTTACAACATTATTATTAGTACCTCCTGCCTCTATTTGATCAGTTAGTAATTTACATATGATTACAGCATCAAGGTATAGCTTCCACACATGCTCAAGGGAAGGGTATTCCCCGGGGCAAGGGTCTTCTTGATCTATGGGTGTGATTTTTAGCATTATAACGTAGTTCAGCTTAGGACACTAAGAATTTTCACTTTCCTGCCAAGTTGTCTAAACTTCTCAAAACGTGTAGATTAGTCCCATCCTCAAGGTCCTTATGCTGGATGTGCTTCCTCAAAAATGGTACAACACTTGCCTCCCTTGATTAGGAGTTCTTTTCATTAGCTCATGCTTCATAAATTCAAGGATAGAATCCTCATTATCGGTGGGAACACACATAAGGCCTTTCAACACTAGTTACTAATAACATTTCAGGGATGTTCTTTTGTGACATCCCAGGCGGGAGGTGCCGCCGCCCCTCACGGCCGCGGCCCGGGCGGCCTCAGCTCTCCCTCAGCCGCGGGAGCGGGCGGGGCGGGCGGGCCGTTGCCATGGCACCCTGCGGGCTCCCCGCGCCTCGCGCGCGCAGGCGCTGGCGGCCGCGCCCCGCGCATATGCGGGCGCTCCGTCAGCAGCGGCCGCGCGTGCGCAGCGGCCGGCGGGTCCTGTCAGCTGGGCCCGGCGGCGTCGCGCTCCCTCCGTCCCTCCCTCCCGGCCCGGCCATGTCGTACGGCCCGCTGGACCTCCACCGCCCCGGGGCGCCGCCCCCGCCGCGGGACTTCGGCGGCATCATCCAGACATGCAGCGCCAACGTGCAGCGCATCGCGCACTACAGTGAGTGCGCCCGGGCCCGGGGTGAAGGGGCGGCCCGGCGGGGCGGCGGCCTGTGAGGAGCGCGGGGGGATGGAGCGGTCCGCGGGGTCCCGGGGCGGGGGGCGAGCGCTCCGCGGTGGCTGCCGGGGCTGGCGGAGCCCCCGCCAGGGCGGTGCCGGGCGGGCCAAGGGTTGACCCGGCCGCGGCACCAGGACCCCCCCGTCCCGTGGGCACACCCCAGCCGGTCCTGAGCTTCCTCCTCCGGGCGTTGTCATTAACAGCTTGCCTCTGCCACGGGGCTGGGCCAGGTACTCGCTACTGGTTTCGATGCGGTGCTTGTGTCACTTTTACCAAGCTGGGCTCTTCCCCAGCGGCGCTGAATCCCTCTGACGCCCTAGCAAGGGCTCAGCTTCTTGTTCGTCTTTAGGCGCGTTCAGTGAGGTGCAGTGTGGACGCAGGGAGCCAAAGGCTGTCACCCTGCCTTCTGCCAGGCATCTGGGAGAAGCTGCTGTTGCAGAGATTTCTGAAGGCTGCTGTTAACTTGCCTGTTTCCTCTGAAGTGTGCTAGCAGAGTTCTGCAGGGAAGTGTTCTGCTGATAAACAGGTTATCATTAAGTAAATGGCATTGCAGTTTCTTGATCACATAGTTGTCATTAGAGGCAGTTACCGGTATTGTAAGCTAATCATTGGAATCCTAGTATTGATTGCTGAAATACTGCTTACTAAATGAGTCACTTCCAAAAGAGTCTTTGATAGAACCCCTTCGTAAGGACAATGCCTTTGCTAAATTGTCCACATACCCATGCAGTTTTTTAGGAGCAAGATCAGTTGAACGTGTTGGTTCCTCTGAAAGTTGAAACGTGGTGACTTCTCCAGTGCAATTATACAAAGCTGTTAATATTGCTGAGACTTCGATTTTGCTCAGTCATGTTTATTTCCTCATGGTATGGGCATGGCTGCTAGTTGAATTGCTTCAAAGTTCACCAGATAGCATGGATTGTCTGAGTTGTTTTTCTTTTTCTTGTCCTTTTTTTTTTTTCCCTTTATGCCCCTGTCCCGTCCATGGGACACTTCCCTCTCAGACGCCCCTTTGAAGTAGTTCAGCTTGTGTTTCTCATAGGACAAGCTTTCACTGTCTCATGACAGGCAGCCATCCTATCTCTGTGCGCTGCCTGTCACAAATGAAACAAATAGCTTTACAGTTTTTATCAAGGTGGGTGGGAACACACAGAACATCTGACTTAACGTTATGGTAATTAACGTTGTTACATATTTTATAAAAGCTTTCCATTCAAGCCTAGGAGAAGACATATTGAAGCCTTAAGCCTGTCGTCATTTCCCCTTTCATTCGCTGAAGGGCAAACAACAAGCAAACAGTGGACACAGCTGACTCTTTTTCATTCCTTTTGGGAAACTCTATAGAGTTTTCATACAAAATGTACAGGGAACTGGTGACCTGAGCTTGTAAACTGTTGCTTGCAAGACTGTTACATTATTTAAGCATCTAGAGCAGAGACTGAAAAGTTTTAAGAAATCTTAACTGTAAAATAGTCACTATGTGGAAGGCTTTACAGCCTAAAATTGAAAGGCTTTGGAGGAAGAAAGATGTTGACTGAGGGGGATCTCTATGTGGATATGTATACCCACTACCCAAAGAATAAAAGTAAAGAGCTCCAGCCCCTTCCTTTGGCCTTCCAGACACTTCACTCCCATTTTGTGTAGACTCTATGCATTGCTGTTGATTGAGATAAACTAAGCATAACAAACTTGAACCTGACTCAGACCAGGACAAAAAGCACATCGCCACATGTGGAAATGGGGCTTTTTACAAGAATATCCCCAGTGGAGAAAAAAGATACATCACAGAGTATCTAGACATTATAGTGCAAATGATATTTGCAAAGTCGTTGAAATCCGCACACAGAGTATGGTCTTTGTGCCATTTGGCAGTTTACACTTAATCATAGGGTTGGAAGAGCTGGAGATCATCTAGTCCAACCCCCTGCCAGAGCAGGGTCACCCAGAGCAGGGGGCACAGGAACGCGTCCAGGCGGGTTTGGGATGTCTCCAGAGACGGAGACTCCACCACCTCTCTGGGCAGCCTGTGGCTCTGCCACCCTCAAGGGAGAGAAGTTCCTCATCATGTTTAGGTGGAACTTCCCATGGTCAAGTTTGTGCCCGTTACCCCTTGTCCTGTCCCTGGGTACCACTGAGAAGAGCCTGGGCCCATCCTCCTGACATCCACCCTGTCAGTATTTATAAGCGTTGTTTAACTTGACTATGAACTTTTCTGACCTTCCTGTGGCTGACAGAGCTCTGAAATACGTGTAGTCTTGCTTGCTAGAAACCATGTTCAGCTTGATGTTTAAAGAGCCATAAAAACTCCGTACTGTATGAGCGAGTAGAAGTCTAGATTTCTCAGTGATAATACTCTCTGCATGCAAAAGCTAGAACACTTGCCTAGTTACTTATTAAATCATATTGCAGCCTGAGCTGAGCTGCCATTGTTATAAGCCATTGGACGTCACTTCAAAAGAAGTGACATTTGTAGGAATCTGATGCGCCTTCAGCAACACATTTAATCAACTGAAGTGGCTGCTCCAGCCTGAAAGCAGAAATTACAGCAGCAGGATGGCACTGAATTGGAAGTAGGTCTTGTTAAACTCATGGGATATTTCAAGTCTGTGCAGGTGCCTGCAGAACTATATTAAGCTGATCCTCCTTGGTCTTGCCTCTTTCAGTGCTTGATGGGATAGCATACAATTTCACGATTGATTTGAGCAATCAAACATTGTACTGCTGTCATAAGTGGTGCACCCAGCATCTTTAGTAATGCTAAAAATTGTGCGTCTGCAGAATAAAGTGGATCAGCTTGCTGATCTGTCAAAAAATAATCTTCTAAGGTAGAGGCAGTGGAGAGAGAAGATGGTACTTGCTTTTTGGGTAGCTTAGTGGTTTAATGTGATTCATTGTGTGGTTGCATGATCACTAGTCCCTACACAAGAAAAATAGTGGAAAAACATAGAAGACAGAGGAGAAAGAGGGCTAGTATATCTCTTCTCGCTACAACATGATTTCAAATTGATGCAAGCTAACCATGAATGCTACCTGCTGTTCTTGAAAGGCTGGCCAGTATTGTAAAAGGTTTTGGCTGTCATGAGTAGAAAAAATCAGATTTTTTTTTTTTTAACTGATAGCACCCCTTCGCTTTTTCTTTTTTTTTCTTTTTAACAGAACAGTAATAATTTCAGTAACTCTAGAAATGTAGAAGTGGGAACACGGCATAATAAAGTTGCTCTGCAGCAGCGATAGCCTAAAGTACAGAAATAGCAAGGGTGGTAGAAACAAACGGCTATGTTATTTGGTTGAGGAAGAGGAGTGCACAAACTTTTAGCTCCACAGACTTGTATCTTCAGGGTATGTGAGCCTCACTATCACTTTCTTATCTGAAAGCTAGCCTGTTAGGCTGGACCATGTCTAAACTGGGACATTTAAAACACACTGCATTTAAAGCAAAGAATGTGAGTGTTGTCTTACCAGCTTAAGTCAAATATTGAGAGAAATCCTTTGGGGGAAGTTAGAAGACTGCATTCAAGAAGAAATAAAATACACTAGAACTTGTCCTCCTAAACTCATCTTGTGATCTCTTTATCTTCAGCTGCACAAATAAAGAATTTGATGAGCCAGCTAGGAACCAAGCAGGATTCCAGCAAGCTTCAGGAAAACTTGTAAGTATTAAATGAGCTAATGTTTTTGTAGGTTCTCTGTCACTTCTGTCTGTATTCTTAGAGGAACTGGGTTGTTTGCTTCGGGAAGATGCTTTAGTAGATAAACTTAATATAGTCCTACAAAGGAAAAATTACTAGCTGCATTAAGTGGTTTACTGGACAGATTAAGGTGTTTCTGCAGGGCTCTAGAGAACCCATTCAAAACTGCTGGATAGGAATGGTAGAAACAGTATAGCTTATTTTAAAAGTGTGGTAGTACATCAGCCATGCATTAGCTGTACTTTGAGGACTACCTGTAGGAGCTTCACTTAAGGCTTTAGAAGAAATGAATGCTGTACTTGGTATTTGGTCCTCACATAAGAGAAATAAGGACAAATAGCAAGGAAGACCCATAATTGATGCAAAAGTAGCTTGTAGTACAGATGGATTTAGGCACTAGAAAGATTTGCAATGCTCTATGGCAGCCATAGAGGAGGATCCTCTATGGTATGTCACACATAATTTCAGAAGAATAAGTTACCAGTAGGGGACAACATAGAAAACATTTAAACAGGCATAGTCCAAACTGATGGCTAGAGAGACTGATCAGGGAGTCTGTATGTCTGTGCATCTTTTACAAACTTGTAAAGCATAAACAGCAAGTTATGAGAAATTTTATTTCTGGATTCATAAAAGAAAACCTGAAAGTAAGTTCTTCCGTTATCTCTTCATGTGACTGTACCTTGAATCTCTTAATATGCAACATCCCCACTTTTTATAATAGATGATTTTGGTGTAAGTTCACAACCTTTTGTGATAGCGACATATACTACATTTGGTGGATGAGATCAGAGTCCAGTTGTAGAGAAAGGAATGTGTTTGGCTGAGCTGTTCGCTTGATTAAAGAATTAATCACTGGTGACCAAACAAATATATTTCCATTTAATTTAATTGTAGAAGTGGCCCTTCTCTTTAAGGTGAGAGTGGTTGCACTCCACAGATTGTCATCTGCCATACAAATTTAATACAAAAATACGTGTGGTTTATTCAACTCACATATTGCAGAACAACTTATACAATTACGCAGCCTGAATACTTTGATTTATGTATGTATTGGGACGAATAGGTGACTTTCACTTCAGCATCTTGTATCCATTTAATGCCAAATAAATTGGTTCTTGTTTTAGTATTCTGTATCTTTGTGGTTTACGTTATTAGGTTTTGTGCATATAACTGCAAAATAAAACTTATTGTTCTCTTCTGTGAAGCACAAGCATACTTTCTAATAAACTGCATCTTTGATGTACAAGGTGATTTCTTTATGTGAATTTCAACGTAACTAATGTTTTTTCTGCATTGTGGTACTAATGAAGGTGCAGCTGCACTAGATCCTTTGCAACAATACCTTTGAATTGTAATGTTGCTGGAAAATATAAAGGCTTAGGGGAAAGCCTTTCATTTCCCAAAGTAGAAGCTGGATCATTCCTCTCTCTGACCATTGATTTTTCACAAAAACGTAAGAATTTAATGTCTCTGTGATTTTATTAGAGGTACTTTAACCAATGCAGTTGTCAGTTGTCAAATGAACGGTTAGTTACTAGTTGGTACTACAAGGAATTCACCCTAAGAGAGTGGTTATGTTCACTGAATAAGGTTGTCTTTCCCTTGAATTTCTCTCTCCTTTGCCATTGGAGAAAAATATCTTTTAAAAACTACTGAATTATACTAGTTAGCAGGGAGCACAGAACTTTGTTGAATCTTTTTTAAAACATAGTCCAGAGTCATGTTGATGGTAAAAGCTGAAAGTACATCTCTGTTCCATTAGGGAGAAAAAAAAACTCCACCATAAAGATGTGTGATCTCAGATCACACACTTGGTCATTGGTCTGAAAACTGAAATGCTCAGAGACTGCTTTTTAGTTAGAAGCTTGTGTAACTGCTTTTGAACTGTTATTTCAGACAACACCTACAGCATTCTGCAAACTGCCTTGCCAAAGAGACCAATGAATATCTAAAGGAGTTGGGGTCTCTACCACTTCCTCTGTCTGCTTCTGAACAGGTAGGTACACAGAAATTGTCTGCACGTATGTTCTAAAACACTCATTTCATGAAACTAGCTTAGACCACAACCTCACAAAGCTTGAAATGGCACAGCTGAAGAGACAGCAGCCTTCTGCAATGAAAAGTTGTTGAAGTAGGGAAACACATTAAACTGGCTACGTCCTGGCTGCTTATATGACATTAGGAAAGCAAAATTTCCCAGTGGCAAATAGTTATAAAACTTACTTGCATGAGAATAAGAAGCCCTAAATGTTTGTGTTTTTCTGAGTAAATATCTGAAAAATAATCTTGTTTGCCTTGCATCACCAGGCACTTTGTAGTGTTTTAGGGTAAGAACTCATAGAAAACTGCATGTCAGTATGAATTGTGATCACATCCAAAAGCTTTCCCTCAGATGTGATTTATTAGCAGGGGGAAGGAGAGGGGGAAGCTGACTCACCTTGCTCATATTTGAATAAAGCAAAATATAGTCAGGCAATGATTATGGCTTTATCTCTTGCCAGATAGTCTTTCGAGTTCCCCCTCCCTGTGGGAAAGGGAAGGGACAGTCCTCTGCTGTTGGCATTTTCTTGCTCTACTTTAAGTCGCTACCACTACATTGATATATCAGCTTCTGTGATACTGTGGATATGGGTCAGCAGATGTCGTCTTCATCTGATTCTGCATTTAAATACAGAATTAGATGTTATATGTCAGTTGTAAGCATGGCCATGTTTTGCCTGTTTGTTCAGCAAATATTTTTCAGTGATCTCCCTCTGCTGAACAAAATGCTGTCCTTTGCATCTTGCTGAATGCAGCAGTGACTTTTGAAGCCTAGTGAAGCCTGTTGGAGCAGTCCAGTCAAAATCCGCGGGAGCTGGTATAAATGTGCTGAGGATCTCCTCTGACAGAAGTCATTTTGCTTCCAGACAGCTCAGATGGAAGCTGCAGTGTATTATGAGGCTGCTGTAATGGCTTATTGAAAACATTTATTTCCTTGAAATGGCTGTTGAATTGATACTAACTCATAGAAGGATTACAATACTGGAAAGCCTGCAATTTGAGACAGATGTTGGGGATCTCTCTAATGGAAAACATAAGTATCAAGTGTCCTCGGGACAAGCTTTTTCACAACTTCTTGTTTCCCTTAACTGGGATGTCATAACACTCGAAGGAGGCATTCTGTGGAGGCTAAATAAGTTAATACTCTAAAATAAGGATGAAAAGGAATATTACAACTAACGTATCTGAAGAAAAGATAAATTGAAATGGTTATCAGGACTAAGGATATGCTCTGATCAAGTAACACAGGCTTGTACTGTAGCATGGCTGGGAGAGACAGTTTGAAACTAGGGTAATGGATGTTGTCATTAGTTCTGGAAGTATGGGGCTTCCTGTGTTTGTAAGAAAGTTAAGGGAGTTGTCTTAATAAGGACAAGAGAAAATGAAGAACTACCAGGTTGGCTAAGAAGAGGAATGGAGGGTAAAGGCATTGTAGGTATCCAAAAGTTAACGTAATTAAATGTGGTAGGTTACTGGAATGTGATTTGAATAAGAGTAATGGTGTAGAAAACCTCTCTACTTAACACTTAAAACTAGATTGAAATTAGAAAACCTTATTGCATGATATTGTTATGCAGTGGGCAAGGCGTAGAGCATTTGGTGTAATGAATTAAAATATGGTGGGCTTTTTGTTCTCTCCAGTGCTTCAGAATGCTGGAACCAAAAGATCGCTTGGATGCCAGCATTCGTTGTTGTTATTATGATGATGGGGTTTTTGAGAGTCTGACAGTTACGTTATCGTGAATGGGAATATGTGAACACTTGTGTTTGTTTCAACTCTTTAGCGCCAACAGAGGCTTCAGAAAGAACGTTTAATGAATGACTTCTCCGCGGCCTTAAATAACTTCCAGGCAATACAAAGGCGAGTGTCAGAGAAGGAAAAAGAGACTGTAGCAAGGGCGAGAGCTGGCTCCCGTATCTCTGTAAGTATTTACAAGAATTTTGTATTGATATAGTGAACTACAAGTCTTTTGAGAGATCTTGTACTTGCCTACCAACTTCGTAGCTGTCTACTGTCACGTTACTGAGTGCAGATGAGGCCTCGGTGCATTAGTTTTGTCATTCCAGATGAAATAAGTAGGCACTTATTTCAGTGTGCTCCTCGTCAATATTAGTAGAGGAGGGAAGGAGTCCTGATAGCTGCAAATGTTGTGGAGGACGAGATGGGGATTCAAAGTATAGTTAATAGCAAAGTATTGCAGGCTGCTCTTTGCTTGACATCAGCCCTAGGCTGTAAAACTTAAGAGGTCAGTGGGAAGCTTACCACACCTTAAACTGCACCTTAAATCTCTCACTATGTTTATTTTCTTACAACTTCTCTCCTGATAATACCTCCAATGTGCATTCAAACCTTCTCCCTATTATGTTTTGACAAACCCCTGTGGCTACTAAGAATTCGTAATAAAAAGGCCAGTGAAAGCATTTTTCTCCCCTCGCCTTGGGTCTTTGTGTTAACTATGCATTCTTAATCTCTACAAGGGAACACATTTATCTAAATTTTTTGCTACATGGTGAGAGAAGAAGTGATAAACAACGACAGCTGATCTGAGTAAACAGACTAGCTGCTTTTGTCTCTGTAAATCAGAGACAACTGAGTGATCAATCTGAATCTAAAAATTAAATCCAAAGATGAATCTAAATCTAATCTTAATTAACATAAGTTAAATCTGAAATCTGAAGTTGACAGTGGCATTCCCAAAGAACTCTCTGGACAGTGTATGCCTTCAAGACACTCCTGTTGACTTAGTGAATGGTTCTGGTAGTCTGCAAGACTAATAGCTCACTTATCTCTTCTAGGCTGATGAGCGGTTCAGAGAAGAACAGCTTGTTTCATTTGATAGGTAACAGCTTCTTGTACTCTGGATGTTATACTTCTAACTGTGTAACTGAAGTTTTTGTGGTAAGATATGTTATTGTAACTTTGGCCAGGTTCTGCTATCTGAAGGCAAAGCAAAAAGATTTTAAATGTGATTATTACGGTACTTGTAATATACAATGTAAAAATTTACCTGGATATGACAGTATTTTATCCTCCTTAAATGTAGGTTGTGTGATTACTGTCCTGAGGGGAACAGTAGAATCCTTGGTATGTGGCAGTTGGAGCTCCTAGTTTTCTGGACTGTGAGCACAAAATTAGCAGACAGCATTTCCCTTGCTGCAACTTTTTCCATAAAGAGCTGTCTATTTATTTAGTGGGTTCGGGTGTTCTCTAGCACCCCAGTTGGAGTTACTGCAGAGTAGTGGATGGGGCTGCCTTAAATTCAGAGGTCTTAGACACTGTCCACTGGCAGACTAATCCTAGAATGTGCACACAACAGCGTTACTGTCACCTGTCAGTTTTATTGGTTCTGCAGTAACAGCAACTCTACAGTGTGTTAAAGAGAACTCAAGACACTCCAGAAGCATCTGTGATTACTGTATCTGTTTCTGCTGTATGTATATTTGAGAAAACTGGGATGAAATTTGTTGGCCCTGTCTGTATAAATCCTTTAACTTTCTAAATTAAGAGACCTAGCTTACATGTCTCATCTATGCATCTTACCTCTGCAAACTGCTTGGTGTGCATCCCCTTTGTTAGCCCTGTACTTTCACATACAGAGTCAGGAGTGAAAACCCCAGGCTGTTCAGTTATACAGATGCTGTGATGAGTCTGAACACCTTGCTCGTTAAGGCGGGGGAACTAGCCAGGTACCTGTTCATGCAGAGGCTCTTAGCTCAGTGAGAGGCCCTGGCACACAGCAGCCACTCCACATTCAAAGTTGGTCTTGTGTGTTGCATGTCAGAAACTTCTGCCTTAAATATCTGAAAACCCTACTGCCATCTTAGAGCTGAACTGAGGGATGGGTCAGCTGCCTCTGACCTACATGTGTAGTTTATCTTCATTTATGTTGACACTTTAAGACTTTAAAACTTACTAGTTAGTTTTGTATACCTAACCCTGAAGTGTTACAGTACTTTCCAGCACATTTCTCCTCATTGAGAAGAGGGAGATGTTGCCCTTGAAGAACTTCCCATGCTGAACATATAGATGGCCTTGTAGTATAGGTGCTTCCTTTGCTATAATTGGTGTAACTTGTGCAGCAGTTACGAAGTACCAGGTCCTTGGGAGAGTGTTAGGCTGCGTTGCAGAGTCATCTGGCTTTCAGCATCTCTTTTGGTGTGTGATTTAATTTGAAGTTCTTACTAGACTAACAAATTAAAATATTAAACCACTTTATTTTTATCTCCAAATGCCAGATAGCAAGTGAGAATCTTTGAATCCAGATGCTTCTCAGGTGTTCTTTTGTTCTGATAATGTTGTGCTTGCGGACTACTCTAGCAAAACTTTCACCCTGATTTCTCCCTTTTTAGGGGATGGTGAGAGGGAAGGAAGGTACAGGTATTTAAAAAAAAAAAAAAAGCAGAACTGAAGTAAGGAAGTTTATTCTGTAATGCTATAGATAACTGTCACATCCTAGAATGCAGTTTCTATGCACGTAACTGCTTTCCAGTTTCTTTACTTTTCCTGATCTGTCCCTCTTCAATTGTTCCAATTTGTAACTGTTGTCACAAATCAGTCCTGTCTCTGTTTACAGTTGCAGGGCCAGAAACCTTGGGGTTGTATGAAACTCTTCAACTTGAGCTCACTGGCTCTTTGCTATAAATGGAGTGTGGGAGTACCTTCACCCAGAGAAAGTCATACTTTCTTTCCATCTCTTTCCAGTGGTGAAGATTGGAATCAAATGCAGTCTCAGGAAGAAGATGCAGCAATAACTGAACAGGACCTTGAACTCATTAAAGAAAGAGAAACAGCAATCAGGCAATTAGAGGTGACCAGTAGATCCTGCACAGTTAACAGTATTGGGAGATAAACCAGAGAAGTCGTGCAGTGCTAACTAATGGGATGGGCTGAGGAGATCTGAAGGTGGAGGAACAGAGTTCCTTGTATAGAGGATTGATGCCAAGATCAATCTCCCTGCTCCTGTTGAAGGAGACTTAGGTATATTTTCCTTCAGTGTTGAGTGGTGGTCCTTCAGAGATGGTAGGAGCAACTCATGTTACAATGTTCATTTCTATTCCATACTGTGTTAATTGCTAGTGTGATGAAACAAATTTTGCATAGCAGGAATATTGTAGGCTCCTGTGTTAAGCCCAGGTTCCACAGACAGTAGCATCAAATCACCTCAGTCAGTGGATGATGGTATTTATTCTGACATTTTCAGTAATGGTCAGAATATGTACTAAGAATAAGGATTAGGAAAATTGTAACCAATATTTGTTATAACTTGTCAAACTGTTGTCTTCAGGCAGACATTTTGGATGTCAATCAGATATTTAAGGATTTAGCCATGATGATTCATGACCAAGGAGATATGATTGGTAAGCTTGTGTGTTTAATTGGAAGTTTCTTCTTAGTTCAATTAAGTTTTTTCATACAATGGTTTGGGTTGGAAGGGACCTTAAAGATCACCTAGTTCCAACCCCTGGCCATGGGCAGGGACACCTCCCACTACACAGAATCACAGAATGGTAGGGTTGGAAGAGACCTCTGGAGATTATCTAGTGCAACCCCCTGCCAGAGCAGGGTCACCCAGAGCAAGGGGGCACAGGAACGCTAGAACCACTAGACCAGGTCACTCAAAGCCCCATCCATCCTGGCACTGAACACCTCCAGGGGTGGGGCAGCCACAGCTTCTCTGGCCACCCTGGGCCCCTATTTCAGTTTAAAGCCATTCCCCCTCATTCTGTCACTCTGCTCNTTTGCTATAAATGGAGTGTGGGAGTACCTTCACCCAGAGAAAGTCATACTTTCTTTCCATCTCTTTCCAGTGGTGAAGATTGGAATCAAATGCAGTCTCAGGAAGAAGATGCAGCAATAACTGAACAGGACCTTGAACTCATTAAAGAAAGAGAAACAGCAATCAGGCAATTAGAGGTGACCAGTAGATCCTGCACAGTTAACAGTATTGGGAGATAAACCAGAGAAGTCGTGCAGTGCTAACTAATGGGATGGGCTGAGGAGATCTGAAGGTGGAGGAACAGAGTTCCTTGTATAGAGGATTGATGCCAAGATCAATCTCCCTGCTCCTGTTGAAGGAGACTTAGGTATATTTTCCTTCAGTGTTGAGTGGTGGTCCTTCAGAGATGGTAGGAGCAACTCATGTTACAATGTTCATTTCTATTCCATACTGTGTTAATTGCTAGTGTGATGAAACAAATTTTGCATAGCAGGAATATTGTAGGCTCCTGTGTTAAGCCCAGGTTCCACAGACAGTAGCATCAAATCACCTCAGTCAGTGGATGATGGTATTTATTCTGACATTTTCAGTAATGGTCAGAATATGTACTAAGAATAAGGATTAGGAAAATTGTAACCAATATTTGTTATAACTTGTCAAACTGTTGTCTTCAGGCAGACATTTTGGATGTCAATCAGATATTTAAGGATTTAGCCATGATGATTCATGACCAAGGAGATATGATTGGTAAGCTTGTGTGTTTAATTGGAAGTTTCTTCTTAGTTCAATTAAGTTTTTTCATACAATGGTTTGGGTTGGAAGGGACCTTAAAGATCACCTAGTTCCAACCCCTGGCCATGGGCAGGGACACCTCCCACTACACAGAATCACAGAATGGTAGGGTTGGAAGAGACCTCTGGAGATTATCTAGTGCAACCCCCTGCCAGAGCAGGGTCACCCAGAGCAAGGGGGCACAGGAACGCTAGAACCACTAGACCAGGTCACTCAAAGCCCCATCCATCCTGGCACTGAACACCTCCAGGGGTGGGGCAGCCACAGCTTCTCTGGCCACCCTGGGCCCCTATTTCAGTTTAAAGCCATTCCCCCTCATTCTGTCACTCTGCTCCCTGCTCCAGAGTCCCTCCCCAGCTTTCCTGTAGTCCCCATTCAGGGACTGGGAGGCCACTATAAGGTCTCTCCGGAGCCTTCTCTTCTCCAGGCAGAACCCCCCCAGCTCTCTCTGTCTGTCCTCACAGCAGAGGGCCTCCAGCCGTCGGATCATTTCTGTGACCTCCTTTGGACCTGCTCCAGCAGGGCCATGCCCTTCTCATGTTGGGGGCCTCAGAGCTGGGTGCAGTAGCCCCACATCGGGTCTCACAAGAGCAGAGTAGAGGTGCAGATTTCGCCCCCCACCCCTGCTGCCCGCACTGCTGGGGATGCAGCCCGGGCTGCGGGGGTTTCTGGGCTGCCAGTGCACATTGATGGCTCATGCTGAGCTTCTCATCCACCGACACCCCCAAGTCCTTCTCCTCAGGGCTGCTCTCAATCCATTCTCTGCCCAACCTGGATTTGTGCCTGGGATTGCCCTGACCCAGGTGCAGGA
Source organism: Rhinoptilus africanus (assembly GCA_013400135.1). Classification (NCBI taxonomy): domain Eukaryota; kingdom Metazoa; phylum Chordata; class Aves; order Charadriiformes; family Glareolidae; genus Rhinoptilus; species Rhinoptilus africanus. The sequence continues at coordinate 7,679 of VXBO01007696.1, read as the reverse complement.
CCCTGCACTTGGCCTGATTGAACTTCATGAGGTTTGCATGGGGCCACCTCTCCAGCCTGTCCAGGTCTCTCTGGATGGCATCCCTTCCCTCCAGCATGTTGACTGCTCCACACAGCTTGGTGCTGCCAGCAAACTTGTTTTGTCTACATAGGTTAAATTTTACAGTATTTTGTATGGAAGTATTGTATTTCTGATTTATTTTTTTTATACACAACGAAGCTCTGAAATATTTTACAATAAATTCTCTTTTTTTCTATAGATAGCATAGAGGCAAATGTGGAAAGTGCAGAAGTCCATGTGGAAAGAGCCAGTGAGCAGTTACAGAGAGCTGCCTATTATCAGGTAAATTCTGTATGCTTGAATTATTGTCAATGTACAGTTGAGCAATAATGGAACAGGTATAGCAAGACACATACTGAGGACTGCAGCACACCAAACACGTTATTAAAAAAAGCTTGTGCAAGCTGTCACTCACTCGGAATTGTGCTGCAAGGAATAAATCACTTATGTCAAAAACACGGTATTGAAATTACCCTTCTACTTCAGAGGATATATAGTCAGTCTGTTCCTCAGCAAGTGTAAGTGTTTAGTTGTCTCTGCTGTTCTCAGGAGTTAACATAATAGTTAAACAAGAACAAATTCTCATGTTGTATCCATCTTGTAAACATATCAGCCAAGGTCCAAAAATCATTGCCCAAACTCGGGAAACACCTGGTGACTGGGATTTGCAGCACCCTTCTTTCTAACTGCTGAGTTTCTATCCCATAGCCTGTCCTCCCTGTCCCATCAAATACCTTGTGGTGGTTCTCGCTGCTGCCTAAATCTCCTTTGTGTGTGATACACAATGTTTTCTGTAGCTTCGTTTCATCATTGTTGTCCCTGTAGGTACAGGTTCTGTGAAGGAGCAAGGGTTCTGCTTCGGTTGGTCCCATACAGAGCTTTACTACTGGGACTTCAGGCTTCCACACAAGATAAATATTGTACTCTTTCCAGGTAGTAAGTGGGGAGGTACTAGAAGGCATTAAAACTCCAGTGCTGTTCAGCGCAAGGGAGAGAAAGTAGCTTTTTACCATGTGGCAGCATTTAGTAGTGTTCTCTCTCCATGACTTGCTATATAAAGTTTTGAGGTATATTATAAATCTAAGTTTGGGAGCTTTTGGATATGTATTGAATGTGTTTTTCTGGATGGAGAAGGAAGTGGTTATATATGACTATCCTTAACTCCTTAGATACTAAGTTAAAAATATTTGGTGTGTATGGACTGACTGTAGTTTCCTATGATGAATAAAGTGATCAAAGCTGTAAAATCCAAGTGCAGTAATTGTAATTAAATAATGTAAAGTACAGAAATGGAATACTATTTCCACACCAACTCCCAAGTGACCAAAGGGAGTATCAGAGAAATGCTGAGCAGATTTATTAGTCCTGCCTGGAAAAGTTAAATAGCTAGAGGTGTTTGGCTTTCCTTTGAAGCCATGGTGGTGTCTGCTAGGATGAAAAGCACGTGGTGGGTGGTGTCAAGTTGAAGTAAAACTTGCACTTTCCTCAAGAGAATCAGAACGTGTCATGTTTTGACTTAACTGCATCTCTTAGATTACTGTGCCCCTACCTAAACCTAAAACCATTTATCTGTAGGATCACGCAGTTTAAGGAACATGTAAGAGTGTTCAGACTACACTGGTTACTTCTTTTGAATAATTATTGATATCAAGTGCTCTAGTTTGCCAAAGTTAGTACCATTAACTGCTAGACTTGCTTTTTGCTCTCGTCATCTGTTCCTGGTGTCAGTGGCTTTTTTTCTTCTTTTATTAGAAGAAATCACGTAAGAAGATCTGTATCCTGCTTCTTGGTCTTGCTGTGGCTTCTATAATCATAGGATTACTTATCTGGCAGACAGCAAAATGAAATCTTCACATGGAACCTAGTCTCATTGCTGAGATTTATTTTTTTTTTCCCTCGGAGCGAACAGGCTGACTAGTCTCGGAAATGACCACCCTGAGAGACAGCACAAGCTGGAACTACTTCTAGTAATAGATATTAGCAAATAATGTGCAGATAACTAGTATTTGGAATTAGTGAACCATGGAGACGGTATTTATCAGTTTATATACAAATTATATTGTTTTATGTAACAAAAATATTGTGGTTTTGCTTTCTGTAATGTATTATTCCCTGTCCCAACTGTATGCTGAAGTGTGATCAGTAATTGGAGATGTCTTGTTTTTGAGAAGTGGCACAACTTTAACATTTTGTATGTATAGGTAACTTTGGACTGGAATAAGAATGACATTCAAAGAGGGCACAAACACTCATTGGCATTACCTTAATCCAGCAGTTTCTAAAGTCTCCGGTACCTGCCCCATGGTTTTATTAGTCTCCAAGTGGCTGTGGTTCTAGAGTCTCTTGAAGAGAAAGATGTTACAAAGATTTGAAAAGCAAGGAGAAGTATGCATGGATGATAGTTGGAACCACCGTGTGCTGGTCAATTGAGCCTTGAGAGTCTTAACTGTGGTGTTTAATTTTTTGAGTGTGGTTGGGGTTTTTTTTTCCAAAATGCATCATTTGAGGACAGGATGTTCTTTGGGTTATAATCTAACATGTCTTTAGAGAAACTAGCTGGTGGTTTATTATTGGACAAATAAATCTCTTCCAATGCTGACTCTCAAGCACTAGAAATACAGAGTTTAGCTGCTTGCTCCTGTTTTGAGAAGCTTCCAGGGAGAAAATTATGCAAAGATGAGGAAGTGGGCACCTAAGTTTACAAGCTGGCAAGATAGATGAGGAGTAGCTGAAATCTTGCTTCTCAAGAAGAACTCCTGAAGCTCACTTGTAGTGTACTAGTAAATATTGTGTGTGGCTTGTGAACATCTGATGTTTTCCATCTTTTATGAAACAGAAAGTGCAGAAACTGGCGGAGTGAAGTGCTAGGTTTTTCATACCGAGGATGTGTGTGCAAATGAAGATTGGTGGTTCTGACTGTCTTGCTCATGGAGCTGGACAGAACATAGCAGCCACTCCCTGCTTTGATGTAGCTCTGAACTGACATGCACTGAGGGAACAGTAATCTGTCCAAAGCCCAACAGAGTGTGGTAAATGCAGCATACTGACCCATTTTGTATTTAATCCTTATTCCATGTCTCCTGTATAATAAAGTAAATGTGGAAGCTGGGAAGGGAGTGTGTTCTCCCCATTGCACAGTGATTTGCACTACTGCGCCATCATTCCATCTAACAACCACCAATAAACACTTTTAAAAGCCTCTGTCAGAATTTTTCTCTTGCAGTTTCGGCAGCGCCACGGCTATGTTTGCGGTTTCCTCTGTAAACAGGACAGAAGACTTCATACCAGCAACAGCAGCGTTTCCTCCAGCTTTAGTTCCGTGGTCCCCAATTCTTACAAATGAAGCTAGCTGAAAACACTGAATGACTTTCCCACATGGACGTACAGAGAGCTCTGCACAGAGCCCTGTGTGATACCTGATCACAGAGAAATGATGCCCCAGGGCCGTGTTGGGTCAACTTAAACTGTTTGCCAGTTGCTGGAACTTCAAGTCTTTGCTGAGCCTGTATGGTAAAATCAGGGAAGGGAATTGTGCGTCATTCCGCTCCTTATTTAAAATATCCCTGGAGCCTGCTGCTTTGTGCATGGCCTGCCCTGGGGATGTCACATCTCTGTATGAAAATGAAAGCACTTGTCTCCTCCCAGACACTTAAACGGGAGATGGGGTGCATTATTTGTGGGCTCCATCCTCTAGCCTTTTTTGGTCCTCTGGAAGCTGGAGTTGAGAACACCAGTCCACCTCCCTGGGCTCGGGTTGCTGGAATGGCTTGACGCTTTCTCCTCTCTCTTTACGTCATTGACCTTAGCGGTGGAACTGCGACAGTCTTCACTGGGGTTTCTGCGCGTGAAAAATCTGCATTGGAAAGCACTGCTGTGGGCGCAGGGTTCTGGCACTGCGCGTTCCTGGCTCCCGGGGGAATTGTGCTGCTCTGGGAGGGGCTGGAGCCACCCGAGGGGCCACCTGCCCGTGGCGGCTGGCCCCGCGCCCTCGGGGTGCCGGGCCGCTGGGCGACAGCTCTGGGGAGCCGCGGCTCGCGGGGCGCAGGGGGGAGAAATGCGCTTTTTCCCTCGCGTAGGCCTAATTCCCGGCCCTTGTAACCGGGACGTGCCCCGCGTTCCCCATCTCACGGCGTCTGAGTGCCGCGCAGTAGAAAGCTGAGGTGCTAAAGGTGGGGGTGAGAGCCTGGGACGGGAGGGCCGGATGCGGGACGTTCGCTTTGCACCGAGCCCCCCGTCAGCCCCCTCCGCCCCCGCCACGCCGAGGGCC
>VXBO01007694.1:230867-312068 GCA_013400135.1 Rhinoptilus africanus | reverse complement strand
TCTCAGGAATACTGTCAGACTTTTTCAGTCCTTTGTTTGAGAATAACTTGATGATTACATCTTAAGATACAATCAAAATTATATATAATTTTTGTGGGGAAGTGTATTCCTAATGAATTAAAAGGAAAGTAGCCTATAAATACTACATGATGTCTCTAGTACTGACTATAGTTAAAGTGGAATACATTTCTCAGTTTTCTGTGCCCTGCACTTGTAGCTGTAATTTTGTAACACAGGCTGATAATTTATTTCTATCTTCAAAAGGCATAACAGAATTGATAAAAATAATCTCCCCAACAGCTAGAGATTGCTGTGATATTTTTCCTAGTAACTTAGATTTTCATTGAAAAACCCCATAGTTCTATAGACTTTTTGCTAAATAAGAATCAGTAATAGAACGTAGCCATATATCTTACATACTATTGCAGGAGACTACTTTCTGTCTTTTTACAAATATAAAAAAAGTAGATGACATCTATTTAGCTCATATAAGTAGTTATATGTGATGTCGGATACTTGTAAGAACAATTTATTTGAAACACTACCTTTTTATATAAGAAGCAGAAACCTTTTAAACAAGAGAGTTATGGCAAGCCACATTCCTTCCATGTCTAGACAAGCTGTTATATTTTCCAAGGGCAATAGCTAAGCCCATGAAGATCCATATTTAAAAAACTCCCAGTTACAAGTATTTGTAAACCAGTGATTACCATCAGTTGTAGGCACAGCATTCAGAATGTAGCAAGTTAACATTTTTTTTTTTTAATCTAAAAATCAGGTAGATATCAAGAAGAATTTATTTGTACTGGAGTTTCATAGGAGATAGAAAAATAAAGGCAGGAATTTTTAAATGTCACATGCAAACTTTAGTTGCTTGACCAGTACTCAGAACTGCCTGAAAATTAGTCCATAATGGTCAGGGTCTATGGACAACAAGTTCAAAACTATCAGTCTAAGCACTTTCCATCAGGTATTATGAAGGCTTTTACATTTTGTCTTCCAAATAAAGGCAAAATTGCTTCATAATAATCAATAGTGATCTTTGGAGGAAAATCACCATGCCAATATTGGTATCACATACTAATATTGAATTTTGTTATATTTTTTGCCAGAATGGCTTGTAGTCATAGGCAAAAAAAAATTGACAATGTAATTTTTGCCAAAGTTTTCAAACCTTTCTTTTCTGTTCTAGCACAGAGTAGAAACGTTGGGAAACCTTGAAAGCAGCTACAAATGTATATTTGCACGTAAGAGGGACACAGCCTGTCAATGTAGAACTTTCTGGAAGCCACTTTTTTAGAGCCTTTAGTTCTTACTGTTTATGGGCTACATTAGGCATTCGTTCAACAAAATCCTCAAGGCTCAAAAAATGTAGCTTGCCCATATGATATTCTGAACTAGTACAACTATGAGTCTCTTTGGAAGAGAAGTTAGTTAAGATGTATGGGTTGTATACTTCTGGAAGGCTAGCATTTATTAAATTATAAAGAAAATTGAAGCATTGTCAAACTTTCTTTAAGAGCTTAGTGACTGAGAAATCTCCTGTACTTCTGCGACTCCAGGGTTATCAAAAATACAAAGCTGACAGTGCCTGTTATTTCTAAAAGACATAAGGAAAAATTAAATGGGCAGAGCATATTCTGCTGTTCTATCAGGAAGTTTAGACCAAAGGAAATGAGCCTTGAGAAAGACACAGCAAATAAAACCACAGATAGTTTGTGTGATGATAACACATGAAGGCATGTGGTTCCAACGATGACAAAGAGGTATAGGAAGAACAAAACACAAACAGACACCAATTAAAATCTGATACAATTAAACTATACTTTAACAATACACGAAAAAATATTCCAAACCTCTGAGGAGTGTAAAGTAGGTCATCATCTCAATTAAATGTATGAGCTGAGAAGTGGAAGGGGGTTGCCAGAAATAGAGTGACTCAAGGGATGGGAACTGTAACCTAGATATAGACAAAAGGATGGGACAAGGCTTTTCTGATCGTTGTGATAAGAATATTCAAAAACCTTCAGGGAAATCAACGTAATTTTAGTCCATATAAGAACACAAACCAATGTAACGCTATGAAAACAGATCAGTTCAGAGACATAGAAAGGAAAAATGAAGTTGAAAATAATACAGGTAAATTTTTCAGTAGCACACATAGTGTAATGCGTGGGGACAGACTGCTGTTTCTAGACATAAACCTGTGGGCATACATAGGTTAGGAAAGAGATTCCACAGAACATCTGAATTGCCTTTGTTACAAACATTAAATGAACTCAATTTCTGCTAAAAGAGAAGTCTCATTGTTATCAGATCATTGCACATTGCTGGACATTATAATGTAAATTTCAGCTGAACATGGGTGGTGAAGGAGAGTAATCTTTGGTCAACTAAAATAATCTCATCTTATATAGAATCATAGAATCATAAAATTGCCTAGGTTGGAAGAGACCTTTCAGATCATCTAGTCTAAACATCAACCCAACTCTGACAAAAACCATCACCAAACTATATCTCTAAGCACGATGTCGACCTGTCTTTTAAAAACCTCCAGGGATGGTGACATAACCGCTTTTCTGGGCAGCCCGTTCCAATGTTTGATAACCTTTTCAGTGTAAAATTTTTTCCTAGTATCCAGTCTAAACCTCCCCTGGCACAACTTGAGGCTGTTTCCTCTTATCCTATCACTTGGGAGAAGAGACCGACCCCCACCTCTCTACAACCTCCTTTCAGGTAGTTGTAGAGAGTGAGAAGCCTCCTCTCTGCGCTAAACAATCCCAGCTCCCTCAGCCGCTCCTCATAAGACTTATTCTCCAGACCCCTCACCAGCTTTGTTGCCCTTCTCTGGACCCACTCCAGTACCTCAATGTCTTTTTTGTGGTGAGGGGCCCAAAACTGGACACAGTACTCAAGGTGGGGCCTCCCCAGTGCCGAGTACAGAGGGATGATCACTTCCTTAGTCCTGCTGCCCACACTGTTCCTGATACAGGCCCAGGTTGCTGTTGGCCTTCTTGGCCACCTGGGCACACTGCTGGTTCAAATTCAGCTGTCAGTCGACCAACACCCCATCCTTTTTTGCCAGGCAGCACTCCAGCACTTTTCCCTAAGTCTGTAATGCTGCATGGGGTTGTTGTTACCCAAGTGCAGGACCCGGCACTTGGCCTTGTTGAACCTCATACCGCTGGCCTCGGACCATCGATCCAAACTGTACAGATCCCTCTGCAAAGCCTCTCTACTCTCAAGCAGGTCGACGCTCACACCTAATTTGATGTCATCTATAACCTCAGAGGACCCAGAGGATCCTCAGAGAGGTGTAATTATTGATTTTTTCCAGAAATTCTGAAATATAATGAGTCAAGGGCAGTTAAGAACAGATCAGCATGAAGGAAACATAAACATTTTAATCAAACTACTATGCTTTTATGCACAGCAGTCAGCTTGTCTGTGCATGTCAGCCAACATTCAGTTTCTTCTAAATGCTGATTATTCACCAAAGATTAAATTTGTGATTATTCAGGAAGCTGATTTTGCTTGTTTTAATCATTACATAGCAGATACTTCACCACTGAAATAGATGGAATTATAGTATCTTAAAGACAGGGCAAATTAAAGAATTGGGGAAAAAATTAAAACTTGTTGAAGTCCTAGGAGTCATTTTGGTGACCCAGAAAAGCTGGAGACTCAGTAACATTAGTTTTAATATAATGTATTTTGTTACATTGTCTTACAATATCTGCTTTTGTGCTGAACAGCTTCAATAAAGTCCTGGCTATACACAAACCAAGAGGAAAAAATCAGAACAAAGTCTACGAGGAAGGATCCCCCATTTCTGTAGTTTGCCTTTGACCCTTTTTTACTCCTGACCTTTTCTCTGAAAGTATGGCTCCTGCTAATCATTGTTAGTTATTAATCAGTGCTTAGTTCTGAAGGAATTTTTGAATTAAAATATATTTGTCCAGCAGGCATTTTCAAGACTCACCCTGCCATCATCTTTTGGTAAGTGCCCTTCTGCATAGGGAGGGTCCTAATTAATATCCACTCCCACTCACTATAAAGGTTGGACCATATACAATTAGTATGTGCCTCTTTACAGAACAGATCAAACTTGGACTTTCTGGTTCATGAAAGACCAGCATTTACAAACTGGTTTGTAAGTGCCAATTTGAATATTACTTGTAAAAAGGAATTTTTGCAGAAAAATGTTATTTGCAATGTTTCAGTTTAGAAAAGATCTTTCAAATATGAAAATGCAATTTTAATTTCAATGAGTATTTTGGTTATGTATAATATGTGTTAAACTATGCCATACTACAGATGTCAAGCAGTAGGTTTTAATAGTCAATCTATTCTGTCTATTTGATAGTATTTTTACTTTTAAAAGCACTAAGAACACCTTCTACTTAATATTAAAACATCTCTGCTTATTTTACTAAATGAGATTTTTTGTTGTTTGTGTTATAACTAAACAGTTCTATATGTTGTAATTTAAATGAAAAATAACAGGCAAATGGCTTATATCACCATACATTATCACCATATAAACGCAGGAGAAAAATAAAGTCAAAGTAGAATACATTTTGCAACAGACCATATAAAAAGTGATTTAACATTTTTGCCAAAGTAAAAGAATCAAATGTATATGTGAAGTTTCATCAAAAGAGATGTGAATTCCCTCAAAAGAGCTTATATCTTCAAAATGTTTTGACTGACAGAAAGCTTTTCTGAAAATATTCATTTGCTGAATGTAGGAGCTTTCCAGTATTCCAGCTTTCCAAACCAAGTATAAAACTGAAAGACTTGTGTCTTTTTAAAGGGAGGACAAATTTCATGTGACTAACACTGTAGTTTTACTGATTTTGTTCCTTACTGTGGAACAGATTTGTGTGCTTGCAGTCAAACTCATGGGCTTATGCATGTCTGTTTTTTAAGCACATTTAGATTATTTTTAAAAAAATAATAGAGATACTTTGTTTTAACAGGGGAAAGCTTGTGTACAATGGAAGTAGGAAAACAACTCTTTTCGGAACAGTATTTATGTCAGTGACAGCATTGTAGGGGAAGTTGGATTAGATGACCCTTAAAGGTCCCTTCCAACCCAAACTATTCTATGTTATATTAAATTTAAATTTAAATTTTTAATTTAATTGAAATTTTATTTCAAATACTTCTTTGTTTGGGAAGCCCATAGAAAAAAATGTTAAATGGGAAGCTTATTGAAATTGAAATTGAAAGGAGCTTTTCTGTGGCCTGCGATGTGGTTTTACAATTTCTCCTAGGTCTCTGGGGGAGGCAAAGGAAAAGAATGCAAGGAGCAGACATCCTCCAAAAGCCACAGATTGGCTAAAATGTTTTGAGTTTCAAGCCAGAGCTCTGCAGAGAGTTATAAAGATCCATGCTCCAGGTACCTCCAGGTAACTTTTATTGCTGTAAGTATTATTTCTGGATATACCACCAAAGAAATCATCATAGGTTTCCATATATCAAATGACAGAGTTATCATTTGAAAATTGAGGAGTTTTTATTTTAGTGCCTAAACATCTGCCCTCAATGTGCTTACACGGCTCACAACACAGCTAAGTCTCAGAGTGGAGCTATTCTAAAGCTTTTATGATCAAAATAGCTGGTAATGGTGCAGGGCAAGAGAAAAGCTTGTTGCATAAAACCCAAGTGAATAATGTGAAAAGTTGAGCAGAATTTAGAAGCAAAAGTTGAAGCAACATTAGAGGCAGAACAAAGCAGAAGACACCCCATACAATATTTACTTCCATCACTGAATCCCGTTCTTAGTGGTACCACAGTCACAGCATTGACATCAGTGCCTTCATGCAGGCTCATAAGCCCATTGTAAGTGCTGGGCACAAAATCTGCCCCAATGTTAACACAGTTTATCAGATATGAAGTACTCAAATACCGGTCATTCTGCACTTACTACTCAGAGCTCACATCTCTTCTTGCAAGTGACAAGACTACAGAATTCTTGTAATGCTAATTAGTTCTTGTGATGCTAATTAACCTCGCAGTTTTTTAAAAGTGCAAAATAATTTGAGATCACTTCTTTGGAAAGTCTTCGGGGGACTTCAGTCACCCGGATACCTGCTGGGAAGGCTACGCAGCCAGGCATGTATAGTCCGGGAGGTTCCTTCAGTGTATTGATGATAACTTTTTGACTCAGGTGGTGCCAGAGCCAACAAGGAGAGCAGCACTACTGGACCTAGTACTGACAAAAAAAGAGGGAATGGTGGAGGACGTTAAGGTTGGAGACTGTAGTGATCACGAGAAGATAGAGTTCAGGATCATGGGTACTACGCATAAAACGACAAGTAAGATTGCAACGTTGGACTTCAGGAGGGCTAACTTTGACCTCTTCAAAAAACTGCTTGGAGAGATCCCATGGGCTAGGGCTCTGGAAGGTAGAGGGGCTCAAGAGAGCTGGTTGATATTCTAATCCCACCTTTTCCAAGCTCAGGATTCGTTCATCCCTAAGAGCAAAAAATCAGGCAAGAGAAGCAGGAGATCTGCATGGTTGAGCAGGGAGCTTCTGAACAAGCTCAAGTGGAAGAAGGACGTTTACAGCACGTGAAAGAAGGGACTGATCACTTGGGAAGATCTAAAGAACGCTTTCAGAGTATGCAGGGATGAAACGAAGAAAGCCAAGGCCGCCTTGGAATTAAACCTGGCAAGGGATGTCAAGGTCAACAGGAAGGCCTTCTTCAAGTATGTGGGAGGCAAAAGAAAAACTAGAGAAAAGGTGGGCCTGCTGTTGAATGAGACAGTAGCCCTGGTGACAGAGGATGGGGAGAATGTGGAGTTACGTAATGCCTTCTTTGCTTCGGTCTTTACTGCTCAGGCCATCCCCCAGGAGCCCCAGACTTTGGAGATAACAGGAAAAGTATGGATTAAAGAAGACCTCCCCTTGTTTGAGGAGGATCAAGTGCGAGCTCAAGTAAACTGTATATCCACAAGTCCATGGGTCCTGATGGGATGCGATGGGCCCCACGGGTGCTGAGGGAGCTGGCAGAAGTCATTGCCATCATCAGATGGTCTCCACCATCTTTGAAAGGTCCTGGAGAACAGGTGAGGAGCCTGAGGACTGGAAGAAAGACAATGTCACTCCAGTCTTAAAAAAGGGCAAGAAGGAGGACCCGGGAAACTACAGGCGAGTCAGCCTCACCTCCATCCCTGGAAAGATGATGGAACAGCTCGTTCTGGGCATCATCTCAAGGCATGCGGAGGAAAAGAAAGCTATTAGAAGTAGTCAACACAGATTCACTAAGGGGAAATCATGCCTGACTGATCTGATAGCCTTCTATGATGGTGTGACTGGATGGATAGATGAGGGGAGAGTAGTAGATGTGGTCTACCTTGACTTCAGCAAGGCTTTTGACAGGGTCTCCCACAGCATCCTCGTAGTGAAGCTTAGGAAGAATGGGTTAGATGAATGGACAGTGAGGTGGATAGAAAACTGATTGAAAGATAGAGTTCAGAGGGTCATGATTAGGGGCACAGAGTCTAGTTGGAGGTCAGTAACAAGTGGTTTTCCCAGAGGTCACTAAAGGGTCCAGTCCTGTTCAATTTGTTCATCCTGGATGAAAGGATAGAGTGTACCTTCAGCAAGTTTGCTGAAGATACAAAATTGAGAGGAGTGGCTGACACACTAGAAGGCTGTGCCGCCATCCAGAGAGACCTGGACAGGCTGGAGAGCTGGGCAGAGGAGAACCTTATGAAATTCAATAAGGGCAAGTGTAGGGTGCTGCACCTGGGGAAGAATAACCTCGTGCACCAGGACAGGTTGGGGGCTGACCTGGTGGAGAGCAGCTCTGGGGAAAAGACCTGGGAGTCCTGGTGGACAACAGGATGACCATGAGCCAGCAATGTGCCCTTGTGGCCAAGAAGGCCAATGGCATCCTGGGGTGCATCAAGAAGAGTGTGGCCAGCAGGTGGAGGGAGGTCATCCTCCCCCTCTACTCTGCCCTGGTGAGGCCCCACCTGGAGTACTGTGTCCAGTTCTTTGCTCCCCAGCTCAAGAAGGACAGGGAACTGCTGGAGAGGGTACAGAGGGCTACAAAGATGATCAGAGGACTGGAACTCCTCTCTTATGAAGAAAGGCTGGGAAGGAACATAGGAAGTTCCATCTCAACATGAGGGGGAACTTCTTTACTTTGGGGGTGACAGAGCACTGGAACAGGCTGCCGAGAGACATGGTGGAGTCTCCTTCTCTGGAGACATTCTGAACTTGCCTGGATGTGTTTCTGTGCTACCTGCTCTCGGTGAATCTACTCTGGCAGGCGGGTTGGACTAGATGATCTTCAGAGGTCCCTTCCAATCCCTATCATTCTGTGATTTTGTGTTTCTGCGATTCTGTGAAACATAAAACAATTCTAATAAACCTAATTGGTGGGGTCAAGTCACTTGCCCACTGCTACTGAAGTCATCTCACGAAGAAAGTAACAAGGCTGGGGGAAAAAAGCTGTTCAAGGGAAACAAGGAGATTGCAGGACTCGAATGAAATGCATTAGAGGTCTTTGGGTGAAACAAATAAACCCTACCAGGCCAATGGTGCCATTAGTACCCTTAATCTTGCTGAATGCTGATGTCTGAAGACAAGATGACTTCACTCTGCAAACATCAGAAATTTTGAAGACTTGGAAAACAGAACTGCAACCAATGAATAACCAGAAATTATTATTTCAGGGAAAGAATTTGCTTTATGTTTCTATGGGGATGGTTGTGGAAAAGTTACTGTTGCATTGCAATGAAATCTTGCACCTGAAAGCTGCTGTTGAAGGCCATGGAGGTGGCAATATGCACTGGAGTCTAAACCACTGCTGCAAGTGGTCTGAACTCCCTGGTGTGATGCTCCTGTGCAGGGCATGTGCAGCATTCCAGGTGCAGCTCTGGGATCATGAGCATTTTCTGAACCACACTATGTTCCTGGGAGCATGACTGAGTTCAGAGGAATAGTCAGCTGTATATTGCAGTTTTTAATAGTGAGATTTCTTTTAAGAGAAGAAGAAAATAGCCTTTATTTTCCTTTCCTCTCCTCCCTCCATCGTTAAACAATATTTTCTCAAAATCAAGTGCTAGATACAAGTAATTTAAGTTGTAGAAATGGCGTAGGTCTATTCAATCTTCTAACTTTATGGATGAAGCTACCATTGATATAAAATGGCAGAACTTTTTTCAACTTTTTAACCTTCCGAAGACCACTTGTATCCTGATGTTAAAGAGCAGACATGCAGAGAAGAAACTTAAATTAGATCTTGCAATAGAAAGTGAGCTACTTTTTCCATAGGACTCGAATGGTTAGAACAGTTTGGCTACAATAGCTGATGATCTCTAAAGGTATGCCCTGAAAAAAGTCCCCAATCAGTTCTGCTTTAAAAGCTGTGAAGACCAAGAAAAAAATCAGGCGAGCAGCAATGGGAGAGTAGAAATGTGCATGTGCATATATGTGCGCGTGTAGGTATGTATGTGTAGATATATGAGAGTCACTGTAAAGGAAGCACTGAAGGTATGGTGAGCATAAATTCTTTTGACAGGGGCCCAGAAATCCAGAAAACTTGCAGCTTGGTACCAGGGCTGTATGTGCTGGCATGTGGTTATGTACTGCCTGCTGTTGATCTTTGGGAATTACTCAGTACACTTTGGGCAATATCACAAGTCTTCTATCCCTTGTACTCCCCCTGTGCTGAAGCAAAGGAGAAGGGCTTGTGCAGCTGGTAGTAGAAATGACCCTCAGCAAGTGTCTGCCATAGGCAGGAGCTCTAGAACAGAGTTGCTTTTCTGTCCAAAGGCATAGTCTAGAGCTATTCAGGTTAACTGTAGAAGAAATAGAAGTTTTGCCTATTTGCCTAGTCAAGGATAAATGCAAATGTCCCTGCCTAAGGATCAGGTAAAGAGAACTTTAATATTTAGCTAGGCAAGCAAAAAACATTTTGTAATTTGTTTAAAGTACTTCAATGAATAATCCATACTGTTTGCTTCAGGAAAAATGTTTGAAGCCTAGTAAACACATGTAAAAATATTTCCTCATTTAAATTTTTTAATCTCATTTGTGGGATTTTTTTGTAACCATTCCCTGGTTATAACGTTTCATATGAAAATACTTGCATACCTGAAGCACCACTAACTCTCCTATCATCATAGCTAATTACTGAGTTGAATTGCCAGCAATTGTTTGACCACTAAGGCTGTTCTCTTGTGAGAATACACTCCTGGAAAGTGCATTTAAAAGGGACTTCACTACATATTACCCTGAAAATGCGAGTTTGTAAAGGGACAGGAAAGTGGGTAAAAAAGAACTCATGGAGAATGGGAACCAGGAGTCATACATTGAGACATGTTGAATGAAGATGGGGAACCATATGCTAAGACGTGGCATATGAAGGAGTGTGAAAGACTCTAAGTTCATTAAATTGCCAGAAGTACCTGGAAGAAGATGTGAGGCCAGGGCTGACATTCTTATGTTTTTGGCTAGCTATTCCCTTACCACTCCTTTCCAAAAATCAGACCCTTATACCCAGTGTCAGCAAGGAGGCTTGAAACAAGGACAATGACTTCCAAAAAGAGAACAGCAACCCAAAGTGGCTGAGAATTGAAAGTATAGGGACTTCTGCTGCCCTTTTGCAGCCGTGAGCCTGTCTGCATATCTCAAGCAGGACACAACAAGAAGAATGTAACAAGCAGGGTGTGAGGCTCACAGCATGATTGACTGCATTGTTGCTGCTGCAGCACACTCTGGAGCGTCCTAACCATCTATGTGCTTGGTATGATCCTGTGGAGAAGAGAAGGGAGGTAAAATAAATGGAATACTCTTAAATTCTTTCTTTGCAAGCTTTTCTGCTTTGCAAAAAAATAAGTTAAGGTGGCTTGGGTCAATTCATAAGTGAGGTGTCTGGAGGTGGAAGATACTACAACCCTTTATGTACTTGTCCTGGTTCCGGCAGGGATAGGGTTAATTCTCCCCAGGCTCCGGCAGGGACACAGGTATGCCATCCCATGTGAGCCAGGCCCACTCTGATCTGCCGGGGGAGGGGGCAGGAAGTAACCGCTTGGAGCGGGTTTGGAGCGGGTTGGAGCATCCCGAGGCCGGTCGGTGAGCGGCGGGGAGCGGCAGGTCCGTAATCGTGTAATCAATTCTTGTTATTGTTGTTGTGTTGTTGTTACCTTTTGCTGTTCTGTTAAATTTCCTTTGTCTCAACCCACAAGTTTTGCCTTTTTCTTCCGATTCTTCCCTGTTGAGGGGAAGCTCCAGCGAGCGACATGTGGTTCTTTGTTGCCGTCTGAGGCCAAACCATGACAGTACTTTAAATAAAACAGACATTGAATAAAATATTTGATCAGTCCTTGGACCTGGAACTGCAAATTGAGATTCTCTCTTCCCAGGTGAGTACTGAAAAACAACAAAACTGTGGTCTCGCCCACTCCAGGCTGTGGATCCTGAATTGCCTCTCCACCTTCAATATTTCTTACTGACTAGCCATCAGTGTCTCAAAGTGCCAATTCCTGCTGGCAGGCTCCTAGTAATTTTTGGACCCCATTCTGAGATGTCTAATTCAGCTGCTGCAGTATTGCAGACAGGCTTAATGCAGGCTGCTGGACTCCAGACTCAGGGGGCTCAGGTGCCTACCTCTAGTCACTGCTCAAAATATAGTCCTGTGACTGTAATAGGACACTGCTGAAAACTGAATGAACTGCCTGCACTGTGGAGCAGAATGCCCCATGTTTTGCTGGTACACCAAGGAAAATTAGTATTCATTTGGTCATTAAACTCAAAATGTGATGAATTCTCAAAACAAGTATACAGTACATGGTGTTAGCCCAAAGGCAATTCTGATTCCAAGGTATTATTAAAGTTTTAACATGTTGGCCCCTACTAATATTTTTCATGTGATTCTTAGAACTATTACTCAGACGATCCATGTTAACTGGCAGATGCCCAATGGCAATATATAAAGTACATATTTTACTGCAGTTTCTTAACAGGATAACTAATGGATTGTAAGAGCTATTATAAAATGAACACCAGCTTGTCCTTATCCCCTCCTTCTAGGCGTGGACTTTTAATATTGATGTAAAAGAACAATCCTAGAGCTCTTTCAGTGTTCCTTACATCTCTGATAAGTGTTGTCACTATTAATTTTTTTCTTTGGAAGCTGCTAAACCTTAAGAAAATCAGAAACATTTATATAGTCTTAGTAAAGACTGAGGGTGGATTACTGGTGACCCAACTTCTGAACCACTTGACTTCGGTGTAGTTTCTATTGTGTAAAGAGGAAAAAAACCACCACCCGCTTCATAGTGATGGACAAGGAAAGCTTTTCCACTGGCATAAGTGGAGAAAGCACAGACTGAATGCTGTCCCTCCAAAATCAATGGCAAACTTCTCACTTCACCTTATAACATGTAGCATAATTTTTTGGATCCGTGCTTCACTGAAAACTAACTCTTCAAATATGACTAAGAAATGCACTTCTGAGTGTTTTGAATTGTATTAAACACAGGAAGCTTTTACTATTCCTTTCATTTGGAACATTTTCATTAGGTTATCACCTGCACAGTCCTATGCAAGTGATTCACAAGCCTTTTTGTTTGCCATCCGTATAGGTATGAATTTCAGCCCTAAGTTTTAGAAAAACATTTTAACTCTTTCTTGAAGTGTAAACTAATCCAAGTCTCAAAGCTGAGTATCTAAATGAAAAAACTGGGTAAAAGAGAAGAAAATAACAAGATCATATAACCTGTTTCACCATTTTTGGTGAAAGGGCAACAAATAAAGCAGAATTTTCTGACCCATACTGGTGCCTTCCAGCAAAAGGCAAAGGCTCTAAACTTTCCACCCTGTACACTGTATTCAAATATGTGTAATATGTTGTGTCAGAACAGGATGGTCAACTTTTAAGTACTGAAAAATAGTGAGTCAGCCTCTTTCCTCATAATCATGGGATTTTAGTGAATAAAAAATGTTTGCCTTTAATTTACCTTCCCCTTTATTTTGTGTTGACATTTTGAATGTCATATTTTTTACTCAATCTCTTTAGCTGCAAGGATAAGACATAATTGTGTTTAAACAAAAGCTGACATTCTCACATAATAGCACGAGTTCAAGCAATGAGGTGTAAGAAAAAACAATATATATTGCAAGAATTTTATCACAACAGTTGGCAATGCTTCTAAACTGTCCACAGTTCTTGCTGATTTGATCCTCTTGAATAAACACTCTTATATTTTACATACAGATAGCTGCTAATTATTTACTTTTTCTAGCACACCCCAGTGTAAAGACACCAGTAAACCTTATGTAATAAACCCTATCACTCCATGTGTAAAGAAGCTTTAGAATCTGGCAGATAGAAAGCTGATATTCAGAGGTGTTCCTCCTTTTAGTCCCACAGAATGATGCCTGGATTCAGACAAGAGGTAAGAATACTCATTTTCTTTTAAAAATCCTCATCTCCCTCTGAAAATCCCCATTTCCTTCCTGGTATTTGCATAATGAGCAAAATCTTTGGCAGTCTTCCAAGTTAAGTACTGGCCACACGAGACAGGCTGAGTGGGAGCCCTGAGAGCAGGCTGTCTCCTCATGAAGGTGGAAAAGCCTACATTTCCCAACAACCTCTTCTTTTAATGCAGTATATAATCCAAATAATTACTCTTTTCTCTGGAAAAATATCTCTGCCCCACCCTACTTCCTTCAAGGTGGAGAAGATCCAATCAGACTTCATCCAACCCACTGTGTGGCCTTGTGGGGAAAAAAAAAGCACCTCATACTGCTTGATGGTACAGCTGTTTGGGTAATTAAAGCAATTCTTCATGGATGGATATTTAGGCTTCACTTCATATTCCTGATAGGTAAGTTCCCAGGCCTTGCCTGAAAACTTACAAGCAAAATTTAAAGCATTTGGGTGTTATAGGTCGACAGTGCAGGTTTTAGAAGCACCCAGGTTTAGGTTACCTTACAACTCAATTCTGCCCAAATTCTTTTTGAATTATACCCTCATCAACTAAGCAAGGTTGCAAATTCTATCCAAAATATCATGCAAAATTAAAATGGGAATTTGGGACGGATTTTTTTAGAAAGCTGATAACTGAAATCATGATAATAATATGGTTGTTATTATGTGAGTTAAATAAGCCTTAATAATCTGTTAGGGATATTCTTCCTATTGTATCCTAGATTTCGGTTTGCAAAGCAAGGTCCTGTAGGTAAGGGTAGAAATTTTGACATACTTGTCTGTCTCTGAACCTCACCACCCAGTCATTCATAGAGGTATATGCATCCTTCCAGATTTTCTATACTGCTGTCCCAGTACCTCAAACTATAGTATGTGTCCATATTCAATCTTATATTCTTCCTCAGTAAACTTCTTTGATATCCTAACAGCAAATGCATATAAATAAATTGTAAGAATAATGGAAAGGCTTTACTACTAAAGATACGGAGCTGTGAGGTTATAGAGATTCTTACATACTATGAGTACATGCTTCAATAAGATGTTTGCTACTTCCTCTTAAGATACTGAGTATTCTATGCAAGTCTTGGGAATGAGGATATTGTCACTGGTCAATGGGCACAGCAGAGAAAACAGGAAGGCTCTTGTGTTTGTACTATATTTAGAGCCATGAGCTAGTTTCTGTACTAATGACAGGATATGTTGAGCAATAAGAGTCTTGCTCCAAAAATGGCATTGAAAATTAGATATTGTAATTCTCCCTTTAAATTGTAAGGTGAAGGTTATAGATAAATAGCAAGTGAAATGGTGACTGGCGAGTTAGTGTTACCTGAGCAAATAATTTAATTTAGAAATATAGGAAAGTAATTTCATTTTTATGTTTCCAAGTGAGGTCCATCAAATACTTCTGCATTCTCTATTTGAAAGCAATATGGCTTGCCCTTGATATCTGGTAAATCTCAGTAAAGGTTGGTCAGATTAAACACACTTAGCTTTACCAAAGCACGTTGTTCAAAATCCAGTGGGCCAGTTTTTGGCCAGCCAGTCAGCACAATTAAATTGTTTATAATAAACGACATATTGTGCACATTTTACACAAAGTACTAGAGTTAGGATAAGGTAGCATCTTCGGCCCAGCTGTATTAGGGAATACATTAATTATGAATGAAAGGCCAGGCCCCGTTGTTCCCCCTTGGAGTGGAGGGAGGAAAGGATGCTACTGAATGAGAAGAGAAAGGATTCATTAAAGTTTGTAAAGAAAAAATTACACTGAATTATTCTCATTTAACTATTTAAGCACTTAAAGATAATAGATTGGACCCTCTGTGTTCAAATAGAGCTGCTATAGTCCAGAAATGAAACTCAGTATCTTCTTCGGGGAGAATATTATTTTGATTAAGAAAATTGATTGACTGTAGAGCATCACATACTTTATTAGGAGGAGAAAGGGGATTGAAAACTGTTGTAACTATTATTAAATAGCACTACAGTATTCTCTGACAACATGTCAGAAATGAGACAGAAAAAGAAAATTGAGAAGAAAGAAAGAAAGGAATGAAGAAGAAATAAAATTCAGAACAACTAGGAACTTAAAAGGGAATTGTTTTTTCTCACTCAGTGATTGGTATTGTGACAATAGAGATGGTATTCTTCTGACCAAATGTAGAAAGCTGCACTGGATATGATAAATTACGAATTAGTCATCCTTGGAAGATACACTTCCAGGAAGCAATATATATATAATCCAAAAGCAGACAACTAAAATAGGTCACATAAAGTTTTTTCCAGTATGTCTAACTTTGTATCTAACTTTTAGCTATTGAATACACCATGCTCAGACATGTAAAATTATGTGAGAATCCTACTCCTAAAGAGCAAAGTAAAAAGTAACATTTGATTGTTGCCTAAAGAATGTATTATCTATCTATTTTTGTGTAAAATTTTCCACAACTATAGTGAGGAAAGGCAGGATGTGAAACTTCAAATTCATATCGGACCCTGTGGACCATAAACACAGAATCTATCTTACTTTTCAGAAAGAACTGTATCAGTTATCAGGAAAAAAATGTAGGGAAATTTTGTGTTTTAAATAGTTTATTGATATGATTATTCCTCACTCTTGTATTATGCCCTGTCTTATTTTCATAAGGAAAAAAAAATGCACCAAATACAGTACTTACAGATTTCCAGTGCAGCTAAATCTGTCATTCCAAACACAAGCCACTTAAATTCCAAATATAAAACTCACTTTTATAATCCATTTTACAGTCAACTATTGTAAAATCTATTAAATCAAGGTGCAAAATTTCTTACTTTGAAAAAAACCCTCTTATTCTACATTTGGGAGACATCAAGCAAAATATTTAGATTGTGGTGAAGGACACGGTATTCTCTCAGCCCAATGTGACTTTTGGTGTGATGAGATGGGAGTTCAAAAGCTACTGAGAAAAGAGAGAAGCATTTATCTGGCTTTCAAAATGAAGATAAGTGTTTGTAATTGGTCAAGTAATGTTCTAAGGAGTCACGGTGACATGATAAGCAACTGCCATGGTTTAACCTCAACAGGCAACTGGGACCACACGCTCACTTGCTCACTCCCCCCAGTGTAAACACTATTTTCATCCCAAATCCAAAACATAGCACTATACAACCTGATAGTAAGAAAGTCAGCTCTATCCCAGATGAAACCATGACATTCTCCACCCCTTACTCCATACCATTTATGTCACGCCCAGGTATCACGCTATCCAATACAACCTCATCAACCACCCACACCCCCACTTACCATCCTTTGATATAATACACAGATATCACTCCCTTAGTTCACAGACCACTCCTGTGGAAGGTCTGTAAAATGTCCGTACATGTCTGTAGATGTCCACAAAATGTTTGTTGATTTCATCCAGTCCATGTCCCTTGGCTCCATCTGCCACGGCTGTCACCCAGGATAGGAGAGATGCTGTGTTGCATGGAGTTATTGGGCACCAAAGCCAGCTCAGGTTGTGTCCCTGCTGCACTTGCACTGCTTCTTGTAAGGCTTGTTCTCCATTGGTTCAGGTGCCTGCTATAGGAACTCCTATAACATGCAACTCAAATCATGGATTACAACATTTTAAAGGTATATCCATTACAATCTCCACCCATGGTCCAATGTGAGTCCTTCCCACAGGCTGTAGTTCTTCATGAACTGGTCCCGCGTGGGTCTCTTTCACAGAGTGCTGTCAGTCCTTCAGGCATCCTTCATGGGCTGCAGGGGGGCAGCCTGTTTCACCATGGTCTTCACCACGGGTTGCAAGGGAATCTCTGCTCCAGTACTTAAAGCACCTCTTTCCCCTCCTTCTTCACTGACCTTAGTGTCTCCAGAGTTGTTTCAGCTTGAGTACGCACTGGAGTTCCAGCCTATTGCCATGACAGGAAACAGCAGCCCTGACCACCTGANCTTTGATATAATACACAGATATCACTCCCTTAGTTCACAGACCACTCCTGTGGAAGGTCTGTAAAATGTCCGTACATGTCTGTAGATGTCCACAAAATGTCTGTTGAGTTCATCCAGTCCATGTCCCTTGGCTCCATCTGCCACGGCTGTCACCCAGGATAGGAGAGATGCTGTGTTGCATGGAGTTATTGGGCACCAAAGCCAGCTCAGGTTGTGTCCCTGCTGCACTTGCACTGCTTCTTGTAAGGCTTGTTCTTCATTGGTTCAGGTGCCTGCTATAGGAACTCCTATAACATGCAACTCAAATCATGGATTACAACATTTTAAAGGTATATCCATTACAATCTCCACCCATGGTCCAATGTGAGTCCTTCCCACAGGCTGTAGTTCTTCATGAACTGGTCCCGCGTGGGTCTCTTTCACAGAGTGCTGTCAGTCCTTCAGGCATCCTTCATGGGCTGCAGGGGGGCAGCCTGTTTCACCATGGTCTTCACCACGGGTTGCAAGGGAATCTCTGCTCCAGTACTTAAAGCACCTCTTTCCCCTCCTTCTTCACTGACCTTAGTGTCTCCAGAGTTGTTTCAGCTTGAGTACGCACTGGAGTTCCAGCCTATTGCCATGACAGGAAACNAGGAAACCAGCAGCCCTGACCACCTGACAGCCCAGGTGCATCACCATTGCTGCTATCAAAATGTTCCCAGGCATAGCAGAATAAAAGATAAACAGTACAGCAAGCAGCAAAAGCAAAAAGGAGCCACTAATGAACACAAGACTCTAATTTACAGTAAGGCAAGCAAGCTCACTGGCAAGCACAGGAGCCTGCCAATTAATAGCTAAACAGCAATAACAGAAATACAGTCTTGCATATTCCAATCAAATCTGTTGTTATCTTGAACCCTTACAGCTCAACACTGGGCACCAAAAAGGACTGTTGTGGTTTAACCCCAGGTGGCAACTAGGACCACACAGCCACTCACTCTCTCCCCCCATTTGGTCTGAGGGAGAGAATCAGAAGAGAAATCAGTGAGAAAAACCCTGTGGGTTGACGTAAAGAGAGTTTAGTAAGTAAAGCAAAAGCTGGCCATGCAAGTAAAGCAAAACAAGGAATTCATTCACTACTTCCCATCAGCAGGCAGGGATTCTGCCATCTCCAGGAAAGCAGGGCTCCATCACGTGTAACGTTCACTTGGAAAACAAACATCATCTCTCCAAATGTTCTCCACTTCCTTATTCTTCCTCCAGCTTTATATACTGAGCATGATATCATGTGGTATGGAATATCCCTTTTGGTTAGTTGGGGTCAGCTGTCTGGCTGCATCTCCTCCCAACTTTTATGTACTCCCAGCCTACTTGTTGGTGGGGCATTATGAGAAGCAGAAAAGGACTTGACTGCTTAGCAATAATAAAAAACATCAGTGTTTTACCAGCACTATTTTCATCCCAAATCCAAAGCATAGCACTATACCAGATGCTAGTAAGAAAGTCAGCTCTATCCCATCTGAAATCATAACAACAAAGATATTAATCACATTAATATCTCCATATTTCTTCTGAGTGTGTGTTGTCACCTCATCCTGCTTTCTCTGCATCCTTTATCCTTCTATTAAGAAAAGTTCCTCTCTTTGGGTAAAGTGAGCAACGTTGCATGCGATATTTAATAAGTGGGTAGATCATTGTTGTTACACCAAGGTCTCTTTTCTGAGTGGTAGTAAGTATTAGAGCCCATTGCTGGGAATATATAATTAGGATTATGATCCAATTTTTCATGTATCACCATCAGGTTGTACCTGCCATTCCCTTGCCTGGTCATTCATTATTGTGAGGTAGCTCTTGATCCATTTATTTGACAAGTCTGAATAATTTGCATGACTTGAAAACTTCATCACCTCACTATTGTGTATGTGTAACTTGAGTATTCATGTCTCAGCAGTGATTCCTGGGGATTACCATGGATAATGTTTTTCATTGTAAAAGCAGATCTTTCTAACCCTACCCTTTATTTCCTATTTTCCACTGTTGCTAAGAAGATACCATTCTGTGGTGATTCAGTTCTTTTAACTGCCTTTAGTGAAGGATCTGTTCAAGAGCTTTTTGAAATCTAAGTACCCCAATCACACCTTTCTATTTGCTGTTGACTTAGTCTAAAATCTCAAGCAGAGTCCTTGTGCTTGTTTGAAAATTATTTTGTGTGACTATTAGCCAGGCCTTGTTGTTTGAAGACACAAATTAAAATTTAAAGGAAAGTTATTTTTATCCTATTGTTTTGTGGAAACAAGTCATGTATGATCATTTGGGTTGCCTTCCAAAACTTTTTAAAAAAAGGATTGCCAAACATATTAGGCAATTTTTAAATCAAATTAGAATGTTAACAGTGGAAACCTTGAAGAGAATGAAACTTTTAAAGTTACTGGTGCATAAATGAACTGTCAAAGAGCAGAAAAACTGGATATTCTGTAACTGTCGGAAAGACTGCAATAAGGCATGAGGGAGAGAATCTTATAAATACTGCAAAAGTATATCCACCTCCTTTACCAGGCACTAGTACTAGGCACACACTTGAAAGAAACCTTGAAAATGGGGGAAGCATTACTCAGGCTTTTGTTTAAAAGGAAACTAAGTTTTCTTAATGCCAGTCCTCAAGGAGATGGTTGTTCTGTTGGCTAGGAAATGTGTGTATCTTACAGATGATATATGTGTCTGCGCGAGAGTTTAAAAAAAATCTAACCAGGAGCTCCTATTTCTCTATTCTGAATGATCCAATTGCCTCTTGGGCAGATACTTACAGGAGCTGTTATTGTGGAGTTCATTAGAAGGAAATAAAACAGTTCCTTATAGTGGGTGCTGCAGTCTTCATTTGGCCTTATTGCTGCAATGTACTGATTTATGGGATACCAAGTCTCAGATCAAAACCAGCTGGCTAGAGCTTGTTTGGGCATGATGGAAGCGATATTATCATTTTGGAGGCCGTAACAAGGAGAAATGTCACAGATTAGATGCCTTATATGGTAATATTTGCCTGCTACTTGTTACTCATATTTAGAACTCTGACAGTCTTTCAGGATCCTCAGATTCTTCTAAGATGTTTCTTGATATCTTCTTTTTGTTACCTCAGAATTTATACTTCTTCTGTGTTCTACAATTAGCAACATGATAGAATCATTTGGATAATTAACCCCTGCAGATAACTTTTAGATAACTAGGTATGACTTACTTAGTCTTGCTTTAGATTTTTAACTCATAAAAATCTAAAAAGTTTGCAACATGAGAAAATGTGACATTGCCTTTGTATGCAGACAATACCAATATACTTTCACCTGGCAGGGAATCTACAGTTAAGAATTCCACAGCTTGAGTGAGAGGAGACTAGTTGCAAAGAATCTCCATGACTGATCTTTGAAAGTCATCATGACATTGAATATACTGAATCTGGAGGTATGCAACAAGATTCCTCTCTTTTCAGCTCTTTGCTTAAGTGGTTTACAGATTAAGAAACCCTACAGACAAATAAGAATGGTTTCCGGTTGGGGTGAATTGGAATGGTGAGCTATCATTTTATACTTAAAGTTTTGATAGAATTTAAAATTTTTGTTAAAAGTCCCCTGCAGAGTTGCTCACTCTACCCAAAAGAGGTTAACTTTTCTATATAGGAAAACTACTGGACAAAGGATAGAGAGAAAGATGATGAGTATTATGAGGTGTAAAGAATGGCTGCTGTATTCAAGTGGGACTAGATTGTCTAGGACTCCTTAGGGCTGACAAAGCAATCTGTGATGCATGATTTAAGTGGTGATTTTTCATAATTTCTTGAAAAACTGTCACTGAGGACTGAAAAGCACCACTGAAATTATCACAGATAAGATTAAAAAAAAAAAAAAAAGACTTTGTATAGCCAGTCTAATTTCCATGCATTATGTTCTGAAGTTTTTCAAAGATTAGCTTGCTGCACAGGCATTTGAGTACATAGGGATCAGATCTTTCTGATCAGCTTCCTCACATTTTTTACAGTGGAAGGAGTTTCTCCTCCCTGCTCCAAATGTAAATTGGACATGGTGGCAAGCATGCAAAAAAGTGTCCATGGATGTGATGAACTTAATGGTAATTTTTACTGTTATGATCTTTAAGAGCTAGTAGCAGTTCCCAGAAGATGGTGATCTCTACAAGTATCCCCTTTTTACAAGTCAATAAAACTACCAAAGATAGCCAAGGAAGTCAGTTGCATGTTGTTATGGTCCTCAAATTCTACCACCCACACAGTAGGCTGTAGTATCCTATTGCCATCATGTGTTCAGCTCTCTCAGGTGATATAAGGGGTTAAAGTTAGCCTTGAGTGATTAGCCCAGGACAATTGCAGCAGGGGATGGAAGCACTGATAAGGAAGGAGCTAAGGCAACAAAAACTAACCGAAACCAGACCTGTGGTTTGGCCAAATGCCAAGGATGAGCTGAGGAGACTCCTTACTTCATCATTAAGACCCCCGATGACCACCACCAAGAGACACTGCGCAGACTCTAAGGGGCAGAAAACTAATTTTAATACAAAGCCGGGATAGTTCATGCATATGTATAGGCGTCTTCTGACATATGTTAAATATGTAGATAAGATAGTAGCACAAATACAAGGTTTTGTCCTAGATCCAGTGCACACAATTGTGGTGGGGCTAACCCCCTCGTGCTGCCCGGCGCCGAATAAACGTACCTGCTTTCTAACTTTCCCGGCTGTGGAGTCTGGTTTCCGCACGTCACAGGACATAGGCACACAATAATTTTGAAAACAGCTGGAGTGGTTTCAGGTGTTCCTGCCTTTCAGCTATTTCAGCACTGTGGCTGGACATTTCAGTCCCTGATGTGAAGTTGCAGAAGAGGAGAGACTGAACTCCTGTGTGCAGTATAGACTTGGTCACTTGAGTGGCTTACAGAGCTCAGAGGATGTTACACTGCTCTGTATTACAAGTGACCTGATCAGTTATGGCTTAAGCAAGCAGAAGCCCCCTGCAATGCTCCTGTCCGTTTGGAAATTCTGGTTCTATGTGAAATAGAGTAGACTCTAGATTAGATGATGTTCATAAATAAGTCCTGTGTGAAACATGAGATTCATGTCTACAACAGCTGACTATTCTCCCCTCTTTCTTCTAACACTCGGTCCTTTTCCTTTCCCTCCCTTCACTCTTCTGACAATACGCCAGCATCAGCTCCAGTTAAGCATCTCCTCAAAGCTACTACTCAAATGTGTGGTAGCCCCATGGATCCAAGGAGAACACTGGCCATCATGTGTTGCATGTTCATGTGGAAATACATGCATATTCGTGCATTTCAAATCTCACAAGACTGTGTCTTCTGTTTATCTCTGTATGCTGCAAAGTTTCAGCTTGACTTTGACAGTACACTTTTTTTCTGGAAATAACAGCAAAGGTGTCCCTTCTTCTGCATCTTCAGCCCTTGAAATCAAAAAGTATCAATCATCCACACTCCACCCTTGAGGCTGGAGTTGAGATGCTGGAAGGAAGAGTGACTGCTAAGGCAAGGTCTAAATCACTTACCTAAGCCTTATCTTAGCCAAACTACAATTAGTACATTGGTGAATATGTATTCTAGTTATGTGAAACAAAAGTATCTTTGATTTTTTTTGTGTCTGAAATAAAACTTCAATCTTATATGTAGAGAGGAAGCAAACAAACACTTGAGTAAACACACAAAATCAAGGAAATAGGCAATTAATACTTTCTGAGGTCACAAGCAATTAAGGAAGGCAAACAAGTGTCAATAGCATAGTTTTTTCCTTAAACTTCCAAGTTTGGAAACATCTCTAATCTTTCAAGCTGAAAAAAAAAAAAAAAAGAATAAAAGAGAGAAAACAAATACAGATTTTGAGTGGAAATGCCATACACGTGAAAGTGTCCACTAAGTACATTTTCTATTTTTCTTCTGTTTCTTTTTGAACATAAAATACTTATGAAATAATTATAATCCAAAGCCTGTGCACTAGACATTTCACTTTTGTGTTCTTGTTATTATTGCCAATAGTTTGTACCAGTCATAGACTCTTAAGGCTAGGCTACATCCTCTTGATCACATTCCAACAATAAAATGCTGTAAAATAGTTTCTCTTTTTTAAGATTCAAGTTCCATTTGGAGGTCGCAGTGAAAGGAAATTTGGAAAGAATAAAATTCAAATATTTCTGTGTTTACCCAGCTTGGCACAATCCCTGTTATTTAGTGATTTACGGTTTAAAGTTTTGGATCCTG
The DNA here is from genome assembly GCA_013400135.1 of Rhinoptilus africanus. NCBI lineage: Eukaryota > Metazoa > Chordata > Aves > Charadriiformes > Glareolidae > Rhinoptilus > Rhinoptilus africanus. Next base: position 288,432 of record VXBO01007694.1, on the reverse strand, counting down.
TTTGATGATGTTTACAGAAATTATTTGCATTTGGTTTTATTTAAAACTTTTTATTTTTCATGGATGAATGTTTATTCCTAGCTTTATCCTAAAAGAAAAGTTAAAAGAAAACGGCCTTTCCACATTTTCTGTGGAAATTGAATCAGTTACCCTGAACCAGTATTTAAATTAATTTCCAATAAAGCGTTCGACTCGCAGACAATTTCATAATAAAATGAGTTAAAAAAGTTGTTTAAAAATATGTAATTTAAAAAATGTTGCACAAGAGATACTCATCCCAAAACATACTTTTGACAGAGAGCTAGGCTTCTTTGCACCCACACATATAGAAATATGTGTGCAAACAAGGAAGGACATACATACGCAGTCACGCAAAGAATGGACGCGTGGAATCAGAGAAATATATCTTTTATTTTACTTGCTATTAAGGTACTTTTCCTCCAAGTTTCCCTAGCTTCCTAAGTTTTCCCTAAATTCCCTATAATTACGTTTGTGTTGCACCCTTGCAAGGAGCTAAAATCACAATAAATGAGAATTGTTGTCTTTTGATGTCTTTTCACAGAGTTTTCTCCCCTGTCTTATATGCATTATCATCCATGGGAACTACCTTTTCCAGAATTAAAGTTCTCTCAACTCAGAATACTAATATGGGATGAACAATTTCCAAAACTAGCATTAAAAAGATAAGCATAAAAATAAGGGACATAGAGGAAGAAAAAAAAATGCATAGAAGTGAGTATCTCCACCTTTGTTGATAATTACCTCCTTTAAATCCATCCATACCATGTGGAGTGCACTTAATGTTAAGCTATATTAATCAAACAGTTCAATTTCTGATTTCCATGGCGGTATTTGAAAACGCATAGAGTACATTGCATATCTGGATTATTTCCCACAAAATGTGGATTTTTTCCAAAAAAACTAAGTAGAGAATTGTCTGCAAAAAAGAATGAGAGCTGAAATTTCACTGCTTTCAGTTGTACTTGTAGTATGACTAAACAATACTCTGAAGGAAACATTTAAAAAAATATTATCTTTTTTACCACTTTGATACTAATGGCCTTTAGCAAGAGCCATGCAGTTTAGCACAAAAAAAAATCAGTATGATTTCTTTGATTATGGCGATAGAGGGAATCAGTTTTAGCCCTTTTTTAGCCTCTGTGAAAACAGAAAAAGCTCTTGCCAATTTAGAAATCATATTGCTCTTGCTCTTCTATTTAATTTCCATAGCTGAGATATCGTTCAAAATAATGAGGGTGAATACATATTTAATGGTTTAAAGATAGAGTAGTAAACTCAAGAGAAAAGGCTGGTGTCAAATATGGTCTTTTATCGAAATGACTATTTTACTGTATGTTAATATTGTGCAGAAGAATACGACATTTAAATCTGTTTTCTTAAATCAAAAGAAAGAAAGAAAAAAGAAATGATGTACCTTATAATAAGATATATTCCTAGTTTAAACAAAAGTTTTTTAGCAAAAACAATAGTGGAAACTTTCAGGCAAAGTCTTTTAAATTTTCCAGCTCTTTGAACTATGGTTCACACTGGCATGAACATGTGTTTTCTGGCTCTCAACTGAACACTTTGAGAGCTGATGCATCTCTTCTTACATTTATACCAGTTAATTGTTTCAGTGAATGCTGCACATATATCTACAGCTTAATCAGGGATTGTGATTCTCTGTATAACTTGACTACAATATTGCAATCTTCTGCATCAACGCACATTTTGTCAAAAACACTACATTACAGTTTTTGGCTTCTATCTTGAAGAGACAAAAAATTAATGAAAAAAGATAAATTGCCATATTTTTTTAATCATCAGTTTGTTCTGTTCTTGTGAAGAACAACTATATGTTCCAATTTCTTTCCTTTCAGTCTGATAATAGCAGAGTATTTTCCCATATTACATTCTCTGCATTGCCTTCCAATTAAATTCTTTTGTTTAACTGCTCTGCCTGCCTGGTTACATATATCTCAATGACCTATTGATTTCTTATGTGCTGGTTCTGGCCATGCGGTCCTCAGATTCAGATACACAGCAGCTGTTAAGAATAGTTAACCAGGTACAGTATGTTTCTAACAGATCGTTTCAGGAGAACAGTCATGTAGTATTTAGAGCGAAAACGTCAGCTTGACCATATAAAGTTTTCAGATCAGCTCATAGGAAGAATACATGAAAGATCTATAGGCACCTATGAAAGAAAGATCTTCTCCTCTGTACCTTTTGAAGTCAGTAATTCAGAAAGAAAGCTGAGTAAGCATATAACCAAGAATCATCACTTTCCTTTCTACTTCTATTGCACTCGCTACTCAGACAAATTTGGTTCAATATGCCTGTCCAGGTTTCCTCCTTTTCATTGCATGTGAATCCCTTTAGAACCCAGTTTAGCTGGGCTTTTACTGTGTTTTCATACAATTCAGACTGGTTTCCTGAGTGAGTCTTTACTGCTCCAAATAAACTCCTAGATTTAGCATATTCTCCCGAGAAAGAACAAGTTTTGGAATATCAGTACAGTACTACTGATAATTTGCACCCACCTGCCCAGCACTGCCAACTGGTTTTGCAGAAGTAGATCATGATGTTTCTGAAATGGTTTCAAGAGCATCTCTTCTCTCAGACTTCACCAATTGGCCTTTGAATTCTAAAGAGTCTGGTTAAACCACTATTATAAAAAGAAGAAACAAATCAAGAAGTGAACCAAAAAAACCACCAAGGAAACAACCCCAAAATGTTAAATATACATTATTATACATACCAACAGGCAAAAATACATGTACAATTCACTGAAAGCATTTTCTGAAATCAAATAAGCAGTGAAAAGGAAAAAGAACTCAAACCCTAGCAAAACAAAACAAAGAAAACCCTAGCAACAATGATGACTTTAGTGAGCAAAGCAGGGCAACATTATCTGGCTCCTCACCACTGGCAGTTCTATGTTTTTCAAACATCACTTGCAGCATCCTCTTCAGATTATTAATATATTAATTGCTTTCTCTTTGGGTTGGAAGTTTGTTCCAGAAATAACAGTTCAGATCATATCCATTTCTCCTCTGTGTTCTAGGAAGAGTTCTCCTGAAAAATTACAACATTTTTAGAGGCATTGTGTTAAAACTGACCTTTGTACATTTGTGATACAGAAAATCAATGAGAGAAATATGCCCTGTTGTGTATCAGTTATCTATCATATGTGTATTTCTTCTCAGCTATTGTTGGGTATTTATCACCTTAGCTCTTCAGGGAGGAATCCATTCTAAAACTGTATTTGCCTTGTGGTCATCATAATAAGGCTCCAATCTTGATCAGGCTTCATAAGATTTGCTATAAAGTGTCTTAAATGATAAGAACAATATGGAAGCTGATAGATAAGAAAAGGAAGGATTATTACTAAACAAAGAAATACAAAGTGTGAATAAACTGAGTCATCCTTTCAAAGATGTGTGTGGTAGAACAAAGTAGATTAATCCTGTGCTAGGAACATATACCATTTACAGTACAATAACACTTAGGAGATACGCCCAATTAATTCCCAGGGACACAATGAACACTGCTGCTGCCTCATATCTTAGGTAATTTCTGCAAAGTTATAATGAGATATTTCATAACTGAATAGTTATTACTTAAATAAAGAGGTGGAGTGAAGAGTTATGGATAGGTTGCATTGTACCAAAAAACCTAAACTTCATGTTTTGTAAAACTCTATGAACATCAGAACCCTTTTTTCTGTTTCTCCTTGTATCCTCTCTCTTAGTATTCACGAGGAAATTTTATGAAGTCTCAAGAGCCCTGAAAAAGCATAAGTACACGTAATTGTGCAGATAATTAAATAAGGCACAGATATTCTTGACTGATTAAATGCAATGTAAATGATATTTCACTTTCTAAATAATTTCTTGGTTTTCCTGCTAACCTTAATAGTCTGGGGAGGTTCATAATAAGGATTAAGGGAGGAAAAAAAACCAACACGGCTTCCATGTAACTGTGTGTATGGACGTCTCATGAACATATATTTTGTTCACTGTTCCTTACCTACTACAAGATAACTGGACTGTTTTCTTGGAGGCAACTTTGAAAAAGCACAAAGTTAATTCCTCTTATCCACAGCTGCAGCTCCTTGTTTCATCAGCAGTTCTACAACTCTACAGCAGAAGATCTTTTTGTGCTAGAAACTAAGGCAGGAGAGATTTCTTTTTGTCTCATCCACCAGTGCAGCTCCTGATCCTACCACTGACTTCCTTAGGTTGACACCTTGGGTAGACTGCATCTAGGACTCCATCTTGTGAAGAATGCATCTGGGACTCCATCTTATTATATAGTCTTAACCTTCTTCATAGCTTCCTAGCCTTCTACTTTGCTTCGCTGCTACCTTCCTTTCTTTTTCTACATAAATTATTTTCTTTGAGTTACCTGTCACTTGTTTAAATTTACATAGAAACAAAATTTTCATTCTGTTAAAACAGCCAGTAAAAATAGGACTACCATGTTTCAATATGTTTCACCGTGCTTAGGCTTGTTTCACCATTAGCTTTCTTTGCACGCCTATCTTGCTATGTCCCTGTGTACTATGGACAAGATTTTTAAAAAAGGCCTGTTAGGCCTTTACAGTAAACTTATCCATATTTCATCAGAACATTTCAGTCTGATAAGTTGATGCCAAAAAGTCAGGCTCTGTTTTTAAAGAAAAGCAAATGTATGTATGTGAGGGTTTTTTGTTCTATTTTTTAAATTTTAATTTTATTTTAAAGGATAAGCATGGATTGCTTAATATCTCTGCTTTGACAGGTTGTGAGTTAATCACTTTATGAAGCCACATTAACTATTGACATTTAGTTGGGGTTTTGCCTTTTTTTTTAAACTTTTTTTTTGAAAAACTTACTTGTTTTGAATCAGTCAAGTCTTAATTTTGAAAACGTCACTCTACTGTACCGTTTCACCCAACCATCTGATTCAAGTGAAAACTGAGAAGGTCGTGGTGTCTGGTACAGGCTGCCTGATCAGGGTCTCATCCTGATGGGGAACTTCAACCACCCTGACATCTGCTAGAAAAGTAGCACAGCAAGATGTACGCAATCCATGAGACTCTTGGAGTGCATGGAGGATAACTTCTTAAGCCAGGTAATAGATAGCCTCACGAAAGGGTAGTGCAATATTGAGTCACCAACTCAAGTGAGCTAATCAGTGACATCAAGATTAGAGGCAACCTGGGCTGCAGGTCAGGCAGAGTAAAGTGAAGACCTGAATTTTAGGAAAGCAAAATTCTAGCTCTTCAAGGAGTTAGTCAATAGGACCCCTGTGAAACTGTCCTCAGGGACAAGGAAGCAGAACAGAGCTGGCAGATCTTTAAGGACGCTTTCATAAAGTGCAAGAGCTCTCAATCCCCAAGTGTAAGAAATCAGAAAAGTAAGGCAAGAGAACAACATGGCTGAGTTGAGACCTGCTGGTCAAACTAAAGGGCGAAAAAGAGATGCATAGGTGGTGGAAACAGGGACAGGTGCCCTGGAATGAGTACAGGGGCACTGCCTGGTTGTGTAGGGACAGGGTGCAGCTGGAGCTGAACTTGGCAAGGAACGCAAAGAATAATAAGAAGAGTTTCTACAGGTATGTCAACCAGAAAAAGAAGGTCAAAGAAAGTGTCCCCCCCATGATGAGCAAGACCAGCAAAATGATAACAACAGAAGAGGAGAACGCTGAGGTAGTCAACAACATTTTTGTTTCAGTCTTCACTGGCAACTACCCTCCTACCCACACCTCTTGAGTGGATGAACTGCAAGACAGGGGACTGGGGGAGCAAAGTCCCTCCTACTGTAAAAGATGATTAGGTTCATGACCACCTGCGAAACCTGAACTTACACAAGGAGCTGATGAGATGCATCCCAGAGTCCTGAGGGAATTGGCTGATGTAGTTGCCAAGCCACTCCATAATATTTGAAAAGTTATGGCAGTCAGGCAAAGTCCCGGATGACTGGAAAAAGGGAAATACTGCACACATTTTTATAAAGGGTAGAAAGAAGGACCCTGGGAACACTGACCTGTCAGTCTCACCTCTGTGCCTGGGAAGATCATAGAACAGATCCTCCTAGAAGCTATGCTAAGGCGCATGGAAGACAGGGAGGTGATACAAATCCTGCCTGACCAACCTAGTGTCCTTCTATGATGGGGTGACTACATCACTGGACAAGGGAGGAGCTATGGGTGTCATCTCTTTGGAATTCTCTAAGGCCCTTGACACAGTTCCCCACAAGATTCTTCTGTCTAAATTGGAGAGACATGGATTTGATGGGTGGACTCTTTAGTGGATGAGGAATTGGTTGGATGGTTGCATCCAGAGGGTAGTGGTCAGCAGCTCAATGTGCAGAGGAAGATTGGTGGAAAGTGGTGTCCCTCATGATTCGTATGGGCACCAATATTGTTTAATAGCTTCATCAATGACAGAGACAGTAGGGTTGAGTGCATCTTGAGCAATTTTGCAGATGACGCCAAGCTGAGTGGTGCAGTTGACACAACGGAGGGACGGGATGCTATCCAGAGGGACCTGGAAAAATTTGAGAAATGGGCCCATGTGAACCTCATGAAGTTCAGCAAGGCCAAGTGCAGGGTCCTGCACCTGCGCTGGGGCAACCTCCAGTATCAATATAAGCAGAGGGATGAAGGGTATTGGTGGATGAAAAGCTGGACATGAGGTTGCAAGAAAGCAAATCATATCCTGGGCTGCATCAAAGAAGCGTGACCAGCAGGTTGGTGGAGGTCATTCTGCCCCTCTGCTCCACTCTGGTGAGACACTAGCTGGAGTACTGCATCTAGCTCTGGAACCCTCATCACAGGAAAGACATGGACCTGTTGGATCGGGTCCTGAGGAGGGCCACAAAAATCGTCTGAGGGCTGAAACACATCTCCTGTGAAGACAAGCTGAAGGAGCTGGGGTTGTTCAGCTTGGAGGAGAGAAGAGAAGGAAGACCTTATTGTGGCTCTTCAGTATATAAAGGGGGCTTATAAGAAAGATGGGGACAAACTTTTTAGCAGGGCCTGTTGAGACAAAAAAGGAGTAGGGGTTTTGAACTAAAAGAGGGAAGATTTAGACTAGCTATAAGGAAGAATTTTTTTACAATGGCTGTGGTGAAACACTGGAACAGGTTGCCCAGAGAGGTGGTAGATGCCCCATCCTTGGAAACATTCAAGGTCAGGTTGAGCGGGGCTCTGAGCAACTTGATCTAGTTGAAGATGTCCCTGCTTGTTGCAGGGGGGTTGGACTAGATGACCTTTAAAGGTCCCTTCCAACACAAACTATTCTATGATTCTATGAATGCTGCATTGTAGGAAGGAAAAAGCACCTCTTGGAGCAGGGATATGTTGGACCTTTCTATATTGGAAACCAATATAGAAATATAACTGACCAGAGAGTCTGTGAATATGGATGTCCACCTCCCAGAACTCTCTCCCTCACAAAGCAGCAGAAGACAGGACAACTGGAGTAGCTGCAATTTTGCATCACCTAAGGGTGTTGAGAGATAATTCTGCTAGCTCCCAACCTGAATGAAACTCCTTCAAAAAAAGACTGGTTGCTCTAGCTTTGTTAGGCTTTGGGCCATGATCCATTGCCTATGTTGATGTAATAACTGCATCAGCACAATGACACAAATGTCTCACTGAAGATGAGCTGTCTTTGAATCATTTCACCAGTCTCTTTATGTATGTGATTTTCATCATCATTTATTCCCATCTTGTTGTTCCATTGTTTTAAGACCACCATGTTTAATACAGAGAGAATAATCTGAACTCCTGCTTTCAGTTTTCATGATGCTTACACCATTCTTTCTACTTGTCTACTTGCCATAAACTGAAATATTGGTCCCATTTTTTCTTTAAAGTTCCTGTGCCTACAACCAGCTTTCAGTATTTAAGGGTCTGCACCATCACTAATTTGGCCAACTGAGAACAAAGTCCCCCCATTTTTCTTGTGAAGCTGGAGCTGGGAAGGTGAGTATGGCCTAGAAGTGAAGATTTGTTAAGAAGCATTGGAGATATCACAAGTATTAAATTTAGCGGCAGCTTTTGAGTGGTGGAGCTTTCAGGCAGGTTTGTAACCAGGGCAGGGGAACTCCTTGTTTCACCTGTTTCTTGGTGAATGGCTAGAGTGGAAAGCATCAAGTCTATGCTATGGTTTATGCTGTTCCCTTACATGGTTAAAAATATCCCAGGCACCAGGCCACATTTGAAATCCACAGCCAAGTACAGTGTCAGTCAAAGCTTGACTAGATGCCAGTGAACAGCTGCATATTTTGGACTTTGGTGAAAGCTCTGAAGCCAATGCACCTATTCTGCCACACAAAAGATCCAAAACAGAAAAAAAAATATATTCATATGTGAGTTAAAATACTGAAATGGAACATACAATGAACTTGTGTAGGCCACTAAAATTGAGAATTTACATGATTTGTTAGCCTAAGTCAATACTTCATTCATTAACAAATGGATTCAGAATTAAAATTTTCAGCCCAGCCAAAACCTATTGAGGCTGATGCAAAGACTCCATAGCACTCAGCTTTATTCAGATCTTAAGCAACAATACAATCAGTGGATGTGGTGATCTACAATTAAACTAAGTGATGTCACTTTATTAAATGTTTTCCTTGTCTTTTTTTTTTCTTTTTCCTTGTGCGCTGAACTACCTTAAAATGTACTTACTGAAGTATAATCTACGGATATAAAGGTTTAGTTGCTATTATATATCTCATGAAAGATTAGGTAATTTTTAACAACACATTTTCTTGTTAAGTTATATATGAGTCACTAGAACAAGTAACAGTTCTCTAATTTGATGATTTCAAACAGAGACAAAAATAGTTCTATTCCTCAGCTGTATATAAAGAATAATGTAAACATGAAAAGTATATTGGGATGTATATCAGATATTCATATTCAGATGTTCTGAGTTATCTTCTTACTATAAATGTATATACCATTTTGCAGACTTAAACCAAGAAAAAAGTGCTTCCTTAGAGAAATTACAATCTGGGTAAGATCTTCAAAGTTTTAAATACTAAGATTTATGAAATGTCCATGTTCTGACACTATCTTGGAATAAATATAAATTCATCTCCACCTTTGTTTGCATGTGCTTAAGAAGAGCCTTGGGTGTTTCTTTGATTTGGGGTTTCAGAGTATGCAGATTTAAATATTGCAGCAGCACTTTAAAGATGTGTGAAATTACAAAAGTGTAGATAGTACAAAAGAGAACATTTAAACTTCAATAACAGAATATTCCTGATAAAACTATTTGATGGAGGAAAAGATACGAAAATTAATCTTTTATAGCTGGTAGAATGTAAGAAAGAAACTATACTTTTAAGAAATTAGATATATGATGAAGGTTGGCTCTCTACATAAAGAGACCAGAATGGGCCAAGTTAAGGACATTCTAAGCCTATCCAAATAAACCTTGAAGTCAACACAGGTAACAAGGAGGCTTTGTAAAGATTTGAAAACAAAGATTAAAAAAGTGAGGGGGATGTCAGAAAAGAGTGAAAACCAGTGATACAGCCTGAGTAGAAAACTGACACATTCAGGAATGGTTTATATACAATTATTGCTGATTCAGTCTTTCCCAGGTTTCAGTCTTAAGGGTATATATAGTGACGTTTTCTTAGTAACATAAGTAATCTTATTGCTGACATTACTTTAGTTAATCCAGAAAATGGACACAAATGCATATTCCGAAAATAGCCCAGTCTAAAATCTTGAGTTATCTCCTTGCAGTTTTCTGCCCACATAATTTGTGCCAGGACCGTAAGTAATTGGATGGGAAAGGCTCATGCCCCGGATTCCTGAGGTTGACTGAGCAACACCACTGACTGTCAGTATGAGCTTCTTAGAAGGGTGATGGCCAGGAGTGGAGCAAAACACCCATTGTGTTTAGTGAGTCTCCCCAGACTGTTCTGCTTGGGACATGGCACACAGGCTTGCAAAATCACATTGTGCTGAGACTAAGACACAACCTACTGTGAGCTGAAAGACCTTCTGAATTGTTGCATTTGGGCCTTTTTGTGTAAGCTTTTTTATGCATGCTTAAGCCATATTAAAATGTCTACAGAGAGGAACAGTTGTATCACATACATCAAAATATTAAGAGAAATATGTTGAAAAAGGTGAGGAGAACATAGTGTTAAAAGCATACCAAATCACAAAACTATAAAAGACATTTAAATCCTTTTATGTGGGAATTCTAGTTTGATACAGAAGCCAAAATCAAGTCTAATCAATCAGTCAACCCCATTTTACAGAAGTTTTCTTAATTTTCTTTAGGCCATAAAGAATTCAAAGTCACCAGTTTTTCCAGCATCCAAATGAGAGAGACAGATCTTGTCAATGTGGACAAATATTAGAGATGGATGAAACAGTTAAGATAACATAGGGATCAGACCAACCCTTCACTAAAAAAGCAGATGGAGATTTTATGATAACTGGTTGCATATAGTTAATTTAATTTTTCTTCAGTTTCATGTATATCTGCACTAATTCCTCAGTCTAGGGCAAAAAGAGACAGTGCAAAAATACTATGACTAAGACAACATTAATAATATTTCCAGTGGGAACGGAAGAAGACTGCATGAGCATTTTTATGAGTAACTTTTTTCTCAAGGGATTTCAAGTAAAGATATTTTTAAGCAATGGGGAGTTTGTCTAACTTGTAAAGAAAATCTGAACAAACATTCAGACTTTTGGAAGGCTGTATTTAACTTCCTAGCCTTCCTTTTTTACTTTTGATGTCTATCTAGCACATCAATAACCAGTAGAAAAAAAAAAGGGGGGGGGAGGGAGGACAGGGGAAGAAGAAACAAAGAAAGAATTTCACATTCCTATATTTTGGCCAGTACATTCCTTGGGAGCATAAGTGAAGTGGTTCAAAGAAATGCAAAAACATTGGATTTTGGCATGTGTAGCAATGCACTTTGGATGCATTAAAAAGAGTGGTTAAAGGACATGCACTTTTTTGGGGTCAGTTTAATCTATTTAACTCTTCAAAGTCCAACATTTTTTCATAGATTGCTCTGAATTAAAAATCACATAGAAGCATTTATAGACATCACATCATGCTGCTGATCATGTGCCTATCAGAGAGAAGTGGCAATGAACATGATAAAACACATATAATGCATGAAAGAGAAGATGGTATTGTGGATGATGCACAGGGTTAAGGGACAGGAGCCTTGGGTATAATTCTCAGCTCTGCCACAAATATCCTTGTGGCCTTGAGCACAACACTTAAGATCTCTGAGCCTCATCTGTAAATAATGCTTTTTTTTTTTTTTCCCTCACAGGGTTGTTATGAGGTCAAATTAATTATTAGCTGGCAGACATTTTGCCATTCCTGTACAGAAGGCACTATAAAATACAGTTGATTCCAGTTATGCCAACATGAAGAAGATGCAAAGAAAGGGAAAATCTGTGAAAGGGATCCCCCGCCTACCACTCCCAACAAAAAAACCCAAACCAAACACAATATGGGCTGGCTATCCTCCTACACTTTGACCTGTTGACTCCTGTACCCCTTTCACATATGCTGAAATCCAGTCCTTCCTCTTTCCTTCTGTGATTCCCTTTCTCATCCTTCCTCCTGTTCCTACCTGTACAGCTGCTGAAGTTACAAGTGCCCCATGTTTACCAGATGAAGTTAGTTTGGTTGTAGGTCTTTTATCTGGTCATGCTCTGATTTCACTGATATTCTCTAATATTTCCATTGCAAAAGGCAAACCTGGGGCCAAAAAAAATCTGCATTTCTTCTCCTACTAGCATGTGTTTCACTTCTGGTGCAGCAGGATTAAGTTTTGTGTCCATTTCAACTTTGTGTGATGTTTTTGGTTGGTTATGCCCAATAAATTTAAAAAAAAAGAATCATCAGCAGTCACCCCTGGCTGAAATTAATTGAATTTCTAATGCTCTCTTTTTCTTTTTCTTTTTCTTTTTCTTTTTCTTTTTCTTTTTCTTTTTCTTTTTCTTTTTCTTTTTCTTTTTATTTTTCTTTTTCTTTTTCTTTCTTTTTCTTCTTTTTCTTTAGAAATGCAGAAGGAAGTGTAGTGGTGGTAGGTTGAATGCTGTCTGTTTGGAATGGGCTGGGGTAGGGTTGCACTTATCACTGTCAGAAGCAAGTACGCAAAGCTCAGCACTTTTAAAGCAGCACAGTTACTCTCTAAAGCTCAAGTACAACGTGCTTGGAAGCACAAGAAGTAGACAGTACAAAGCCTGAGCTACTTCTTCACCTTGCAGTGTAGACACAGGTGTAGTATATTGACACAGAAATCAAATGCCATGTCACTGGAGTGCTAAAGAGAAAAGTGTAACTGCTCTTGGATAAGACCTCTAATGCTTAAAAAACTGAAGATAGGAAAAAAAACCTTAATCTGAAAAATAAGTCCTCGTCACGTAGGAATTCATACCTGATGGAAACAAAGGTCTTGGACCTCCTAGAAGGAGAGGCTCACAACTTACCCCTGTAATTAGACAATGAACACGCACACCCCTAAATTCTGGCATTTTAGAAAGATGACACTGAACACCTACACTCTATCCTGAATGTAAATCACTACAGGTGATTTTTACTGTCCAGTCATTTTGGGGAAGTTGCACTGCAGGGTCATGCATGCAGATAGAGAAGGGAAAGTCTGATAAATTTTTACACAATTAGAACTTCCTGTGTCGTGGTGCGTGCAGATCAGTATTTTCTTCATTGTTTCTCTGTTTGAATAGGAGACAAATAGTATCTTTTTAGAAAGATATCAGTTTTAGTCATATTATTCCCATAGTTAAATTACTCACACTATTCAAAATCGACATCTCATTTCTTATCTGAATGCATCTCCAAACATTGGTCTTTTTATGTCTTTTTATGGTAAAATGAAGTGTTTGCTATCAGAAATCCTCACACACGTTATGGAATAACTACCAAAATTGGCTAAAACCACAAAAAGTACAGCACTCATCACACATCACAGAAAAGGCTTTGAGGGAGAACACAGCTGCATCCGGCATGAGCTCCAGGTGGTATTGTTTCAGTACCTGTGGTTTGATGACTACATGCGGGACGGAACGGAACACAATCTTCCGTGGCCCTGCCTTGTGATGTGTAGCAGGCACAAGAACAAGACGGATGGATAAGCGGCCAACTTGCTACCCTGAGCCAGGATTCTGCCAAATACTGATGAAATGCTGTGCTTAGTGTGAACTTCACTCATTATAATGTCATTATAATACCAAAACACACCTCCATCCCGAAGGCTACCTGCCTCCAAGGTGCGACCACTCCTCCTTGAGTCTGCACCCTCAATTTTTTGTCTGCACACTGAATTCTTCATAAGCTATACCTTTAAATGCGAAGCAAGAGAATTTTACACCAATCATAATAAAGGTGTTTATGACTAAAGTCACTCAAACTCCACCTTGAAGGTAAAAAATAGTATAAAAATAGCCCGAGAAAGGGGGTATGTTAGGGAAGACACCATCGGGAATAAGTCAGGGAGAATTCCATCACAGACTGCTTCTGACTTCCAGGACCAGTTGATGGGCTGAGCCTTTCTTTCCTCCCATAAGGACACCTGTGGGTAAGACTTAGACTAAACTTAGAAACCTCTCTAGAGAATCTCTTTCCCACCTTTGTAGCCAGCCTGTATTTATTATAACTTTGTCGTGCGTTTTGTGCAACTAACATTACTTTTATTTGCACATGCTTTGCAGACAGTGTATTTCTAACTGACAATCCAAAGAACCTGTATATCTGTTGTTTAAATAAACTGCACTGCTTCGGTAGCTAGCTGTTTTGAGTTTTCACTGAACGTGACCACAGATTTGAGGGTGGCTGTGCGAGTTCATGAGCACGGCTGAACTGATGGTGCAGCCCTCTGTCAGTGAATCCAAATCGTGAGAGTTTAACACAGGTTAAACGCGACTGGACTGGTAATGGCAAATTGGGCATCAATCAGAACTTAAACCTAACCGCACCTAGCCTCCCACCTCGGTGAGGAGTGTTAGAATGTGAGGGGTGTTATTTTCTGCCAAAACTGCCTTGCCCTTTTCATGCAACACACGTAGACACTTCAAAACCGTAACCAAGAAACTTCTCTTTCTGAATTTCTTCTTGGCTAATGCAAGGAGACTCAGCTGCATTAGTTTATCACTACAAGGCATACTTTCCAGTTCCTAGATTCATTCTTCTTGTCTTTTCAGAAATCTTTTCTTAGGGCATTCTGCAGCAATGGTGCTGTGTACTGTTCCTTCAGCTGTGAAGTGCAAAGCTCCTTTTTCATTCCTGCATATGAAAGATACTATAAAATGGTTATCTCAGAGTGACATTAAGATTTGTGTGCATTGTTGTGGCTGGATGGTAGGCTTTAGCCTCTCTAGTTATCCGTGGAGATTGTTCACTGATTATATTTTCCTCAATGTGCATTTATTAAGTTGAAAGTTACAGAGAATGAAATCATAAAAGCAAAGTATGTACTACAGTAATATGTAGCATAACATGTATGCTGTAGGATACCTGATTACAGTCAGTAAACTGATTCTCCCATTTATTTTATCTTCTGAACTGGTTAGCTGCATTAATTATAGGTCGTTTATTTTGGTCTGGTTCTGGTGGGGATAGGGTTAATTCTCCGCAGGCTCCAGAAGGAGCACAGGTATTCCATCCCCTATGAGCCATGCCTAGTCTGAGCTGCTGGGGGAGAGGGCAGGAAGTGACTGCTGGGAGCGGGCTGGGGTGCCCCGGGTCCAGTTGTTGAGTGGCGGTTCTGTAATCATGTTTGTATATTCCTCTATCCGTGTTATTGTTGTTTTCCAGTGTCCTTTGCTGTTCTGTTAAATTACCTTTGTCTCAACCCATGAGTTTCGCCTTTTTCTTCCGATTCTTCCCTGTGTTGAGGGAAGCTCAAGAGAGTGGCATGTGGTTCTTTGTCGCTGTCAGAGGCCAAACCACAACAAAACAGATGAGAAGACTCATTATTCATTTTTATAAGAGCAGGATGAGAGAGAAGTTGAGAGAGTAACAATCATCATTTTACTCTCACGGTGACCAATTCAAAAAGGACATCTGACAACGTTTTCCTTAATGTTATCAATCAAACATTTAGAACTGGATTTTCTAAACTTGGCCTCCCAGTTACAGCCACATAAGTATGCACACAAAAGCACCCCTGCATGCTGGAAGAGAATTGCGCTCACAGCACACATACTTAAGTACGCAAAATGGTGTAAAAATAGAACTAAATGCAGTATAAAGAAAGGACTGAGCTAGAACAGGGAAGGAAGGAAAACTGAGTCGTTGGGTGGACAGTTCTTAATGATAATCTTAATTTTCTTAATTATTATTTTTCATGTTACTGTCTCATTCTGAAAGGAATGATGTTGACATTTTACATATGTGCCATAATTTTCTCAATTTTTATTTATTACTATTCTAATGTTTATTTTCTTTTTCCGAATCCAAGCTAGGATTGACAGAATTTCTTATTTTCCTGATTAGATCACTCCCTACCTAACAGATCCCATCAAAGTAGCTTTATGTTCCTCCGTGTATCTAAACAACACTCTATCCAACTCTTAAATATAAGCTTTCTGAGAAAAGGAAGAGGCATTTCTTCTGGTGCCTAGCACCAGACATAGTTTAAGATCTTTTCCTGACACAGAGCACATAACAGTGAAGCGAAATAATTTTTAAATGCTTTGGAAAAGTGACGTAAAAAGAATGAGAAGCATTCAAAGAGAATTGAAGGGAAGGGAGAGAAAGCTGCCATGAGATTCTGTCCTCCCCTTGCATCCTTCCTATCCCACTCCCATATTCCTTCAGAGCTTTCCCTCAGTAACAAGGCAAGATAACCCAGCAGTTGACCTACCTTTCGCTTGTTCTCCCCAGGGGTGATGTTCTGTGTGCTTGGCAAGAATGGGAAGACACAGATCATGGAACATAATGAGCCCTGCCAGGAATGCACAGTCAGAAGAGTTTCTTCCAGCTAAAACACAGTAAAATTTAACATACAACTGGATACATTCATCTTCAAATACTGTTTACCAGAGAGTCTAAAATCTCCTGCACCTAATCCAGTGCATATGCTACATTGAATCATAGGTTAAACCTACTGATTACGTATTTGTATATTGAAGGCTCCAATCAGTCTTGGCGCTGTTTGTTAAAATAATAATGTGTTGGCTGCCTAATAAACTGGGGCTAGCTATGTTTAGATAGCAATTTTACATAAGTAAGCATTTTTCCTTTTGTAATCCATCAAGTTCAATGTATAACCTAATGATATTGAAGACCTTACATTGTTCATAGTCAGAATTTTCAAGCTTGCAACCTAAAAGTAGGTTCTTCAAGCATAAATTTAAGACATCTAAACACACTACCTGCTTTTAGAACCACTGGGTTATTCAATCCAAGTGCAATTTACAGGTGATTGATATCTTTGCTTATACTCTTGTTAAAAAAATACACATCTAGGCATCTTTTTCAGTGCATCCATAACAAGTGACTACAGCCTCAAGGCTTGGAAGACTCGATTTTTATCACAGAGTGACTCCAGTCTCCAGCAACATTGTATCCTGTCTGAATGTAACAATTAACAATCAGAGTTTATTGGTATTCTATAAACAATATAATGGGATACTAGTTTTTACCAGCTATTAATGGTGGGCCTGCTTTCAGATACCTGCCTATTCATGTAAAAAGGGAATCATGCCAATTTGAATTTTTCTGTCTAACAGATTTCAGTCCTTTCTTTTGATTTTTTCTATTTTATTTTCTTCTGAAAACTCTTTAGAAAATGCTTGCTCTGAGGTTATTGAAAGGGCCACTCTGTGTGCTGGAGTTTTCATAGTAACAACAAAAACATACATGCACACACACAAAATAATTGAAGGAGAGAAAAAAAAAAAGAAAAAGCTTGAGAATGCTCCTTGAGGTTTCAAGCCAAAAAACTTACTTATTTTTGTTTTAATCTTATTCCATTCCTGATATCGTATCTCCTTCTATAGTGTTAAAGTATTAGAACTAGAAGAAAACTTGCTACTCTTCAATGCAGGAAAATGACATATGTTTTACAGGTTCTTTATCTGAATTAAGTTCATAGTTTTCTGCAAATGCTGAGGTAGTAAAAGCTTTAGCTTGCACTTGGCACAATATCTGTCCTCTTCCCCATTATTTTTTGGAACTTGACTTCATTAAGGATGTATCATGCAACCATATATAACATGACATACAAAATCAGCAGGGTAACTGAAAGGGAGAGAGAATAAAAGGAATTCTGGTGTAAAACAGCCTTTAAAGTAAGTGTGCAAACTCAGAAATCAATAGGTTTTGGAATGGGTAACCTCTCTTGTACCCAGAAGGGGCTAAGTGTCCTCTGCTCAAGGAAGAGCTACTGCTGAGTGCTAGAGCAACAGAAAGAAAATACTAACCTGCTTAAGCAAGCATGAGAAAAAGTGAAAAGAAGGAGAAAACCACATCATTTCTTGATTTTACTTGGAAAAAAAAGAGGGCAATGACCCAGTCTGCAGTACTTTGTGCAAAAGGAAATCCACTGATTTTCCCATTATAAAATTCTTTATCAGGAGAGATAGAAAAGCAAGATAGATAAGCAAATTTCAAGATGTCACTCTAAAACCAATGTAAGAACTTCCAAAGAACATAACAGAATGGGCCTTTCTGTCAGCTGGAACCTACAAATACTTGGCAACTTGCTTGAGCTGACATTTGGTGAGTAAAAATGAGTAAAAAAGTGAGTAAAAAAATTAAGCAACGATAACCAACAACAAGGAAACTCCTATATAATTAATAACCACTTTACCAAGCTCAGGAGAAAATCTAAATGTAAAAGAAGCAATTATGTGCTGAATAGCTAGAAATCTAATCTTGTGTATACTGTGAGTTTTTCCAGGCCGTGTGTTTTGTATGTTGTCTCATGTAGAGTGTCAAGTAAACTGTTGGCAATTTCACAAACAATAATGTTAAGTTCAACTAATGGTTTTCATAGATAAGTTGTTTTGTTTGCAGTAATGGTCTCTTTAACAGACAAAACCAGGCTGGTAATCAATAAGAAGAGAGGATTTAATCCTCACATACCCATTTAGTCTTGATTATGAACCACACAGCAGTCTGTCTTATATGTGAAAATGCGGGCAAATCAGCAGAATCAGTAGATGAGTATTAGTGGCTGTAACAGCACAATTTTTGTCAGATTAGCAACCAGAACTGTATTTTTCAGAGAAAAGTAGTACAGAGTATTTGTGCTTCATGGCTTCTTATGAGAGGGTTATTATGTTAATTTAGCCACAGGACTTTCAGTTTAGGATATGTCTTTGTTATAGTGTGTAATATTTCAATCATTAGCTTTAGTAATTACTTTTGCTACCATTAAATGCATTAAATTTAAACACTGTATGCATATATAAATGTAGCTGTAGTTTTGGGGAGGGATAGGTCTGAGTGGTTTTATATTCCACTTAACTGTTTTTGTCTGGCAATTCAGATATAATGCAAAAATACTGAAATGCCACCTCTGGGGTTTTGTTTGTTTATTTTTGACACTTCAAGGAATATTTTAGGAGTCAGTGAGTATAACCAGTTGATTATTGGAGGAAACCAAGCTTGAGGAAGAACTCATAACTTAATAGCTGCAAATGTTACAGTGTCAGTCACCTCTAGGTACTCAGTTTCACATGGGGACACAAGCTAACATCATCTTTCAGAATAAAACTGCCTTTTCTCTTTGCCTGTCCTCCTAGCAACACCCTCAACAATGTACTGTACCTCCCTTAAAAAACTGGCAAGGAGAAAAACAGAAAAATCAACAGACTATATATAGATATAATAAAAAATAAATAAATAGACTAAATACACTTACAGACTCTACTTTCACAATGAGTTACAGTAACATCTTAATAAGGAGATAAAATTAAGCACAAAACTGGAAAACATGCTATACATTTAAAGGAAAAAACTTTATAGTATTTGAACATCTTACTGAAAGAAATAGAAGTTCCCTGTACAGCTCCCTAAGTTTTTCACAGTAAAATTTTGTCTTATCAGCTAACACGTGTCATCTCCTCTTCAGCCACAATTACTAAGATTCACACAGCATGTGGTATAGGTTTGAGTTCCTGATTTGGCAGAATGATGAGAAGCAGCCCCCCTGGTTTTGTGCAGAATAGGGCTGTCTTCAGCACATAGTCAGTTCTGAACTCTGGATCTAGACAGCTACTCAGAGCTGCTACATGGAAGGCCTGCTTTTAAGATAATATTCTGCAGGAATATTATTTCCTCAGCAGCAGGAAATTTCAAGTGGCATAGAACCCTTGTGGTACGAAGAGGGTAGATACATGTATTTTCACTAGCAAGCTGTGTTTCAGCCATGGATTGATTGCCTGTGTATATTCATAGGGAAGAAGGGAAAAAGGACCATGACATAATTTCAGATCCTATGGATCTGCCAGTGGGTGACAATCCAAACTTTGATTTGCTGGTTAAGGATATTTGGGCAGGTTTCTTTTGTTTCTTTGGGATCTATTCTAATGTTTGCCAACTGCTCTCAATGATGTGATCAATGAAGCTTTGAGAAATAGATATTGGGAGTGCCTCCATTTAAATCCAATAAATTTAAGATTTGTTCTAACATTAATCTTCTGCTACAGCAGGCATTTAGGCTGAAACTATAAGTATGACATATATGCTAAAGTTCAGATGATTACCATGGGTTTCACTACTGATGTTAGTGGAGTGTTAACAGATGGACAGGACTGAAAGATTGGAAAGGAAATTCATGCAATGAATTACATTTGAGAGACTGAAGTGTAATCTTCAGGTTCTTGTATTGTTACCCAAATGCTGCCCTGCTCTGAATCTCAAAACCTAATCCCAATAGGTTTCTGCTTTGTCAGACTCCTCAGTTCTACAATGGGAGACACTAAAAACCACTAAGTTACTAGACCAATGTACGGTTCTTCAGATGAACTATTCTCTCATTTGCCTCCCTACCATACTCACCTCAGAGTATACATTCCCAAATCAGACTTCATAGAAGAGGAGCTAAAGACTGGCCAACAGGTATTGCTTTTCAAATAAAAAAATTATGTTCTTCACCCAGGATGTACAAACATCTCATCCCTCCTCTACATCAGACTGTGTTAGGATTTGAGCATTGGCCTCCCACATCCTAGGAGAAGGGCTGTAGGCTCTCAGCTGACTCCAGAAGCTGATCATGTCTTAAAGACCCACAAGATAGTACTAGGTGCCTAACTATATTTGATGGATATAAATTGCCTACCTTTTTCTCTCTCCCTCCTCCTTCCTGCCTCCTTGCTCAGTGTTAGACTTTGTTAAACCTATTTTTAGGCTACTTGGTCTTTCTTTCATATTTTGTAGCTGTGGTATATCAAAACTGTTGTGTCATTATAATAGAAATAATTCTCTTGGGCTTCATTGTACCTAAATCACCACTCAAGATTTATTCTCAAATTAACAGAACTATTCAGAAATGGAATGTGAATAGCAATTCCTCAATTGTTAAAGAAATGAGGGGGATAATGGGGAAGCCACATTAATCCTTTTGCATACATTTTGGTTTCAGTGCGAATTGCAGTCCCAATCTCTTACCAATGGGAGAATACATGAAAAAGTCCATGTCAAAATAAGTGGCATCAGACTGTCTCCGACAATAAATTTAACCTAACTTAAATAACCTTAGCCTACTTCTGTCTTCATAATAAATAAATTATTCTTTGATATATACAGCTACAGTACATTCAGAGCTACTACAATGTCACAGCCATGGTCAATGAAGAATCAGGTTATCAAGCACAAATATGTGACTTAGGAGACATTGATTGTATCCCTGATTCAAGCACCAACTTACACTGTAAATCTGGTCAATTCACTTTCAGAGTTGTATTTTCCAAAGAAAATTGCAGACACTTAATTTTTAATGGGCACAAAAGGCTCAAGAGCCAAAGTAACTGAAATATATATATATATGTACGTGTATATGTGTATATATATATAAAAACCACTTTTTACCCTCCTTTTTCTTAGTTACCAGATATCTGCTGGGAATACAATACAGCTGAGAGAAAGCAACCTAGGAGGTCCCTGGAGTGTGTTGAGGATAACTTCCTGACACAGCTGGTGAGGGAGCCGAAGAGGGAAAGAGCCCTGCTAGACCTGTTGCTTGTAAAAAGAGAAGGACTTGTGAGGGATCTGGCAGTTGGAGGCTGTTTTGGTCACAGTGATCATGATATTAGTTTTCAGTTCTTGGAGAAGCAAGGCAGGGGTGGGATGTGCGTGTATGTCAGTAGAACTGCCTCATTTGACTTCCAGAGGGTGGACTTTGGTCTTTTTAGAAGCCTGGTTGACAGAGTCCCTTGGGAGGCAGTCCTGAAGGACAAAGGAGTCTAGGAAGGCTGGATATTTTTCAAGATGGAAATCTTAAAGGTGCAGGAGCAGGACGTCCCCATGTGACAAAAAATGAGCCATTGGGGAAAAAGACCGGCCTGACTGAACAGAGAGCTATGGTTGTTACTCAGGAAAAAAAGGAGAATTTATGGCCTTTGGAAGAAGGGACGAGCCACTCAGGAAGACTACAAAGATATTGCGAGGTTATGTAGGGAGAAAATTCCAAGGGCCAAAGCCCTGCTAGAACTTAAACTGGCTTCTGATGTTAAGGACAATAAAAAAAAGTTTCTATNCCCTGGAGTGTGTTGAGGATAACTTCCTGACACAGCTGGTGAGGGAGCCGAAGAGGGAAAGAGCCCTGCTAGACCTGTTGCTTGTAAAAAGAGAAGGACTTGTGAGGGATCTGGCAGTTGGAGGCTGTTTTGGTCACAGTGATCATGATATTAGTTTTCAGTTCTTGGAGAAGCAAGGCAGGGGTGGGATGTGCGTGTATGTCAGTAGAACTGCCTCATTTGACTTCCAGAGGGTGGACTTTGGTCTTTTTAGAAGCCTGGTTGACAGAGTCCCTTGGGAGGCAGTCCTGAAGGACAAAGGAGTCTAGGAAGGCTGGATATTTTTCAAGATGGAAATCTTAAAGGTGCAGGAGCAGGACGTCCCCATGTGACAAAAAATGAGCCATTGGGGAAAAAGACCGGCCTGACTGAACAGAGAGCTATGGTTGTTACTCAGGAAAAAAAGGAGAATTTATGGCCTTTGGAAGAAGGGACGAGCCACTCAGGAAGACTACAAAGATATTGCGAGGTTATGTAGGGAGAAAATTCCAAGGGCCAAAGCCCTGCTAGAACTTAAACTGGCTTCTGATGTTAAGGACAATAAAAAAAAGTTTCTATGGATACAATAGCAATAAAAGGAGGACTAAGGGTAACCTCCATGTTTTATTAGATGGGGGCAGAAACATATTGACATAGGCTGAGGAAAAGGCTGATGTACTTAAGGCCTTCTTTGACTCAGTCTTTAGTAGTAGGACCAGATGTCCCCTGAGTACCCAGCCCCCTGAGCTAGTAGATAGGGGTGGGGATCAGAACGAAGCCCCCATAATCCAAGGGGAAATGGTGAGGGACATGCTACAGCACTTAGACGTACACAAGTCTATGGGGTGAGATGGGATCCACCTGAGGGTACTGAAGGAGCCGGCAGAAGTGCTCACCAAGCCACTTTTCACCATTTAACAGCAGTCCTGGCTAACCATGGAGGTTAGCAAATGTGATGCCCATCCACAAGAAGGGCCAGAAGAACGACCTGGGGAACCACAGGCCTTGGTGCCTGGGAAGGTCATGGAACAGATCATCCTGAGTGCCATTATGTGGCACATGCAGGACAACCAGGTGAACAGGCCCAGTCAGCATGGGTTCAAGAAAGGCAGGTCCTGCTTGGCAAACCTGATCTCCTTCTATGACAAAGTGACATCTTAGTGGATGAGGGAAAGGCCGTGGATGTCATTTACTGGGACTTTTAGTAAAGCCTTTGACACTGTTTCCCACAGCATTCTCCTAGAGAAACTGGTTGCTCACAGCTTTGGATGGGTGTACTCTTCTCTGGGTAAAAAAATGACTGGAAGGCTGGGCCCAAAGAGCAGTGGTGAATGGAATTAAATCAAGTTGGTGGCTGGTCATAAGTGGTGTTCTCCAGGGCTCAGTATTGGGGCCAGTTCTCTTTAATATCTTATCAACAACCTCAATGAGGGGATCAAGTGCACCCTCACTAAGTTTGCAGACAACACCAAGTGGGGCAGGAGTGTCAACCTGTTTGAGGGTAAAAAGGCTTTGCAGAGGGATCTGGACAGGCTGGATCAATGACCCAAGGCCAATGGCATGAGATTCAACGAGGCCAAGTGCCAGATCCCGCATGTGGGTCACAACCCCATGCAGCACTGCAGGCTTTGGGGAGAGTGGCTGGAAACATGCCCAATGGAAAAGGACTTGGGAGAGTTTGTCGACAGCTGGCTGAATATGAGCCAGCAGTGTGCCCAGGTGGCTAAGGTGGCCAGCAGCATCCCAGCCTGTATCAGGAATGGTGTGGTATGTAGAACTAGGGAAGTGATAGTTCCCCTGGACTCCGCACTGGTGAGGACCCACCTTGAGTGCTGTGTTCAATTTTGGGCGCCTCACCACAAAAGAGACATTAAGGCTCTGGAGCGAGTTCAGAGAAGGGCAACGAGGCTAGTGAGGGGTTTAGAGAACAAGTCTTATGAGAAGTGGCTGAGGGAACTGGAGTTGTTTAGCCTGGAGGAAAGGAGGCTGAGGGGAAACCTTATTGTTCTCTACAATTACTTGAAAATTGGTTGTAGTGAGTTGGGGGGGTCGGTCTCTTCTCCCAAGTGACAAGCGATAGGACAAAAGGAAATGTCCTCAAGTTGCGCCAGGGGAGGTTTAGATTGGATATTAGGAAAAACTTCATCACAGAAAGGGTTATCGAACATTGGAACAGGTTGCTCAGTGAAGTGGTAGAATCACCATCCCTGGAGGTTTTTAAAAGACGTGTAGACATGGTGCTTAGGGACATGGATTAGTGGTGTTTTAGGCAGTGTTAGGTTGATGGTTGGACTCAACGATCTTAAAGGTCCCCTCCAACCTAGCGAATTCTATGATTCTATAAGGACAATCTTTATTTTGAGGGTGACATAGCACTGAAACAGGCTGCACAGAGAGGTTGTGGGGTCTCCTTCTCTGGAGATATTTAAAAGCCACCTGGATGTGTTCCTGTGCAATTTGCTTTAGGAGAACCTGATTTGGCAGGGGTCTTGGAGTAGATGATCTCTGAAAGTCCCTTCCAACCCCTATCATTCTGTGATTAGGAAAATGTCTTCACTGAAAGGTTTATAAAACATTGGAACAGGCTGACCAGGGAAGAGGTTGAGTCACCAATCCTGGAGGTTTTTAAAAGACGTGTAGACATGGTGCATAGGGACATGGTTTAGTGGTGGACTTGTCAGTGTTGGGTTGCTAGTTGGACTTAGTGATCTTCAAATTCCCTTCCAACCTAAACGATTCTATGATTCTATGACTTAATTCTCAACTGGAGGGAGGTGAGTTTAGATTGAGCAATGTCAGGAGCTGAATAACATTAAGTAATAGGGTCCTGTTCCAAACAACAGAATACAGATTTTCAGAAACAAATACTTTAAATCTGTATCATCACTCATATGACTTGCACAGAAAATGGCTTCATTGATTTTGAAATAAGCAGGTTTACTGACGTAGGAAGTTATACAGAGCCAGACAGCACTGATACATCATCTTACCCAATGCACGGACAAACCTGTACCTTAGCAACAGCCTTCTTAGGACTGTTTCACTAGCCAGAAGTACTGTAATATAGATGAAAATGTAAGCAGAAAATGCACATCCTCATTCAAAATAGTCCTAAGCAAAGTTTTTAAAAGAATAAGTACTGGTATTTTAAAGTCAGGAGTGAGTTAATCCTATCAGTGTAAATATTTAGAAAATCCAAATACCATGTAAGGAGCCTAAAATAATGTCTGGGGATCTTACTTTTCTTTTTTTTTTTTTTGAATACTAGAGGTTGGAGTAAAATGAGTTAGAACAATGACACCCTTGAGATTACAGATGGGTATTGTTTCCCTTTGAAAAATGCATAACTGCATGGAAGTGGAATGAAAGGGTTTTAAATTGGAAAAGCTAAACTGGAATCTCAGTTTCAAGAAGCAAGATTCTCTGTGCTGACAGATCAAGAGCACTGTTTTTCAGCAAGTAAGTGGCAGAAGCAGCTGCATGAAGAAGTATAGATACAAGCAAAATTAGTTAACGATAATTTTGAATTTAATGATATGCTGGTTAAAAAACAAGGAAAAAAAGAAAAAAAAAGCCATGGATAAAAGTATGCAAGAATCAGATCCTCAGCTGCTATAAATATAGGCAGATCTATGAATTCAGTGGATCTCTTCCAGCTTTCACCAGCTAAGGATATGATCCATAATCACCAGACAAGAATCAACTGGCCATATGCTTCAGTGATTGAATTTTCAGGTGGTAGAATGACAAGAGCTATGAAGTAATAAATTTGGGTTTTTTCCTTGTTTGCTCTTCACAGAAGACTCAGACTGCCATATAATTTGAAGCCTTATTAAAGATCTCTAATGGCCTTGCATTTATCTGTAAGAGAGATGAAAACAAAGCTGCAATATAAATTCAGGTTCTGTGACATCGTGTATACAGTAAATTTATACTACATGGTGGAACTTCTATACAATAATTCTGTAGTTGACCACCGAAATTTTGAAGCTTTATGGCTCATAATGCTTCTTCTCCTTTAATTGGAGTTATACAGGAAAACAAGAATATGGCCACACAGTCAACATTGATCTTTCCATGGACTTAAATAACTATCAGACCAAACCTGAAATGTGTTTTGCAGGGAACAAGACTAGATACTGTCAACAGTCTTTACTGCTTAAAATACATACAGGATTGAACCAGTTTATGCAAATTGGTGTTGTTTGTGTAGTACTTTTCAGCAAATCCCCAGTAAAAATGTGAAGCTACCTACCCCATATTGTATTGAAATTTTCTCATTTGACTTTTCCCTTTCATCATACTATAAGTTATGGGTGGTTTAAGTCCCTTTTGCTTCTTCCTTATCTTCCACACATGACTTTTCTCCCTCCTTTTCACTGCATTTCCAGAACTAGTTATTCTGGAAATAATGATCCACATTGCTATGATTGGAATTCAGTGACTTCCGTAAACCTAGAGACAAACAAATATATTCCAGCTCACCATTTATTCCATGGTCAGTGAAAAATCACAGTATATGTGATGTTATCCAGTTTATACATTTGGCATAATGTGGAAAATACCCACTCACATAACAGGAGGAAAAAGTGTGGGACTGAGACACCTAACCATTTCCATGAGGTAAGCCCAAGGATATTCTACTCCAAGGAGGAAGAGACTCCAAAGACCTTGACAGTGCATCTGTCTTATCCCATCAGACTCTGAGACATATTTCAGCATCAACTATGATCAATTTCAAAGTTGTTTCGCATAGTGTCCATGCTACTTCTATATTTTTTTTCCTTGTCAAGGATAAAACAAAACTTTCTGTCTCTGACGAAAAAAAAAAAAAAAGCTTCCAGCTTTCTATTTGCTAGGGATCTCCATTTACAGTGGATTTTGAGGAGCTATTGTTACGACTGTACTAGAAGTCATTTAAATATAAGACTTCAGAATGTAATTTTATTTTTTTTTTAAAAAAGCCTTTTAAAAATCCTTTTTCTCTCAGGAAATTCATTCTACATCATAAGCTCTTCAGTTTATATCCTGAACTTTTACTTTTGACATAAAATGGCTAATTCTTCTGGTGTCATCAAGCACTGGAAACAAGTTTCTGATAAAACGTCTAAAGGCGTAGTGGTTCCTATTGTCTCTGCTCCATAATAGAAAGCTTTGACCACTTCTCTCAGTTTTTGGCTTTTCACATCATTTATAAATGTCAAACAGTCTTAATCTTGGTGTGACCATCAAAGGAGAACTTAGTTCTTGAATGTTAAGTTTTCCTTTAAAAATAATCTGAATATGCTGAGAGTTAAAAAGCTGAAAATATACTAGTAAAACTAGCACCTTCCTCCTCAACAACTCTTTTCTTGGGTTACTTGAGGACAAATATGTTTATTTTCTTTCCACATATATGTTTCCACATTTTAGAACAAAAAGGCAAGTGCTTAAATTCAATGCTTTTTTATCCCTAATCAAAACAGATGAACTGTTAATTTGAAGGGCCAAATTCTGCCTTTAGTCATGTTGGAAACCATTTTGCCAGTTGGCTTCTTCAGATCATAGGAATCTTTATTATAATAGCAATGATCTGTCAAGCAGAAAAACATAGATGTATCATAACTTTCCAGTTTGCAAGATAAAAATATACCAGAGATATATCTAGAAATAACACACTGTTTTAACTCATGACAATTCAGCTTGTAAACTACAATGCAGCTTCTTATAAAAAAAAATGGAGAATTTAAAATATTGCATGTAGTAATTTTTCAATTATAACAAATAAAAGTCATTCTTATGCTTATCCTTACCAAATTTATGTCACAACAATGAAGAAACATGTTTTACTTTTTATGCCATTTTAAAATGGGTGAGATTTGGAGGAAAGAAGATACTTGTCACAGAATCTACTAAATGATCTTCTCCACAAAAAAAACACCCGTGGCTTGAGTGGTGCAGGGATTTATTCCATGGCCTAAAACCTGGAAGGTATCTAGCAACATCTGAGATGCCCAAAGATCCCACCCAGTCCCCAGTCACTCCTTTAGACTGAAGGTCTTCCAAGGCTTCTGTTCCTTGAATCGTATTTTTAATGGGTACTTCAACTGCAGAGCCTAATGAGAGACATCTAACTTTAGTTGCCTTTCAGACTGCCAGCCAAGTTCCTACCTTGACAGGTCTACTGTGGAAAATAAGATTTGCCCATGGTGAAAGGCACCAGCAACAATCACTTCAAGTTGATGGAAAGATCTACCCTGAAGTGAGTAGAAGTGGCTTGCTTTAAGCATGGTACAAACATGCTGCATTATTTCAAAGTCCCACAGATTTGGGTAGGAATACAATCTACCTTTCTTTTTTAACAAGTTTAAAAGGTTCATCATCATGGGTAAATAACAAAAGACAGACAGACAGACAAAAGTTTAATTTGAAATTGAAATGGCACCACACACTTGTCTTTTGACATAGATACTGGAGCCATGCCTGTAAAAGGTTTTGTTAAACGAGCAGAAGTGTCAAGTGCAAACCTAGCCTTCCTGCCTCCCCTTCCCTCTCCACAAGAGGAGAAGGAGTTTTAAAAAGCTATTAAGTTACATTTGAAACTAACAGTACAATTTTAAGTACTGGCTTTCTTGGAAGCCTGAAAAATACTTTATGTCAAGTTATGCCGTGGCAAACTGCCGTGCTTTTAAAGTGACAGCAGCACCTCCCTCCTCTCCTGTTCTCAATCAGCTTTCCACACTGACAGTCTGCTGCCAAATTCCATGTGGAATAGACATTGTAGAGCTAAAATTATCTTCTTGGTTCTGGATCAAAGTGAGATATTAGTGATTAAATATATTATTAGCATGTTTAGCTATGCAATTTTCTCTTAATTTAATGAGATCATAATTAATTCAAGTCCATAAGATACACACAAGTCACTTTTAACCTCTCTGTACCTTAGCTTCTGAGTTGTAACATGTGCAGAGACAGAGATCAAATTTTAATGCACACAGGTATTGCTAGAGCTTTCAGCAGTAAGCCCTACTACTACAGTTTAGGCCGAGTTGGCCAATGACATGAAACAGATGCTCTCCCTCACCTCTTACTCCAATGAGAGGAAGAAGAGAGATGAAGAGATTTATGAGTTTTGAAAAAAACTAAGCTACTTCAGTAAAATATTAAAAATAAAATGGAAATAATGAAATATATATGTCCTAAGTCACCAAAGAAACAAAAAATCCACCAAAGAAGAGACAATCTAACTTTCTTTGTCCCTCAGCTTTTATACTGAGCATGGCAGGTAGGATGGAATACCCTATTGGTCAGTTTTGGTCACCTGACCTGTCCACTCCTCCCCACAGGCTGACCCCTCCACAGGGTAAACACCCGAGTCAGCTGACCCTGGTTGCCAAAACAACAAGTGTGAGNCCTCTCTGTACCTTAGCTTCTGAGTTGTAACATGTGCAGAGACAGAGATCAAATTTTAATGCACACAGGTATTGCTAGAGCTTTCAGCAGTAAGCCCTACTACTACAGTTTAGGCCGAGTTGGCCAATGACATGAAACAGATGCTCTCCCTCACCTCTTACTCCAATGAGAGGAAGAAGAGAGATGAAGAGATTTATGAGTTTTGAAAAAAACTAAGCTACTTCAGTAAAATATTAAAAATAAAATGGAAATAATGAAATATATATGTCCTAAGTCACCAAAGAAACAAAAAATCCACCAAAGAAGAGACAATCTAACTTTCTTTGTCCCTCAGCTTTTATACTGAGCATGGCAGGTAGGATGGAATACCCTATTGGTCAGTTTTGGTCACCTGACCTGTCCACTCCTCCCCACAGGCTGACCCCTCCACAGGGTAAACACCCGAGTCAGCTGACCCTGGTTGCCAAAACAACAAGTGTGAGCAAGAGCCTCTCCCTGAACAGAAGGTTATCTCTTCTCCACCCTGGGACATTTATGCTTCCCCTTCCAAATTACCATTTCGTGGCACGTGTACCTGTGTCCATATTCACATATTAATTGACAGTTACAAATCAAAAGTTATTTTCATAAGAGGCAAGGTGATAAGAATTTCCATGAGAATGGAGGCTGGAGGTGGCATTGATTTTAAATCCTAATGAGTCCAAGACAGGCAATCTATAGTTGTCTGTATGTTGTGTGAAAGGGGCAAAGTGGTTTTGGCAGAAAATAACCCCCCTCGCATTCTAACACTCCTCACCGAGGTGGGAGGCTAGGTGCGGTTAGGTTTAAATTCTGAGTGATGCCCAATTCACCACTATGAGTCCAGTCACCTTTAACATGTATTAAACTGTTACGATTTGGATACGCTAATAGTGGACCACACCTTCAGTCTAGTCCTGCTCACGAACTAGCATGGCTACTCTTGAGTCCTTCGTCATGTTCAGTGAGAAACCAAAATGACTAGCTACTAAAACAGTGTAGTTTCTTTAAACAACAGATACACAGGTTCTTTGGATTGTTGGTGATAAATACACTGTCTGCAAAGCAGGTGCAAATAAAAGTAATGTTAGTTATACAAAATGCGCAACAAAGTTATAAACAATACAGCCTGGCTATAAATGTAGGAAAGAGATTATTCCTGAAGAAGCACTCTGTACAGTTTAAGTCTTACCCACAGGCATCCCTATGTGGGGGGAAGAAAGGCTCAGCCCGTCAACTGGTCCCGGAAGTCAAAGGCAGTCTGTGATGGAGTTCTCCCTTACTTATTTGTGGTGGTGTCTTCCCTGCTATTCCTCCCTTTCTTGGGCTATTTTTATACTATTTTTTACCTTCAAGGTGGAGTTTGAGTGACTTTAGTCATAAATACCTTTACTATGATTGGTGTAAAATTCTCTCACTTCACATTTAAAGGTACAGTTTACAAAAAATTGAGGGTGCAGACTCGAGGAGTGGTCGCACCTTAGAGGCGGGCAGCCTTCGGGATAGAGGTGTGTTTTGGTATTATAATGACATTATAATTAGCAAAGTTCACACTAAGGACAGCATTTCATCAATATTTGGCAGAATCCTGGCTCAGGGTAGAGAGTACGCCGCTTATCCGTTCATCTTGTTCCTGTACTGGCTATACATCACAGGGCAATGCCATGGAAGATTGTGTTCTGTTCTGTCCCCCATGTAGCTTTGAAACACAGATGGTGAGTTCATGCCAGCTGCAGCTGTTTTCTTCCTCAGAAGCCTTTTGATTCTATACTTTTCCTTGAGGTGTGAACAGTGCTGTACTTTTTTCAGTTTTGGCCAATTTATTAATTATTTCACACTGTATGCTAAGTCAGTTAACATTATTCTGCTTTTCAAAACATAGTGGTCCTAGACTTTAGAGTAAAGAGCGTTGTGTTCTAAATAACAGTGAGCTATTACAGTGACACTTTTCCTGCCTGCTCCAGTAGCAAAGCTGAAAAGCATTTAGCTATGAATTAAAAAAAACCAACCTGGTGATGGTTTACTGTGGTTGATAAAAATGCCTTTGAGATACCTAAACTGTTTGCATACTTATTTCATACATATTGCATACTTACTTGATAGTAGTGTTCACTGCCATGAAGTCATAGTAACAATAAATTGAATATATATTTTAATTTGATGTAATACTGTAACATGTAGAACTGGGCAAAAGAGATCAAAGGCATATATGAATCTGGATTGAGTTGAGCAATAGGTCAGTTGTGAGAGGAAGGAAAGTATAGTACAGAAGTGGAGAGAAGAAAACTTTGAAAAAGTGTTAAATAAAGCATTTTCCCAAAAGTGAAAGTGTTTACAGGTTTTTAATCCTACTTCTTTGAATATTGACTCAAATTGAAAGTTTTAGCTTTTGAAGATGAGTTAAAATTTAAGAAGAGGAAATAAGAAGGGTAGCAAAGATCTTTTAAATCTGAAAATGACACTTCATAACTTAGTTCAAATGATATAACATGCACTAAAATAAAGTGTAAGAATTTTTTTTATTTTCCATCTACCCCAAGTCTTGGACTAAAAAAGTATTTGGTCAAATATCAAACACCAGCCTAGCTCCTTTTCTGTTCCTTCTGTCATCCAGCCTTTAGATTGGCAATCATTTCAATCCATATTTTGCTAATCTCTAAGTTAATTAACTTTTTCTTTTTTTAAAAAACTGAGAATCAGTTATCTTCACTAGTAGACCTTGCCAATAAAGTACATATGCCTTTCTCAGTAATTCTCTTTTGGGTTAGAATATTACTTTTCAGGGCTTGAGTGTGCCAAATGATCACTGGCAATCCTCAAGAATAGTGCAGCTAGGGTTGCAAACACTGAGTAAGACTTACTCTATCTCTTCCTGTGTCTCAATCTTATAAGAAGGAGGAAGGGAGGGAATGTCGCCAGGTTACCAGTGTTAGACCAGTGGATTGTTGTGAGCTTTGGCTTCTTTTCAGGCACTCAGGACAGAGCATCTGGTGGAAGATAAATGTGTGTGAAGTACAACCTGGCTGATCTAACTTGTTTATTTACACTGCATTCAGTAACCCTTGAACAGAGCTGGTCACAGGCAAACCTTCCGGAATCTCAGACCAAACAAATTCGTGTACCGCAGAGAGCAAAATGAGTTATTGAGATGAAAGGAGAAAAAATCTGCTGATGTTTTCTATAACAGCCTGCAATCATCCTATGTTGCATGCCCTTGAATGCTGCAGGACCGTGTATGACAATACTCACCTGAGGGCTCCTTCCATAGTACCAGTATGGTGGATGTTGAATCACTAAGGAAGTATCTGAAAAGAAAGAGGAATCAGTAAGGTGTTTCCTTGAATTTTAATATATTATTTGTGGAAAATGGGAAGGAAGATTGCAACAGTAAGAATTGTGAGAGTCGTGAAAATAGGAAGACGCTGTCTATAAGTAACTAAAAATAATGAATTGCTCTTAAAGTGTTATTTTGAGAGGGCTAGTTCTGTAAAAATAGTTTGGTGACCACAAAATTTATTTCTTCTCCTCATTATGGATTTCCCTGACCTGAGACAATGTCCACACATGCTTCATTGTAAAGTTTCATTTATTAATGTTATATTGATAAATAATTAGGTATTAAACATAGTATTAGATATTGCAGAATAGAACTTGTTTCTCATCTGTTTCTATAAGTTGAAAAAGTTTATACTGACATCCCGTGGTTATTGATTAAGCCTTTACAAACTTTTTTGTAACAAGGCATTAACATAATTTTCCCTTGTTCCTCCCAAACCTTTGAAAAATACATCCATAAAAAGTACACAGCACAAAAAAAAGCACCCCAAACAAAACCCAAACTAATTCTTGTTGAGTAATTGGAACCACTTTTGCGGCAACATTATGTCAATGACAGCTTGACAAAAACTGGACATACTTCATGACTGCAGGGTTGCTTTTGATTAAGACAGACTGTCTGGCTCAGCTAGAGGCTTGTAACTAGGACAGCTGTTATGAACGGAGGAAAGGGCATAAATAAAGAAAAGGTTAGAACCATGAATCATAGAATCATAGAATGTGTTGGGTTGGAAAGGACCTTTAAAGGTCATCTAGTCCAACCCCCCTACAGTAAGCAGGGACATCTTCAACTAGATCAGGTTGCTCAGAGCCTCATCAAGCCTGGCCTTGAATGTCTGCAGCAATGGGGCCTCCACCACCTCTCTGGACAACCTGGTCCGGTGTCTCACCAGCCTCATTGTAAATAACTTCTTCCTAATGTCTAATCTAAACCTGCCCTGCTCTAGGTTAAAACCATTGCCTCTTGTCCTGTCGCTAAATGCCCTTGCAAACAGTCCCTCCCCAGTTTTCTTGTAGGCCCCTTTCAGGTATTGAAAGGCCTCTATAAGGTCTCCCTGGAGCCTTCTCTTCTCCAGGCTGAACAACCCCAACTCTCTCAGCCTGTCTTCATAGGAGAGGTGCTCCAGCCCTTTGATCGTCTTCGTGTCCCTCCTCTGGACTCATTCCAACAGGTCCNGCATCTCATCAGGTCCCGTAGACTTGTGTATGTTCAGGTTCCTCAGGTGGTCATGAACCTTGTCTTCACTTACAGTGGGAGGGACTTTGTCCCGCAGGTCCCCATCTTGCATTCCTCCAAGTCAGGAGGGATGAGGAGAGAGGTTTACAGTGAAGACTGAGGCCAAAAAGTTGTCGAGAAACTCAGCCTTCTCCTAGTCTGCTGTTACCAGTTTGCCATTCTTGCTTACCATGGAGGTGAGGGTCTCTTTAGTCTGGAAAAAAAGACGGCTGAGGGGTGACCTTATCAATGCTTATAAATACTTAAAGGGTGGGTGTCAGGAGGATGGGGACAGGCTCTTTTCAGTGGTGCCCTGTGACAGGGCAACAGGTAATGGGCACAAACTTGAGTACAGGAAGTTCCCCCTAAACATAAGGAGGAACTTCTTTACCTTGAGGGTGGCAGAGCACTGGAACAGGCTGCCCAGGGAGGTGGTGGAGTCTCCGTCTCTGGAGACATTCAAAACCCACCTGGACGCGTTCCTGTGCAACCTACTCCAAGGTGGCCCTGCTCTGGCAGGGGGGTTGGACTAGATGATCTCCAGAGGTCCCTTCCAACCCTATGATTCTATGAGGGCACACATCCTTTAACTTTCCTTTTCTGGTTGACATACCTGTAGAAGCCCTTCTTGTTATTCTTAGCATCCCTTGCCAAGTTCAGCACCAGCCACACATTGGCCTTCCCGACCTCATCCATACATAACCAGGCAGTGTCTCTGTACTCTTCCCAGTATACCTGATCCTGCTTGAACTGCCTGTGCAGTTCTTCTTGCCTTTTAGTTTGACCAGCAGGTCCCAGCTCAGCCATACCGATCTCTTCCCTTTCTTGCTTAATTTCTTACCCTTGGGGATCAAGAGCTCTTTTGCTCTATGGCAAGCATCCTTGAAGAACTGCCAGGTCTGTTCTGCCCCCTTGTCCCTGAGTACTATTTCCCAGAGAGTCCTATTGACTAATTCCTTGAAGAGCCGTAGGTTTGCTTTCCTGAAATTCAGGTTGCAGGCATAGGAGAGGCAAGAAAGTAGGCTACACGGAGGGATTCACTGCAGAATTACTGGGTCTATAGAGAAAAGATTTAAGATACATGAAGAATAAAACTGGAGTATCATCAGTTCTGCTTAACCCAAGAAAGTCATTGGTGGTAAGAGTGTCAAATTTTGCCCTTTTATATGGAGGTGTTTAGGCACTTACCTAGGTACTAGTTTCTGTTTTCAGCAGCAGCAGCCCTCTTTATAGCAAGTAAATGGGCCTACTGCTTTCCCTCCAACTTTCGCTCAGTGTCTTGTAAACCTTCAAGGGCTTTTTGGGCTTTGGCTAATTCTCTTGTATTTACAGGATCTAGATGGGTCCCTGAGCCTATAACTCAGTCTAAATCTCCAGCTCTTCACCTGTCTCCCTGATATAGCCTCACCTGCAAACTATCATTCTTGTAGCTGAAGTAGTCCTTTGCAAATCAAGTAAAATGTGGAAGCAGAGAGTGGAGTGAATTTTTTCTTGGTTAGCCAGACCACTGTGAAGGGCAGCACTGGCTCCTCCTGTCTTGTTCCTATTTTACCTATGTATGGCTTTTGGAGCAAGCTTTCACATCAGTGTTACCAGTCAATGATGGGACTTGACATTAGAGACTCAGCAGCCTGCAACAGATGTTCATAATATGGCCCCAGGATGCAAAAATTTGACCTCAGAGTAAGAAGAGAATCAGCACTTTTGAAAGTCTTTCCGGCACCAACAGCTCCTTGGAACAAAGGACTGAAATCTGAAGTAACATTGAGATGAGTTCTTGAGAGAAGAATGTCATATACCAATGAACACAACATTTTGGTTTAATTAAATTTCATTCCAAGTTTTCTCATTTGATCAGTGAACAAAAAAAATATATCCTTTTTCTATAGCAGCCTCGCATTCTCTTTTAGTTCAACTGGCAAAGGTTTTGTTTTGGGCACTAACAGACTCGACTTCTATCCTCTTCCCTGTACGTGTGGTCTGGCTGATGGCAGACATGGCTGCATCTATGGACACTGTACAGGACACGTGATACTTCTGGAGTGGGACACACAGGAGCACAGGTGGTCACAGCAGCACTGGTCAGAGCATAGCACGTTCTGTCTTTGTGAATATACTCAGGCATTACGACTACCCACCTGTTATAGGGATAAATTCACCCATGTGCATGGTTCTCAAACAAAACCCTGTAATGTTAGAAAATTAGGGCCATGTGCAGCTGTAATAGCATATCTGACACTTGGATGCAGCAGAGCAAAGGCCATATGCCTTTGATATTTGGGTGTCTGTGAAAGGAACTAGTTTAATTTGGAAAGGGTGAGATGCTTGAGTTTATATGAATGCCCTAAAGTATGCATGATTCACAGAGAGGGTTGTGCCGGGCTGCTACCTATAGTTGTGGGGGCTCCTTCCTCCAACAAACAATACTTCCATGAGGGAAAGGCTACAGGCTTTTTAGTCCAATTAGCAAAATTCATGCCATGATTAATCAATTTATCATTCTCAGTTGGAAACATTTCTAGAAACTTTCTGTGCCTGAGGTACTAGATAGTGGCCTATTTGTATTCATAGCTGAAAATAACTATTGTGTCCAAAGCAATTGCTACATTTCTATCTTCACACAACATGCTTCCCGATGATTGGAAGCTAATGTGCAAGCAAGGGAGTGGTATCCATTTCAAAAGTCTTTTTCAGGTTTAAAAATAATGGATCAGTGTGACTCCACTGCCCAAATTTTACATGCTGAAATTTTGAAATGAATATAGTTTATATTGACAGCATCTAAGGGAACCATCAAAAGTCACTAAGATGCAAAAAATCTGAGTCATCAGAGGTTAAAAAAAAAAAAGAACGAAAAGAGAGAAACATTATCAAAAATCACCATACACTTTTGCAAATTGGAGTTATTTCTTCAGCAGCTCTAGTGATATTCCACTAATAATAGCAAGGGCCACAAAACTAGCTGTTATGTGGTTTCCACAGTTATTTGGGCATTTTTTTAAATAATTGGATGTAGTAAGAGAAATGGGGAGAAGAAATGGGGTCAGGAACTTGAGTTACCCCAATAGCTTCTGTATTGCTTAAGTTGTATACTGTGGGCAATGCACATAGCCTGTATGCCCATACTATTCTGACTGAGGTGGATCTGCCTAACTCTAGGTTTTCACAACATCCAAGTATTCTGAGAAAGCTACTGATACCAGACAGATATGTAAATCTCTCAAACTTTATCCAGAAATGGCTAATGACTGCTAGTGTTGAACAAAAATTGCAAGTTCCAATAGGTATGTTAATTTAAAGCTTGTCCAAAAAGTTGTATGATTTTCTTACCTTCTTGCTTTTCTGAACTGTATTTCAGTTAAAAAATGAGATGTGAACAAAGTATGCATGGAATTTCAGACACCTTTATTTTCACTGGTAGAATTTTAGTAGCAACATACCTTTTGTCTTAATGTTGCTATGAGAGCTTGAGTTGTACCAGTGGGTGTTTAAACCAGTTGGACTTAAATTGTCTTAACAAGCATAATAGTACAATAGATTTGAAAGGTGTTGAAAAAGTAAAATTATGTATCCAAGCAAATTAAGAAGTCAGTACCACAATTTAAAATAGGAGTCCATAAAACTTATCCATATATATGTATTTGCATTATTCTGTGCAACTATAGCAGGTATTGCTGACTACCACCTTTATTTCAAATATTTTTCAACCAATTTTTTAAAGATATTTGTGTCTTCCAAAATTGAAAACTGCAATCTGGTTATTCTGGGGAAAGAATAAATTTAATTTTTTCAAAAAACAAGAACTATAAACTGAAAGGGTTTATCACATAAAGATTTTATAAACCACTTACACTTCTACACCCTGCTCAACTTTTCATTAAAATAATAAAACTTTTGAACCTGTCATTTTCAGCCAGTTCAACACTTATCTTCTGTTTCACCAAAAACTCCATACTGTACTTCAGGCCAGAGGAAATTAAACTTATAGAATGAAATTTTTCATTGAATACAATGCTGTAGTTGAGCACAGATAGCTGGAGATCTGTGTTAGAAAAGATCATTGACAGGGAAGGTGTTAATAGGTGGAAGCAGAATATGATATACAAACTCTACTCCATCCAGAGGATGGCATCAGATTTGGGCTAGATTTTGTATATTTGATAATAAGAGCATTATTCTGTGGGGTAACTTCCAGCCTCATAGGAAAGAGGAGACTGGAATAGGATTCTCTGGCAGACCTGCATCCTAATACTTCTCTATGAAATGTCTGCCAAGGCTAAGTTTGTTCCTCTCATGCTGTTGTTTCTATTTGTGTCTAAACCAACTCCAATATTGTTTATAGGAATTAATACCAAAGCAATCCTCTTTTAT
This sequence comes from Rhinoptilus africanus, assembly GCA_013400135.1. Lineage (NCBI taxonomy): Eukaryota > Metazoa > Chordata > Aves > Charadriiformes > Glareolidae > Rhinoptilus > Rhinoptilus africanus. Next base: position 250,358 of record VXBO01007694.1, on the reverse strand, counting down.
TCAGCAGCCATTAGTGGTGTTTATGGGAATTCCCCGGTAGCCATGGCCCAAAGGATCTAGTATATTGAACACACAACCAGAGATTTTCACCAGAGATTTTCAGAGCTACACTTCTGTTATGCTGGAAATTCAAGTTTGCCTAGCAGAGGTATTTAAAAACTACATGTAACAAATAGTTTATTTTGCTGTTCCAAAGACGCCTGTAAATTTTTGGTTTTGATTTGTGAACCTGGCAATACAATTCTAGACTTTCGTGACTTGTAGGAGTAAAAGAAATGGATTGTCTGGGAAAAATCATGTTCATAAGGTACACCTTAAAAGTTTCAGTCACAGTTGAAAGACACAAATACATTGTCTCCAGCTGGTTCACTCAGGCAATTTAGTGTCCAATTTACAAAATATGGAAAAGTTTCCTTGGAAACAGATTTCTAGGAAGTTCTCTTTTTTTAATGTTAAATTGCTTTACCAGCTTTTAGTCAAATTCAGAGCTGGTACAGGCAGGTGCACCTCTGCATAAGGCCTTTCCTACTCAGTAGATCTCTGATATTTTTAGTCCAGAACAGTATACAAGTTGCCTAGAGAGAAGAACAAGAAGAACACACTGAACAGATGACCTCTGAAATTTTCATGTCTTGATTTAAATGTTCTGCTATTATCTGCTAGCAAAGCAATTTTATTCTAATAGTCATGTGAAGCGGATCATGGCCTACATCATGTCATTATACAAGAATGCAGAGAGAGAAGAGATATCTTTTGTGAAACTTCCCCTATTTTTCTGCAGAGGATATGAAGAGTTAAGTAAGGTGATGCAATCAGACCACATCTTTCCTCGCTGTACCAGCAGCACAGATGGGACAGAGGAACAAGCAGTGCCTAGACTATCTGTCTCACCACATAGTTTCTTCCCAATGCAATGGTCTGTTCCCGTAGTAATCAACCAGCAGAACATGAGAGAAGGTCATGGTGCTATGCATAATCTTGCAGCACAAGGCTACGATCAAAAAATGTAACAGTGTGTGAGTTCATTGGTACTTGTCTGTAGTCCTAGTGTCCAATCTCCATGACATTCCTCAAAAGCATTATCTGTTTCATAGAAAAGCTCCATCTTTCTCCAAATCTGATCAATGGGAACCTGAAGAACAACCCTAAATACATAAATTAAAAAAAAAAAAAGAAACATTTTGAGAAATAGTTCCCACTCTGCTCTGTTGACTAGAAAGAGAACTGTGAAGAGAGTAGTCTAGGAAACTTCCCTTGGCATGTGGGAATGTAACTTCCCAGTTACCAGCAAATCTCCTTAAAGAAAAGATACAACCAGAACATCGCAGTTCTATCCTTTAAGTGATCTCCTTGTAGTCCCTAATCTCCAGTCAGTGGCATGCACACATAGCATCAATTCAGTCAAGTAAGCATATAGTTTACAAGGCAAGATAATGTATGACTTAATATGTTGACTTTGTAAGTCGATTGACTGAAAGACAGAATCCTGCAGTGCATTTGAAAAAACAAGCAAACAAAGATACACAATCTGTACCTTGTATCAAGAAGGAATTTATAAAAATCTTTGGAGGTTTAATTGCACCTCTACCTGTTAGCAGAATCATGTAAATTATCCTGTGGTTCATGTAGTTCATCTGACTTCATTTAATACTGCTATATTCCATATATCAGTGTGACTGTGACCTCAGCTGTCATGACATCAGAGACCATCAGTCAGGCAGTCAGAAGACCTACATGTTTGTACATGAGGTAATTCAGCATAGATTTATGCTAGATAGTCATGATTTTCAAACAGGAAAGATTTATTAGCATTTCACAATAATCTTTCTTTAAAGGTTAGAAAGTGTTATGTAGAATACACAGTTTCTTTCCTTTTTTTAGTTCAGAATAATTATATGTGGCTTGTTATATTGTTAGTCAGTGCAATGTTATTATAAAAACCAGAATGAGGGCATATTTGGGCATAATGTATTGCATTGCACACGTGCAAGAAGAAAAGGTTATTTTAGCTTGAAGAGCAAAGAAGGCTCAGACATTATGAAATTCTGGAAATAAGGTCATCTACACAGCAATTGCAAGCAAACATCAAGAAAAAATGCATGACTAAAACACAAATTTAAATTCTAAACCAAACACGATTAATGTATACACAAGAGATCTTCTAAAACTATGTATGTGAAGGCACATGGCTCCTTTGTTCTCTTTCATTAAGAAGGAATATATTGCTCATCCTTCCAAATCGTAAATAACAAATTAGTTAGTATCCACAAATGAATCGTGTCTTTTGGAGTGCTTCATCTTAGACAACAGAACTGTTATTACACAAGACTGACTTGCACTGGAAATAGATGACACAGGGGAGTGTCGTTCTTACAGAAAATGCCATGTAGGTCACTTTTAGTTTAAGCTCTATTGCAGAATTCTCCAAGATGGAAGGTGGTTCTTTAGAAAGCTTATTGAGACATTCCTGATGGATAAATGTGTTGTTTCTATCACTAGAAAACACAAAATAAATCAAATTGAGCATACATTTGGTATTTCCAAAATCCATATTCCAACCTTTGATACCTTATAGAATCATAGAATCATAGAATCATAGAATCATAGGGTTGGAAGGGACCTCGAAAGATCATCTAGTCCAACCCCCCTGCCAGAGCAGGGTCACCTAGAGCACATCACCCAGGAACGCGTCCAGGTGGGTTTTGAATGTCTCCAGTGAAGGAGACTCCACAACCTCTCTGGGCAGCCTGTTCCAGTGCTCTGTCACTCTCACAGTAAAAAAATTCCTCCTGATATCCCTCTTGAATCTCCTATGCTCCAATTTACATCCATTACTCCTTGTCCTATCACTGGTCATCACTGAAAACAACTTCTCTCCATCTTCCTGACACTCCCCCTTTACGTATTTGAAGACATTGATGAGGTCACCCCTCAGTCTCCTTTTCTCCAGACTAAAGAGACCCAGCTCCCTCAGCCTTTCCTCATAAGGGAGATGTTCCACTCCCTTAATCATCTTTGTGGCTCTGCGCTGGACTCTCTCAAGCAGTTCCCTGTCCTTCTTGAACTGAGGGGCCCAGAACTGGACACAATACTCCAGATGTGGCCTCACCAATGCAGAATAGAGGGGGAGGAGAACCTCTCTTGACCGACTCACCACACCCTTTCTAATACAGCCCAGGATGCCATTGGCCTTCTTAGCCACAAGGGCACATTGCTGGCTCATGGTCATCCTCCTGTCTACCAGGACCCCCAGGTCCCTTTCACCTACACTGCTCTCCAGCAGGTCAGCCCCCAACCTGTACTGGTACATTGTGTTTTTCTTCCCCAAATGCAAAACTCTACACTTGCCCTTGTTGAACCTCATCAGGTTTCGCCCCGCCCAACTCTCCAGCCTGTCCAGGTCCCTCTGAATGGCAGCACAGTCTTCTGGGGTGTCGGCCACTCCTCCCAGCTTGGTGTCATCCGCAAACTTGCTGAGGGTACACTCTGTACCCTCATCCAGGTCGTTGATGAAGATGTTGAACAACACCGGTCCCAGTACCGACCCCTGAGGGACTCCACTAGTCACAGGCCTCCAACTAGATTCTGCCCCATTGACTACGACTCTCTGACTTCTTCCTTTCAACCAGTTCTTGATCCACCTCACTGCTTGATCACCAAACCCATACTTGATCAGCTTAGCTACAAGGTACAAGGTACCTTGTACAAAGAAAAGTGACAATTGTGTTCGACAATGTTCACAAAGCACTACAGTGGTTTCACAAAACTTTTCACTGGTCTTGACTGTTAATTCCATTATTTGGTGATCAATGTCTAGTTTGTAGCTCTGTTAGGCTGAATTTGATCCTCATCTGTCTGAAAAATATGATACAAAAGTAGTTGTGGTGATATGACTTACAGTGGTTTTATCCAATAAGGAATGACTCAAGACTGTACAGTAATTAGTTGAAAACATACTATTTTAATTATTGAGAAACAGCCTAAGTGCAGCACAGAAAATTTTCTGGCTTTCTTAAAAAATGAGTAGTTCCCTTACTACAGTAAGAGTCCAGCTCTTCTTATCTACAATGTTGAATCATTCATCTAGCTTTCCTGTTATTATCTTTATGGCATGCTGAATTTTCAGCAAGTAATGGCAAGTTGGTTAAATGCCCCGACGTTCAATCTATAGCATAGTGGTAGCAAAGAGTTTAAATGGAACATTTTGATCCACTGAAGCCAGTATGATTTTTCTTTTGATTTTCAGAAGTGTTAGAATCTGCCCTTAAAGCTCTCGAATAATGGTGTTTGGTGCTTAGAAGTTTAATACAAAGCCTCATTCATGATTCAGAGGAAGTGCTTTCTGTTTAGAGGATTAGCTTAAAAGAAAAAAAACCCCCAAAGATGGCTAAAAGTAACCTAATTTAGGGGTCTTTATTGTCAGCATTTGGCAATATGTTATGACGCTGAACTTGTGCAATGATAGAGTTTTTAAGTAGTTAGTAACATAGTAAATTATTAGATTATGCCAATTACTTTTTTTTTTTTATAATATCAGACACTATGTTTTCCATACAGTATCTTTACAACACAATTTTTCCAGGCAGTTTTAATTCATTTATAGAGCTGTTGTATTTTTAAGGTGCACATATCTTGGATCATTACAATTCCACCACATCTGATTTGGCAAGAGCTATTACAAACACATGAATACTACTAATAAAAAGTTAATCCTGCATTTGATTGTTAGTTATGGTTACATCTTCACATTTAGCTTTATAGACTGTTTTTAGTCAGTTCTGTGAAGAATTCTCTCTTTTATATCTCAGATAATAAACAGTTTCACAATTTTTTCAGCTAAATTTGTCTCAGTTGTTTGAAAGAGAAGAAACAAGAAAACGTTTGCTTGCATAGTCCCACAGAAGACTTTCCTTGAAACATATAGCTGGAATTGTCAGAATACTTCAAATGTTTAAATATCTGCATCGAACTACTGAATATAAAAGACGTAAGCACTCTCAGAAGCTATTCCGCTCATGGACTAAACATGAAGTCAAAGGCTCCTGCTTCTTTAGGTATACTTTCTCTCCCCCTCTCTCTGTCTCTCTCCCCCCGTTGCAATTACTTTATGTTAGGTAAGGCCATCCCTGCAGCAGCCACAGTGCCCCTGTGGAAGGACGGAGTTTGCATGAGGAAGACAAGGCTTCCTGCTACCACATCCTCAGGCAGAAAATGGGTGACCTTCCCCTCTCCCAGTGGCTACCCCCACTGTCCATTGGAGACTAAGGGGATCTGTAAGTTGGATCTCCTAGTTATTGCATTTGTGAATTCTTCCATGGCTTGTGTAAGACATCAACCTCTTCAGCATTTTCAGGACTGGGAGCCGCAGAGCACAGGACTTAGTAATGGGAATTAGACATAATTTTAGTATCTATGGCTTCTTATGGGCCCAGTATAAAATATGTTTCATCATCATTATTCTTATTCTATTCGCTAGAATAACATAGAAATGCTTTTGTAAACTTTTTCACAAAGGTTATACCTTTCCAGTTGAGAGAAAACTGACCTTGAAGGTATTTTGATAAACTGTTACTTACATGAAAAACATACATTATGTTTTCCCGTTAAAATAATTCTGAAAAGGACTATAAAATGAGAGTTCCCAGTGCTAAATGGCCTACCTGAGATTTTCAGACTTGTCTGAAAATCCCCACGAGGCCAGGCAGTTGTAACTCTTGCCTATACTGCTATGGAATAGTGCTGGTGGAGGACCAAGCAGTTTTAGAAATTAATCTGGAGGAGGATGAAGCCTTGAAAGTTTCAGACTATAAATTCAGATAAGGATATTTACGCACTTTGTGGTTTCCTACATGTTTACATATAAACATCTATCACTTCCTATGGCATAAAAAAAGTTTTTTTAGCTGATACTCAAAACTGAAATGTAACCTTATAGTAACTTCTGTTCTGCTTTTACTCTTTAGCTTTGTATTTCATGATAGTTTGTTCACAGCAGCAGAGGTTTCTATCAGGTGCTTAATATCTGAAATGTTCTCCCAGTGCTTGACTATTAATCTGGCTTACATTACTATATTGAATGTTTGATGATCTATACAAAGAAGATATTTTAAAATAAAAGAAAAAAAACAGATGAGTGACAAAGTTTCTCTATAGCTGGCTGAAATCACAAGGAGATGTGAAAGCTTACTGAAAAACTTTGCATGCATCTGAAGGCAGAATTTCCTCTGCAGTTATCATGATCCAGAATTTCTATGGAAGCTAGGAAGAAATGGAAAAGATAACCTGATAGTATTGCAAATAGGTCATCTGGAAAAAAATATAAATCAGATAAAATATTTCTTTGCTTTAACTTCTTTTAGTATAACTTAAAATTTCGAGTGAAAAAATGTGGTGTGGAATGAAAAGTGAAAACATTTAGAGGAATCAAAAGGAATATTTGGCAATTTTAAAGCTTCTTTTGTTGAGATGGTGCTTCCCATGAAGGATTTTAACAAAGTGTATATACTGACCAAGTGTTCTGATGAATATGCCTCGGTCACTTCTATCCAGAATGCTTGAGAACTGTGGCTTGCTACACAGGATTTATCAGAAGAAACTTGTAAGCGCCATTCTCAGAGTTACAAACAGGATGAACCGAAGTTGTCCTTTCTTCTGTGGCACCTCAAAAAGGTTTTAGCAGCCTCCCCAACTCCACCTTGGAATGACCTATCTCACTCATGTGAATTTTAATTAAACAATCATTAAAATTTCTAACACTTTCTCCTCTTGTGTTCCATGATATATGTTCAGGAGGTATTGACTTGCCCTAGACTATTGCAAATAGGTAGGAGTAAAGATGAGAAAATTTTGTGTGATAAAAAAAACCCTGAATTTTTAGCTATGATGTCTGCATATTATCATTTCTCAAATACATCAAGACCAAATAGAAAAGAAACCACACAAATTTACCTGAAAAAGCCAGACAAGAAAAGGTTTTCTTGTAGCACATTATCTGTAATGAATATATAATGAATATATAATGAATATAACGATCTGGAAAAACAGTAATCTGCCTGAAATTACAATACTTTTTGCCAGTTCTTATTCAAAGAGGCATTAATAAAGCAGGTTTTCTAATATAAAAATATCTAAAACATGTCAGCTAGTCATTTGTAGGTAGCTGTTACAAGCATTTTTCCCCTTCCCCACCAGCCTGCTCTGTTGGTGTGTGTGGAAACCACCAGCTTCAGCCTCTTCTCCAGCATATTTCCCTTTGTAGTTTGAAGGCTGTCTATCCACATGGATTTTTTCCAGTGTTTGGGAAGGATTAGAAGATGAGGAGAAGCTCTTTTGTAGTTTCATTCTCCCACATCAATGTAGTGGCAATCTCAGTTTATCTGTTATTGTGGTAGATTTTCAGGTTTACATACTTTCAGATGAGCTTTTAAGTTTTGAAAAGGCTTAGAGTTTTGATTCAGCTAAATTCTGAAAGACCTCACATGAACGACTATCCTTTGTCTATGGACAAATCCCTTTTTCTATGCCCTTTCCAAGATATTCCTCTGTTACTTTTTCAATTTTCAGAATTTTCCCAAGGTCTGCAGAATCCTCCCCTTCATTCTGTTACCAATGCTAAGCCTTTATCCTAGATGCAGTAATCAAAAATACTGACTAGAACAAGAGCCTCTGTATGATAGGTAGTATGTAAACAGAATTTATCAGTCTCCTACTCAAGTCATCTTTTACTGCATTGGTTTCTCCTAACTTTCCACCCCTACAGGAGGCTAAAGTATCTAAAGGCAAAAGCAAAGTCTCACCTTGGGTCAGTAAGGTTTAGATCCTTTATAAATGCTGGAGGTGACAAAGCATATCAGAATATAACTCTTGTAATACAGTAGAGTTCAGCTGCAAATTCTGGCCTCCTTTTCCCAGTAGGTGGGCATCTATTAACACTTAATATCTGTTAACACTTAATTGCTTCATCTACACTACCAAGCACAGATACTGGCATGTTTTATTGTGTTGCAAAGAGTGCACACAGCTATCTGCCATATTTTTTAAATTATTTCAAGAAAAGAAAGACTGTTGAATCCTAATGATGGGGTTGCAACAAGCAGTTAAAAACACCAAAACAACATTGCTTCCTAACTAATTTAAGGATTGTTTGACCTCACATTTTTCAATGGATTCACTGCAACTCACAGCACCCTCACATCTATATTGTACAATTCCTTACGTTATATCCTCTGTAATAGAACTGCCATGTATTCAGATCACTCAGAAAAAGTGAAGTTTCAACTCTAAAGCAAAATCAAAGCTTATGCTACCTTCTGCAATAGCCTCTAGTAACTTATCAAAATGAATGGAAAAATCATTCTTTCTCCAAAAAGTAGGACACTTCTGGCTACTTCACTTTTACAGAAACTCAAATACAACAGGGAGGAGCATTTCTGTGGTGTTTAAGTGGAAACATTGCCAGAGACTGCTTTATTGTGGTATTTTAGTTGAAGACAAGTAGGTGGTTGCTGTAGTATCATTGCACAGCATAACTCAGTTACCCTTTTAAAAAAGAAATGCAAGATCTGGATATAAGTGTGTCAAATACAATTAATAATGACAAACAAGCCTCTTTCCAGGAGAGACATACATTTTCCACACATGCCCTTTTAAAATATTTTTTTGATTCTCTGCTGTAACATTTTATCATTTCTATTGGAAAAGCCAGCTGGAAAACTCCATGAGGCAGACACTGCCTTAAGTCCCATTGCCTGGGACAAACATTCTTTTAAAAGTTAATCCTTTAAAAAAGTTTGCTTTTCTTGCTAGTGCAATGCACACTCATCATTTTAGGATTTTTTTGGGAGCTTTTTTTAGGGATTCCACCAAATTTCTTGATATTTTGTAACAAAAATTTCCTATAATTTTCAGTAAGAGCTGAATAAATGAAATTTTAGTGTCATAAATGCTCATAGCTTTCATTATTACAGATGGATAACAACTCAGATGCCTACTCAGTCTTCCTTTTAGCATGCCAAAAGCTATGGTTGGATGTCTGGGCCCAAAGAGCAGTGGTGAATAGAGTTAAATCCAGTTGGAGGCTGTTCACAAGTGGTGTTCCCCAGGACTCAGCATCTTTATCAACAACCCAGATGAGGGGATTGAGTGCACCCTCAGTAAGTTTGCAGATGACACCAAGTTGGGCAGGAGTGTCAACCTGCTTGAGGGCAGAAAGGCTCTGCAGAGGGATCTGGATAGGTTGGATCAATGGCCTGAGGCCAATGGAATGAGATTCAACAAGGCCAAGTGCCGGGTCCTTCACGTGGGTCATAACAACCCCATGCAGTGCTACAGGCTTGGAGGAGAGTGGCTGGAAATATGCCCGGTGGAAAAGGACTTGAGGGTGTTAGTCAATAGCTGGCTGAATGTGAGCTAGCAGCGTGCCAAGGTGGCCAACAGCATCCCAGCCTGTATCAGAAACAGTGTGGCCAGCAGACCTAGGGAAGTGATCATCCCCCTGTACTCAGCACTGGTGAGGCCGCATCTTGAGTGCTGTGTTCAATTTTGGGGCCTCCATTACAAGGAAGACACTGAGGTTCTGGAATGAGTCCAGAGAAGGGCAATGAAGGTGTTGAAGGGTCTAGAGAACGAGTCTTATGAGGAGCAGCTGAGGGAGCTGGGATTGTTTAACCTAGAGAAAAGGAGGCTGAGGGGAGGCCTACAATTACCTGAGAGAAGGTTGTCGGTCTCTTTTCCAAGGTAATGAGTGATAGGACAAGAGGAAACATCCTCAAGTTGTGCCAGGAGAGGCTTAGATTGGATATTAGGAAAAAATTCTTCACAGAAAGGGTTGTCAAACATTGGAACAGGCTGTCCAGAGAAGGCTAACCTCCAGAGTCACCATCCCTGGAGGTATTTAAAAGACATGTAGATGTGGCACTTAGGGACATGGTTTATTGGTAGACTTGGCAGCGCTGGGTTTGCAGATGATCTTAAAGGTCTTTTCCAACCAAAATGATTCTATGATTCTATAACTATATATTCCTTGGAACGCTCATTCAGAAATATTCAGTGACTTCACCTTCTTGCAAAAGGAACAAGAATATCAAAGCTGTATCCCAAGTCAGCACCAGGGTAGAGATTACTCCTGCTGATGCTGATTCAGGGAAGAGAGGAACCTCAGGTGAAGGATGGCACTGGAATGCCTTCCCATTTCCTGAGTAAATTCGCTAATCAAGAGGTGTTTGATGATAAGGCGAACAACCAACCCTTCATCAGTCTGAAGATAAAACACTCTGCTATTGAATCTGTTTAGTTCTTCATAAATAAATACCGAATTTGAAAGAAGAGGGTGAGCCAGACTGCAACTTAGTGGTGCAGAATTTAGTGATGAGGACAGTCATATATGAAGGACAACTGCGGGGTCCAATAATTTATTTGCTCAGCAACTGTCTTGTTTGCAGATCTAGAATTTATGATAGAGGGGCCAATAGGTGCTGTTGTAGTTCAGTTAATAATTTTGCCTCATGCTATTTTGTTTTGTACTTTTTACAGTACTGGAACTTTCTGCTGCATTTAACTATAGCTATTGGATCAGTTAGTGCAGTATATCATAAAAAAGACAGTCTCTATGGCACTTAAATAACTGTAGTTCTGTCCTTCTTGTCCTTGCTGAGAAGGAAGGACACTTCACCATCTTAAAGATAAAATCTTCCAGCTACTTCTGCACCTCCTGGAAGCAACAGAATTGCTAATTTGCAAAAACTTTTGGGTGGATCACCAAAACCGAAGAAGGGGCCATCTCGACTCAGGCAATGTAGAAACATTAGACATTAAATCAGTCTTTCCTTTCAAAGGTGATAAAAGTTTGAGGCTTAAAGGAAGGGAATTTTGGCAGGAGGTGAGATCTTAATGTAACATTTGTACTTCATCAGAAACCTGGGGTTCACAAGATTCCAAAATTCAGGCAGAAACTGTGAGGACACATGAATAAAAATCAGAAAGCAAATGAATAGCCAACCCAATAAAAAAAAAAAGAAAAACAGGAAGCAATGAGATTTTTAATCTGTTTCAGAGGTCAATTTTGCAGAAATTGAGAAAGAAACATAGATATTGAGTTAATGAGAAGGTTTTATTAGCTAATTAATACCAGATTTTAAAATAATTTATATAATCTTTCCCCCTTTTTCTGAAGTAAAAATAAAGAGATCCCTCAGACACACTCCCAAGAAACAAATACAAAGTCCTATCATGAATAATATGACATTAAGCACTTAAAGAACTGGAAATTCTGAAGCAAGAAGGTGTCCTGGTCACTTTACTTATTGTCAGTATGCCGTATCAAAGAAATAAGAGATATATAGATACATATATATATATACACATGTATAGATACATATACACACATATATATATATGGGAAGTAAGGTCTAGGAATGCCTTCTGGGAAAAAAATAGCTTCTTTAAAACTGAACAACCTATTCTTCAGAGGATGTATGAATCAGGAATTTGTCTCTTTGTTTAGTATAGGAGGTTCTCAGCCTGTACTTTTACCTTTCCATTTTGTTAAATATAAATTTTCACACATTGTTTCCCATAGAGAATAAACAATATGGAATATGACTGAGTTAATGGCAGTGAAGAAAAATGGATTCTTAGAACTTGCCTTTTTCTGGAGTGCTCAGTATCAGAAACTCACTATTGCAAAAATGCTAAGTTCTATGTAGTTCTCACAAACTGGACATGTATTCTCAGGATAAAATCTGAAGTTGCATATAATTTAGGTACAGCTGAGGGCAGCTACTCAGTCATACACATGTGTGATGTTAGGCATTGTAATAAGAAACACATCATAATTAATTGCAGTCCCCATTATTGAACTTTAAGTCCTGGTAAATCATATCAAAATCATGGGACTCCCTAGATGCTTTAGATTTCTAAACTGGAACTGACTGCACAAACAGCTAAGCTAATCATATTAGGCAAAGTTTTAAGGAACTGTTTGTTTTTCTAGCTATTCCAATCCAGGACAGTAGACACAAAATTATTGTGGTACTTATCCTTTCTGTAATACAAGCATTCCATATGTTAGCTTTGACAAAAATCATGATTGTATACATGATATTGCACTGAAACATTATCTTTTTTTCCCAAATCCCAGCTGACTTTCTCCTTTCTATTTTGCTTGATTGTGCAATCCTCATCAGTAATAACAGCTACAAAGTCAACCAACAGACAGAATGATTCTGCAGTGGAATATTTGATACTGAAGCCTACGTTGTGAAACCTTAAGGAAATTTAAAAAAGAAAATATGACCAATGTATTGAAAGATACATTGGATAAAAAAAAATAATAATATTTTCCAGAATGTTTCCATAGAGGAAAGAAAAACAACAAATTTCCTAGACATTTGGCAGCTGGATTTATTATGTGCACATGTTATTCAGCAAGAGGACTTTTTTGGACTAAGTTTACTCAGAAGGGGTATCCTGTAGAGCAATTCATACTGTGAATAGTGTCAAGAAACACAAGGCAAGAACAGAGGCTAGTGTGTGTTGTTTTGGTACGTGTGCTTCATCTCTTAGCTTGTCATACATTTAAAACATAAGACATATTTCTGTAAGGGTCAGATTTTGTTCCCATTTAAATGAGAATAGAGTCAGACACAAGTAGGAATGAAGCCTGTGCTATAAGACCTCTATTGCTTTTTGTGTGAGAGGGAAACTGCTAGTTTTCAAATTCAAACTTAGAGCATGAAGTCCCTGCTGAAGACTGCAATAAAGTACCTCCACTTGTTCAGAGGGAGGGTCCAGAGGAGGGCCACGAAATGATCAAAGGGCTGGAGCACCTCTCCTATAGACAGGCTAAGAGCTGGGGTTGTTCAGCCTGGAGAAGAGAAGGCTCTGGGGAGACCTTATAGCAGCCTTCCAGTTCCTGAAAGGGGCCTACAAGAAAGCTGGGGAGGGACTGTTTGCAAGGGCATTTAGCGACAGGATGAGGGGCAGTGTTTCTAAACTAGAGCAGGGCAGGTTTAGATTAGACATTAGGAAGAAGTTATTTACAATGAGAGTGGTGAGACACCGGACCAGGTTGCCCAGAGAGGTGGTGGAGGCCCCATTGCTGCAGACATTCAAGGCCAGGCTTGATGAGGCTCTGAGCAATATGATCTAGTTGAAGATGTCCTTGCTTACTCTAGGGAGGCTGGACTAGATGACCTTTAAAGGTCCTTTCCAACCCAACACATTCTATGATTCTGTGATTCTTAGTGAAGAAGATGATCATATATTCTTGCTAAGGAAGAAAGCTGTCAAGGATGGATTTGTGTGAATCTATTTATGTACTAGGAAGTCTCCTGTACGCATAAGCAAGGGCTAACTGGAACCTAATTCCATGGTCTGGGCTAGAGCACTGGAACAAAAAAGAGATGTGGGAGGCTTTTTCTAACTAGGCAGGGTCCAGTTGAAGATAATTGTTCCAATTGCTTGTTTCCTTTTCTCACCACTTCCAATGATTTGAGTCCCTTCACAGTATTTCCTGTATTCCTAGCCCATACCATCATGATTCACGCAAATAGATCCTGTTTATTAAGAGAGAAAAAACTCCACACCCAAAGTGACTTTCTTCTTCATTTTCTAAAAGAAGATATGCAAAATAAGACTTTCTTCTTCGTTTTCTAAAAGAAGATATGCAAAATAAGACTTTCTTCTTCGTTTTCTAAAAGAAGGCATGCAAAATAAGATAAGTACTCTGAATTCCAGTGAGCTTTCTGCTCTCTATCTGGCTTGAGGAAAATTATTTTATAGCAAGATTGTCTTACAGATAACCAAGATGCTTCTGGGCTGTATATGGGTGTTGATTATTGCCACATGTAAGCAGCCTAGAGAAGTCAAGACCCAACTCAGTATTAGTTAAACAGACCTTGAAAGAACACTGTATTTATTTGTTACCAGACTATAAAAACTCTTTCTCATTGTGACCGCTAGACACAGGCACAGAAGCCCAAAGGGACATGTTATTCCATTGACATAATAATAAAAATACAATGTCCGTTAATTAAATACAAGAGTCCGTTAACTGATTCACTGCCTCTGTCAGCAAAATCATCCATTTTAAAGAAGCCTTTGCAGGGATTTTGAAGGCTCCATTGTGCCAGTGAACCCCAGAAGTGGCAACTTCTCGGTCTTTATAACACAGCTATGTTCTTTGTCAAAAGACAAAGTGAATGAGAGGAATGATTGAATTAAAGAAAAAAAAATCACCTCTGTAAAAATATGGAAATAGCCCCTGGTATAAGTAAGACATGTTCAGGGCATAATTTTTGACAATTGTAGGAGAAAACCTACCACCATATTCAGTGGTATCTGTCCATCTGTAACCAATCTCTCAGCTTCAGGTATTTCCATGTACTGTAGCCATACTGAAGGATAGACTTTCAGCTTCCGGTCAAAGAGGTCCCCAATCTAGGGAACTCTGAGGCAGTTCTAAATGACTGAGCAATAATTTCTGTGGTGCTACACTCATTGCATGGACATCTTACTATACTTTAATGCACCTTTCTTGGAAGTTCAAGTTACCTTTTACAATAAAGAAAAAAATATTGTCATTTGGTTCTCTAGCCACATATGCTGTTTCATACTCAGGTATAATAATTTGATTTGCTACTCATCCTGTGATGAAAATAACCAATGTAAACTAGTCCATTTGTCACAGTCATGTGGACAATACTCTGGAGTTTGTCACGAAAAGATATTTTGCCCAAGATGTGGGATTACTCTGTGTATTTCTCAAAATATTCCATTGCAATTCTGCAGTTACCAGAGGTTTCCAGCTTATGTATTTATATCATGCACTACAGATAGGTGTTAGAAGTTGCAAAAGCAGACTTGTTACACTTTGGCAGTGTAACATTTATGATATTGGCAGGTCAACACTGTGTATCTGTCCAGTTACTTATGATGAACTGCAAATCATAAACTTCTGTTCCTGAACACTAGAATGCCCTCAAGTGATTTTTTCCTGATCTTACAGTTCCCTCACTGGAAGGAAGGACAACAAGGTCATATAAAGTAAGTAGCATAACAATGTTTGATATATTATTGAGCAGTCCTTATTGACGGAAGCTCAGGAAAACTTATTTTCAAGTACCGAACGATTCCTAAATACATACTTTGCTGGGACTAAGCATTACTAAATGTTCTCAGTACTTTACTTAATTACAACAGCTCAGTTTTCATTCCAAGAACTGATACAAACAGAAGGTACTACAGGAGGGAGACATTCCTTTGTGAGACTCAGTAGTGGTATCTCTGGCCAATATAAAGCAACAATTGCAACAAATTCTTATGGCAGACTTTTGATTTTAGATCAGACAGTGGACCACAATCTTGTGCCTTCAGAAACATTCATTTGAAATTGCTGAGAAGAAAGATATTTTTTGCTGCAAAACCCAAAATTGGGTTAAAACATGTTTCTCTTAAAATGTCATAAACTGAATCAAAAACTTCTATTAAACAATTTTGTAGTGTTCAAGTTTCCTAGGTAATAAGAAATTGAATTTCATTTTGAAGGTGGTTGCTAATCTACAGCTAAAAGCACACATATGTGTATTAACTTACTCTACTGATCCATATAAGGAACTTGATTCAGAGTGTGTGTTGGAGTTTGCATTAATAAGCATGCACGGTTGAGAAATGCAACATTGCTTACCGGTTTGTGCATAACAGTGTTGTGTCTTAGTTGCTAAAAGTCTATTTATCTCCTCTGAGTTGGTAGTTCTGGATGAGAAATCCAGAGAAATCCATTGTTTCTGGATGGAAACCAAGAAGCTTCACTACTGCTTTTGAAGTAAAGATTTGAAAAAGGAGAAGAAGGAACCACAACGCCAGCAGAGGTGTGGCACCTGGAGCCAGCTGAGAACTTATGAATTCATAGAATCATAGAATAATTTGGGTTGGAAGGGACCTTTAAAGGTCATCTAGTTCAAAATCCCCTTCAATGAGTAGGGACATCTTCGACTAGATTAGGTTGCTCACAGCCTCATTGAGCCTGACCTTGAATGTTTCCAGGCATGAGTTCTCCCATGCAGAGAGAGCATAAATTTTTCAAAAGCCAAAATCGAAAGCCAAACACTTGAAAGCAAGTCTGGACAATGGTTAAATATATAGTAGAATTCAGACCAGTGCTTTGGACCTAAATCACATATTGTGGAATGAAGATAAAAGCCCTGAGCACAACTAGATGAAGTTCAGGAATTTTCTGCTCCAATGTTTTCTCCTTTACTAGAATGTGTAAGACCTTGTTAAACCTTGCAGATCTTTGGCTTATCACTGTGGGCAATGATTTCTTTGTGAACCCCTTCATCTAGCAAATCATCACCATGTTCTCTACAGATGTTTTTCATTGAGACTAATTAATTTCTTCTAAGGGAGTAATGCCAACAAAGTCATGCATGCATAGATTGTTTCTTAATACCAAGAAAATCCTTTCTGAACATAGCAACATACTTAACATCCTTGCCCAGCAGATTCCTATTCAGGGATAGTATGTCATTTAGACATATACTATATAAAGAAAACATTTTCCTTGCATGTTCTGTAATTGGCATTATGGAGAGACAAGAAGACAGACCATCTTGAAGTTTCATTTTGATTTAAAATCAAAGTAACACTCCTCTCTCAGCTTTTATATCTGTGCGTTTAAATCAAAGATTTAAAATGAGATATTAACTAGAAACTGGTCATATGGCTCAGTTCATACCTGTATACATTTTTATTTTCATGCCTCTAATAGTGTTACATTAAATAATAAGCATGGTTTTATCTTCATTCATAAGAAAAAAAGTAGTTTTGTAGGGTTTTTTTAAAAATTCATTTTTACATTCTTCCACCAGAAAAGTTAATAGTATGGCCTATTAGAGGATATGTCCCATTACGACAGGTATCTAGTGTCTGGTTTAAAGAAACTTCTCTAATATGTTGCCCATCCAGTCTTTTTTACAGGCAAGCATCTTCAAGTATATGGTGTTGATAGGACAAATATTCACATTACTTAGTTGACAAAATTTTTGATATCATGAAGCACTAAGTTGTGGTAATAAGATTACTCTGCAATAAAGTTATCTCAACAGAATGTGTACCCCAGTAACACATTATATTAGTTGTTTAAAATGGAATGTGCTGGATTAGAATTAATGAACTTTTTTTTTTGTAATTATTTTTGTCACATGAGCCATAATTAGAGGTTACCTCACCAGTCAGTTAGTCAACATGGAAATGAAATAAAACAGATTGTTTGCAATGTAGATAATACAACACCTAAGGAATCAGTATGACTAAAATTTTTAAAAATATTTTTTTAAAAGCATCCTTTTCCAGCCTACTGCTTTAGGAAGTCTGAGACCAGATTATTTTTAAGTGATGTCAGTGTTTACCATGCTTTTGGATAACTTCTGCTCTAGATATTACTACTGATATGTTCCTCATATCATCTAAGATGGCTAAATAAATTCCTATCTTGTGACATTATGTCAAAGATCACAGTAATGTTCTTTAGTATATTGCAGAGAATATAGTGAAATGAAAAGCAGCTTGATAGACTGGCATACTTGTCAAAAATTATCATCATGATCAAAGAGAGGGAAAACAAGAAGGGAGATTGCAATGGTAAGCTTTCTTTAATTGTAACACGTATGGACATTGACACCAGGTTGATAAGCACAGGATGAATAGGTAACATTAAAGCAAATGAAAATTATAGTGTTCATCAGCAATGCAGACCTGTCCTGTGGGATTTTCCTTTCCCACTCAATGATTTTCCTAAATATTATATAACAAAAAAAAATCTATTAATTTTTTTCCCTTCAGCAAAGCAGTAGTGATTCAGATGTTCCAGAAACTAGGAATCACCCTGAGCAGAGTGATTATTTCTTTCTGTGACAACTTCTTGATGTTAGAATGCAAAATCTATATTAATGTAATGAGCAGGTGTCAGGATTTGACTGTGAAGGGTGGAACTCTTCCTGCTTAACCAGATAGGATTTTTAACAGATACAATTATTTTCAAGAGCAAACAAAGGAGAAAATCCACTAGGAAGCCTGAAACACTCAGGCTTCAGAACTGTTACCTCTCAAGAAAAAACAGTATGAAAAAACTTAAAATTGTTGAGTTTTGACAGCACACAGCCATAAATCATGGTCTCAGGGAAAGATTTCAACTNAACAAATCTCAACGTAGATACAAAGATTCATCAGAAAAATTAGGGGTGTAAAAGGGAGAAGAATGGTGAGAAAGAAGATGTATACATTCGGCATAGAAAATGCTCAGGTGCGGAGATGAGTCCAAAAGTATCCCGGACTACTTTCTGTAGTTTAGTCTTTACGTAAAACCTTTCCCATAACGTAGCCTAAGCAAGAAGATTTGCTTCTTCACCTTTGTATCTTAAATCCCAGACAGAAGACTTTGCCAGTATTTAGGAAAATAATTTTTGATTACAGCACCTTGGTAAATACTTAGCCCAGCCAGCTGTAGTCATTAAATGTGTGCTGCCCTTGGATTTTTCTGTAAAGAATAATGATCTTTGTGATGATTGTAATTAAGCCAGGAAAACAGAATGAAAATGCGTGTGATTCAGCGATAAAGCACAGAAGGCATTCACGTTACTAAAGATAAACCTGGGCCTCAGACCCCCACATCAGTGAGCACTGAATAGAAGTCAGTTAGCCAGAGACTCAAACTCCCAGCATCCACTGGTAAGCTATTCTAAAGGAAAAACTAAACAATGCTGTCCCCTACCAGTCTCTGAATGTGAAGAAGCTTGCTTTTGGAGAGCAGGGCTCTCCAAATAACTATCTTCAAAGTATTTCTCAGTGATGACTTCCTTCTCAACCTTTTACAGGGCTTTTCCCTACATTTATATGTTAATGTCACATATTGTCATCAGAATATCTGGTATCAAACTTCAAAAACACAGACTAATATTTCCAACATAGTGTAGCTCAGTTGTTTGCCTTGTAATTTTAATTTCAGGGTCCAAAAATACCCATAATAAGAGCAAAAAGGAATGGAAACCCAGTCTCTTGCCTTTTGTTTTTGCAAGGACATGGACATCTGGCAGGAGGAAAACAATGTGCAAGTGTCCCCACTTAAAACACTGGCAGCAGATCACACCACAAAGAAAGCAAGAGATTGGTTAGATAGCCTTAATAAGGATTTATTTGTTCATTTGTCTATTCTTTATGAAAACAAAAAGGGCAAGCAAGATGCTTAAGATCAACACAGAGGTCCCCAAAAGTCTGACTGTCAACACTGCTGATGACTCCTGCATTTTTACTTGTGCTGAGCATCAGGAAAATGTATATTTCTGACATTTTTTCTCTAAGTCTGATTTCTTACACTTGTTGCAATCTTTTCCACAGTAATCTACAATTCCATTTAAGGACATGCAGTCTGGAGGAACCAGTTAGAGTCTGGAAATTTGGACATCTCAAGTTTTCATTCCATCCGTGTCACTGTCTGTC
>VXBO01007694.1:179475-227142 GCA_013400135.1 Rhinoptilus africanus | reverse complement strand
GGAAACATGATAGCTGCATGCTAGAAGTTCTTTTCACTGAAGTTATGCTGTATACAGTGGTTGTTCTTGAGGAATAAATTTTTCTCCCAGCTGTGCTGCATGATTGTGGTAACTACATGCCTTAGGCATGAACACTTTAAAAAGGCCCTGTCTACTTTAAAGAGTACAGGTCTTTGAGGATTGGGGACGTGCTTTCTTTTTGCATTCTGAAATGCAGAAGCTACAAGGTGTCTTCCCCAACAAAGAGACTGGAATTTGGTAGTTCTGCCACCTTCAGAAACCATGTGTGTGTGCTCAGCCTTCTGACGTTTACAAGCAGACTGGAAGAAAAGAAGAAAAGACAGAAAGCCAAGTTCTATACTGGTGGCCTTGTTCCACCAAAATCAGTGGGGTTACTCTCTTTTCCTACTGCCAGGATCTGCCCCTTTGCACAGTGCCTACCAACAGCTGACTGCTAGTAGAAAATACATGCATATTTTTGAACAGGCATACAGGCACAAATATGTCCTTCATTTGAATAAACTGCAAAGACAAAAAAAAGCACCTTCTTGTAGTTTAAAATAAATAGGAAATAACTTAAGAAGAATATCAAAAGGAATAAGATGTAAGGATATTAACACTCTATAAAGGTAGTGTCTGGCTTCCCCTTTCTTAGCAGCAGATATTCTTCCACTTTTTTAGAAGTGGCAGTTTTTTGCTAAGGAGAATTTGCGAGGAATCTTTATTTAGGAAGTATATTTTCTGGTTGCTAACACAAGATGTTCATCTATCATTTGATATTTTCATTGTATCTTAACTATTTTATATGATTTCTGTCTTTTGCTGTGTGTATCTCTCCAGAGAACTGTAATTAAATTTAAACTTCTTCACGTATGGAGATCCCGGTGTTAATCCTGGTTTGCTCACTAAGAGAGGTCATCAAACCCAACAACCTATCCATGCTTCTCCAAGTATCACTGTAGGAAGAGTTCATCAATAATGAACAGAAAGACATTATGTGGAAGTGAGAACTGTCATCAAGGATTATGGAAGCAGAATTATCTATTCATAAATTTAAAGCTCATCTGTTTTTCTCAGTAGCTGAGAAATTGAAGGTCTACATATTTACAAATAGAAAGTAGCACTTTAAAGTTTTTGGATTAAAGTGATCTTGCCCTGAGGGACTCCAGTGTAAAATCTTTGAAACATTCTACTTCTCAAACATGTTGTTGTAGAAAGCACTGTTAACTGAATTAAATATTACTTAAGGATATCACCAGCTCATCTTCCGCCAACTCAGCTTGCACAAAGTACATATTTAAGTAGGATGTGTTATGTCTCAGTGCTTCCACAGAAGGAGTAAAGTATAGCGTGTTATCCAAATTTTTAGACAGAAGAGAGTCTTACATTCATGGACCCCTGATATGTGAATGATTTATGATATTTGCACTGCCAATTGATTGCTGCATCATGCTGATTAAAATTAACGATACTACAAAGACCCCTAAACTTTTCAAGTTCTCTGTTTGTGTGTATTATGACCATATTGGCTTTTGTTATGCACCACCCAGAAAATTATCAAACATATAAAATTTATGGTAATTCTTACGGTTTTAGAGTTGCCTGATTTCAACCCCCCTTTTGCTCTGCTCTCTCTTGTTTTACACCACATCCAGCAAACCTGGAACTAAAAAGTTAAAATTTGAATTATTTTATATTACAGCATTTGATTTGATTCTTGCTGTTGATGCCCTCATGAGCAAGATTCATGTCTAGTTTAATTCAAGTTTGAAATTGGACTCAGTAGCAACTACAAAATGTTTTACTGCTTCATACCCTAACCTTGTGCGAATGGGTGAAATGGGACTACTTACAAACTAAAGCTAATTGTTCCCTCGTTATACTGCACTCTGCTTAATTGCATAATTCTTTCTTTCTTCTAATTTCTACTAGAGACATAGCTGTGAGTAGAAGTGTAATATTTTTGTGTGTGCTTCTTTACACTACAGTAAAAGGCTATATAAAAATAAAAAATCAGGTCATCTTCATTATAAATGAGTAAAAGCATGGGAGCGTGAAGATTTTCTCTTCTTCACTGACTCATGTAGAAGTAAATGTTTTATGCTGAAATTTGCATTTCTTTTGAAACACATTTTCCACTTCCAAGATTCCCTTAATTATATTGTGAAAAAAATTAATACGTACAGGGCATCTATTTTGGTAGCAGTGAGCACAGCTGAGTGCCATTCTGTAAATCATGCTGAGAAAGGTCTGTATTACTAGGTTACTCAAATGGATACAGTTTGATTTACTACACTCAGTACCTTTATTAATGAGATGTGGGGCCAGCTATGCCATAGTGATTTAGAAGCAAAGAGGATCTAATTAAAAATTACTTTATCTTTTCTAATAGAAAGATTGGCTAACATTCTTTCACAGTAAACATTGCTAGGTAACAAATCTGGTAAATCACTCTACTGTACTGTTTCTGATCAGCTCTCCAAAACATCTTTTCCAGTGTGAAATAGACTATTACCTGAAGCAAGGCAAATAAGTAATGAATAATATTGTTTGTCACAGCTCTGTATACATATTCACTTCTCTCCAATTACATATGTTTGAAAACTCAAAACAAAAACCACCTCCATCTAAACTGTGACAGTAATATTCAAAAAACTAGCCCAGAGTCCAATTGAAGGAAATAAATGTGCTTCTTTAAACTGTTAGTTTTATTGTTTTGCATCAAAAAGTACTGAATACCATTGGCAAATACTGTACAAATTGATGAGTTCTCAATTGCTCAGCAGTTGCCTAAGCATACTCTGCTAAATTGAAGGTACTACTTGACTTGTTTCAGTGGGGGGTAGTAACTGAGCACTTTCAAGAGGTTCCATCTGGATATGGGAAAACATATACATAAAAGATTAGTAGTATATTATATGGTAGAATTGTCTGGTACTCCATATTGTAAGACTGAGTTTTCAGTTTTTAATAACTTGGAAAAATTTAAATCTTTTGAACTGAAATTTTCCATGCTGAGCTTTAGCCTTGGTATGACCTTTTTTGGAAAATTTCAGCAAAACCAGCTCAGCTGTTTCCAACAATGAGGCCAGTGACAAACATAAGTTTTTGTCGATGTGTGAGAATTCTGGTAATTTTGTTTTTTTTTTTTTTACTGAAGTCCTCATTCTTTGGAGCAGGGTCTTGACATGCTACAGAATGATGGCTTGTGGGCCAAGAATATAACTTACTCCTTTTGAAAACTGGCAAACTTACCCACATTTCTGTGCAAATTTATACACATTTCTTCATGCTCTAAACCTTTGAAGAATTGCTTTTTATATTTTCCCAAACTTGTGAGAGGACAGGCTGCAATTCCATCAGGTTAGATTTTCATGCAGTGTGTCTCATCTGAATGGTTCCTGTCAGGGGTGGTCCTCACATGCCAACCTAAGCTCTACCTACCCACATTGGATTTGGCTCATGGGGTTCAATTTTAAGCAGCCAGAGCTCCAGGCAGGCAAGGGAACAAGACAACAACAGTTCTAAAGTGCAGAGAGCAGAAAATTAAACCCAGCAAAACAAGTAATATTATTACATTTCTCAAATGAAATATATCTACAAAACTTTATGAACTGCTGTTCTCACAATCTGTTCTTAGACTTTTATCTCTGGAGTGTTATTATCTCTGGCTGGGTGAAGCTGACTCTTGCTCAAAGGCAATCTTATTATTATTATTGTAGTTCAAGTAACCAGGAGGCAGAAACAGTCTTTGTAGGCATCATTTGGGCCAAAGAAGCGTTTGTCAGGAATAGAAGAAACCAGGGAGGTGGAGAGTTGTAGAACATGTTTCACAAAATCCAAGAAAAGGGGAAACAAAACTCTGTGAACCACTGGAGATGAAAGGGAAAACCAAAGTCTGAAAGAAAACTCCTTAATGTACCACACATTCTTCTGGGGTTGCATGTAATGCACAGGAAAAGGTACTGGGGTGTCTGTAAAGATGAGACTACGACCTTATGACCAAGAAGACAGAGACTACATTGGAAAAACAGTGGAGATTGAGACTGTAAACTGAAAAACAGTTGGACAGAGATCAGAAGCAGAGGTGAGGCAGAGACAGGGAAAAATCTTGAATAAACTGTCTGGGATAGATGAAATCTTTCTTGGAAAAAAAGTAAAGGGAACAGGCTGAATCACTAAAGTGAACACTACCCTTAAGTTTCGGATTTGAACTTCAGGTTGAAATCTCACAGTTCTGTTGTCACCCAATATCTGTAAAATCTGAAAGTAACGTTTTGCATTCTTTTCCAGCATTGCACATATGAGATGACAGTTCCTCAGGTAAGCCTCACAAAGCCTGCTGAAGTGACAGAATCCTGTGTGACTGATGGGATCCTAAGGGTCCTAATGTCAAGAGTGATCAGTATGAGCATAAAGATGGTCACATTAACAGCCTTGCTGAGTCCTCGGAGTTTACTAGGAAATTATATATATGGTAACATTTTGTTAACATAAGTTTTCATGTCATGTGTACATCATTCAGGGGATGTTAATATGAAGGATGTGTTTACATTACTAATTCATTCTTCTTATGAGTATTTATTTTAATTTTTCTGCAATGACCACTAATTCTCTCCAAGAATGCTGTACCTCTTTCAGGTTACAGGATACATTTGTTACAGGAGCATATAATGGTTGTGTAAGAAAATATAACTGATTTCTACAGGAACAGTAATTATTTGCAAAAGTTGAAAGACTGTTTAGTAAATAGAGTAAAGGTGGGAAAAGAGAGCATGGTTTCCTAGTTAAAGCAACAATGTTATCCTGGAGCACTGTATTCCTTATTTATCTTTTCTATAGAATTCGAATGCAAATCAAGCATTTCACAGGTAGTTATTAATTATGCAACTTTTCCTTGATGTTTGCAGAATTATTTTCAGAAGTTATATGCTGTTATATTTGCAACTAAAGTTGTTCTTGAATATACAAGGAGTTATGCAACAATAGCTGTAAGAATTAAAATTTTTCACATTTCATTTATACATTCAGAATTAATGAATAATTTTGACCAAAATCTCTTTCTGATTCAGATTCCTATTTCTAAGTGGGGGATATTGCTACTGCATTGCTTTTATGAATCATTGTGGAAAGAAAGGAATAGTTATGAAGCACTAACTGTGATGGGTGCCACAGCAAAGCCTGTCTGGAAACTAATAACACCTTCACAAAAATGGGGAATGACTACAGTGCAGTGGTGAAGGAGAAAAAAACTTAACACAATGATTAAGTGAGAGGTCATCTGTAATCTGTGAGAGACCGGTTTGGGGTTTTGTGATAACTCTGCACACAAAAGCACAAACAGACAAAAGGTATCCATTAAATTTGCCTAGACATGTGCTAATACTATCATTCTTCAGTGCTAACAGCTGTTTTTGAATATGCATTTGATACACAGAATATAGATGTGTACATGTATTTTTGCGTATAAAGTATCATCATTACTTAATACATGTTAAAGAACCAACAACTGTCTGCTGAGTTGATTACCTGATGCCAACAAAGAAAGGCATGCCTCCATATATGTACCACCATAATGATATGCCTATCTATACCATTTTGAAGTTAAGCACATTCCTTAAAATGATCTGAAAGTTACTTTTTTTCTTCCCTTCAAATTGTTGGGGGATATGGTATATGGGAGAACTTTGTAGAGTGGGGGTGATGGTTGGACTTGATGATCCCAAGGGTCTTTTCCAACCTGAATGATTCTATGATTCAAACCCAGACTGATGTAAGAACACTTGAGAATGTGACAGAGCTGAGTTAAGCTAGAGAAATGGCACTCTATTTATAAGCAATAAAAAAAATACCTTATGAAATATTATATAAACATAGTGTATAGTTCTTTAACTTCCTCTTTTTGCACACTGCATAATTTTTTCATATTATATTTAGCTTGGACCAAACTATTAGGGGCACTGGCTCTATTTTTGCACTTAAAACAATTCATATATGGAACACCTACCATCTGTGGCTTCTATGTACTCTTGTCATAATAAAAGCCAGTGCAGCTGGAGCTGTTTAGGTGACTAGTGTGATTTGACTAAATCTTTCAGTTTTCCGAAAATATCCTGTACATCTTGTTATTCTTGGGCTTCAAATGCCATGGAAACAGTCTATTTTTCAATATTTTCATGTTTCTTTTCCAGTCTGGACTTAACTGGGAAGAGCAAAGGCAGTACAAAGCATAGCACAAACAGGCAGCCGGAATGACTGGTTACAGAAATTTACACACGAATAGGTATAAAGTTATGGATCTTTCAAGATTTTATCCTCTTCAGAAGGAATTTTGATATTTATCAATCTAGGCCAATCAACATTTGAGGATCAAAGTCTCAGAAGCATCTATATGGACACAAGATTCCACCAGGAGTTATCACAACACACCTGCAACTTGGAGGAGCAATTTTTTTTTTTTTCTTTGTGTTCCAATGCAAACTTCAGATTAGGAACAACAAGATCTGAATTTAACACAACTCCAAACTGAATTTATTCTGTGAATACAGTCTGGAGCTTTGTAGATTGGAACAGG
Organism: Rhinoptilus africanus; assembly: GCA_013400135.1. Taxonomy (NCBI): domain Eukaryota; kingdom Metazoa; phylum Chordata; class Aves; order Charadriiformes; family Glareolidae; genus Rhinoptilus; species Rhinoptilus africanus. The sequence goes on along the minus strand of VXBO01007694.1, from coordinate 220,568 downwards.
TTGCCCAGAGATGTGGATGAACCATTCCTGGAAGTGTTCATGGCCAGGTTGGATGGTACTTTGAGCAAACTGGTCTAGTGCAAGTTGTCCCTGCCTATGGCAGGGGGATTGGAAATAGATGATCTTTAAGGTCCCTTCCAACACAAACCATTCTATGATTCTATGATTCTGTGATTCTGTGATTCATAGCAATTGTGAATTGAACTGTTAAATGCAAATATTACATACAGCAACCAGTAGCAAATAGAGAAGAATATCAACATTTTAGTGTATTTTAGGGAAATAAAAACTATCTAAAATATGAACTAGGTAAGTTAATAATTAAATTTTCTCTTTTGTGCTTTATTAATAATTCTGCAGGTAAACAATTTTACTGAAGTGCAGTAATTCATCATCCATTGTCAACAAAATCATTAGGAAATAAGTTTGGAAATTGTTAACTTTGGTTTGTAAGTACCATTGTTCTTGTTTTCCACTTTTGTTCTGTTAGTGTGGAACCACCTAAACAGTTGGTCCTGCAAAGATAAAATTAAAGAGATGAGGATTTATTGGAGAAAAGAAGAGGGGAAGGACAGGGGAAAGATGAATGGAAATAAGGGGATAGAATCATTATTAAAAAAGAAGTTTAAAAAAACACCCAAATTTGTAGTTTATTCGTCCTGGCTATTCAGCATGCAACAAAACAAACAAGAAATTGCAGAAATTCGGATACATTTCAGACTCACCAGCCAGAAAAAATGCTGACAAATTTTCAGTGAGTGCTATTAAGAGTTAGTGTTCAGCTTAACAGATATCCCAGAGAACAGACATTTTGCAACTTTGAGCACTACATCTGGACCTACATTAAAAAGCACTTTGGAGTTTATTTGAGGAATTACTTTGTATGCAAAAGGTCAGTTAGTTTATAGCATGTGTTCTTCTCAGTAATAAGTAAAGAATATTTAATCTAGAGAATGAGTGAACGAATACATCTAATGAAAGTAGGCATCTAAGAAATCTAAGGAAATCTATCTAAGAAAAGTTGTCAATTTTAATGTTGTTTATGGGAAAGAATAAACTATCAAAAATGGAGCAAACAGAAATAGTCACTCTCTACTAACTGAAACTTGTGCAAATGTAAATTATTCAAGGTGAAAGAGATAAGTTCCACATAGCCAAAGACGAGCACAAAGAGTAAAAGGATCTTAATGTGAAACAGGTAACAGTAGTAAAGTTCTAGTGGCAGAATGTGTAAATCCAGAGGGCCTTTTATTCCACCTCACTCAAATTAAATCTTGCTACGTGTCTACTCTCCATTTTTTATTTTTTCACTTGGGCAAAATCACAGAAGAGAACACATCACACTCAAAAGCATATGCAACTTACTGAGCATATACACTAACACAGCACACTTTTATATAGAACAAAGTAGCTTTTGAGCCTGGTTAAAATGACACTGCTTTTTTTCTGTTCTTTTAACATCTGGATACATAAGCAGTTCTTGAGGGCTTTTTAGACTGTTTCCTCACCCTGAAGAGCATTTTGGTTAGTGTGCCACAACGTAACATTCTGAATTATGCTATGGAATAGGTACTGCAGAATCTAACATCTGATATAGCTGCATAGATGTACAACACAATTCAGCAGGTTGAAACTTGAGTGGACTACAGTGGTCATTGCTGAATCAACTTCATAAGTACACTTTTCATTTGCATGTCACTTTGATGTTTCTGTTTTAATAATTTTCACATACTAAACCTTGCCAAAAATACCAGATTTACTTGGTTCCTCAGTCAAGCCATAAATTACTAAATTATTATCTGAAGAGCTTTGTGTCTTTCTTGAACCTATCTTGAATTTTGGGCCTATTTAACCTATATTGAAACAGAGTTAGTTTAGTTTCCCAAGGAAGTTTCCAATACTAGTTCTGTAGGATCTGCCTTTCAATGAACATGCATGATAATAGGAATGCTATGACTGTGGAAAAATCTGTCATCTCTCTTTTGTTTTCAAAAGGAACTAAAAATCATTCCAAAACCCAAGTACTTCAAAAATATATATGTACATAAACTGGGACCATTTCAAACATTGTTTTTGATGCATTTGAAAGACTTTGTTTCAGATTTCAACTTTTGATAATGAAGTGAAATATGGAAGTTTCCCTTTTTTTCACATCTACAAAGGAATAAAGCAATCATTTTTATTTATTAAATAATTGAGAATTATTTGAGAAATGAACTTTGATAAAGCAGCATTTTCTGCCAGAAAAAAAAAAAGAGTTCTTTTATTTCATTGGTTCTGTTAATTTTTAGTTATTGACTAAGCTTTACTTCCTGTAACTAGTGCTTGTTGAAAGCAAGCAACTTACTAAACCTTGTAGTTTTCTTACTAATTGGTTTTTAAAGAGTTTTATTTTTTAAGTCCTTCAGTTATTAGAAATCTACAGGATGTTACTGCTGGCACATGAAATGTCTTGGCTTGATAATTCAGCCAACATTTTAATAACTAAGGTGGAAGCTCCTATCTAGAAGAAAGTTGCTAAAATGCAGCTAATTCTTCAAAATAAGTGCAGTGATTGTCTGAGAGATCCTTTTCAGTGATTGTCTCCTGTTAGCAGCAGCTACAGAACCAGGAAAAGGTGCAGGGTCTCTAATATACATCACCTTTTCTTGCCAGGAGAGTTTTGCTGCAAGTGTCTAACATATGAGTAGCTTATCTACTAGTGTTTGCATTTATCCGTTTTTTTAAAACTTGTTATTAGAACTGCTGTGAGATTAGACTGAACCACAAAGGAGATGCCCTCTGTTTTCTGCCTTAGGTTATGTGAGCCAGACTACTCATAATTAAGAGTCAGAATGGGAGCATCAACCTCTTGTGTCTCAATTTTGATGACCAGAACCATATTTTATAGTAATAAAATACTAAAGCTAACTCTGTTTTGTTATTGCAAGTTTTTGTTCTCCCCACAGCTGTACCACACAGAACTTATCACACTCACAGAGACACACAAAAAGGACAGGCTGGAGCTATACAGGAACTGGTGTGTCGAAGCATCTGAAATGTTATAGTGAAGGACAGTGGAATATAGGTGGAAGAGAGGGTTACTCTAAAACAAACAGAAAATTGTTTTGGTTTGGTTTGTACTACAAAAGTATGCACAGAGTGCTCAGTGGGATCAGGGAGGGAAATAACAGCAGGCCAGCTAGTCTGCCTGGAAAGCCAGTGCCTGCTTCTGCTCTGGATGTTGGATGCTTTTTAACTTCAGCAAAGTTATTGGGTGGAATGACATAACCTTGAAGTCTGGGACCAAGATATGTTAGTAGACCAATGTGGATATGTCAAGATGAAAGTGGCAAAATTGTTTACTCAGGTGATCTCTCAAACATTTGAAAGGAGTCCTGCAAAGCAGAACTGACAGATGAACTCAGTCAGGGACAATGGAGTGAGTGTTGGTGCTGTTTGGTGTCAGCTGCTTGCAGCTTAATGTCATCAGCTTGATTTCAACACCTATTCCCAACTGTATCCCCTACAGCCATGTGTGCTCATGCTAGACACAGCCCTAAAAGTGAAAAACAATCCATGGAAGATTGTATAATTTCTCTTAGATGTCACAGTCTTTTAATCCCAGTTACTTTTTCCAAGTCTCATAACAGAGAGCAGCACAGAATCCTCCCAGGCAAAATTTGTTTTTCTCTCTCTCAAAACAACCCCAATAAAGAAGCTACTCAACACTTCTAGATTTTGTGTTCTCAATAGAAAAACAGCTCTACAAGAAAACTTATTATTATATTTCATCTTTATACTTAAAACCAGTTCTAACAGCCCAAAGCCTTTAGTCAACTTGTGAATTACTGACATATTTGAAAGGGTATCATACTTAGTTTTCATGACTGAATCCATGAATGCTTTGAAAAAACTGCCTTGCACCTGTTCCTTGTGGAAAAGACAGGGTAAATAGAAGAGAGCTTTGATCTTTTTCATAGATATGTGGGTGCTTACTTTTAAGAGTCTCAGTCTTGCATAGGCCTGTTAGGAGAATTTCTGGAATTTAAATATGGCAGAAGGATGCCCTAAGATATAACGTATCAGCTAAATGCACAAGCTCAGTACTAATACTGTTTAGGAAGACAGTTTTGCAAAAACAGCATTGTTAATTGCTGTTACAGCTGCAGCAGAATTACAGTGCTTCTGTAGCACACAAATGTTGCAAAATGTACAGCAGTTTTACAGGAAAGATACATAAAATATCACCTCACATTTGGATGAGATATGTCAAAGATTTAACAGTTCTCCAGCAGACGAAAACACGTGATGAACCAGAAAACAAAAAATATCTCATCTATATAAACTTTTAAGGGGAATTGAAACAGGTAAAAAGATTAGGCTAGAACTCAGATCTGATTTCATGCACATGCTAAGGTTTCTTTTATTGCTGGCTTTTATCCTACTGTCTTTATTTCTAGGATTAAGTCTAAAAATTCCGCTAGCATCAAACAGTACTCTAGACAAACATACTAGTCACAAACTACCTTACTAGCATCTAAATTGTAACCAAAAACCTTAGGAATTTTAATTTTTTTTTAATTAAATAAAGCGGATTTTAATAGGAACTTGCGTAGAAATAATGTCTTAGCTGCTGGTGTTTCCAATCCTGCCAGTGAAACTGCTATACAAAATTGGGACTGATTACAGGAGTTATGGAAAGATACAAGCACAAAACTATGAGGTTTAAGATAACACATTTTTACCTCCCTACTGAGTATAGTTTAAAAATAACCATGAGCAAACCGAAGCATGATCACTTGTTCAGTCTAACTGGGTGAAATACTCAAACCAAGTAATGAACAAAATTTGGCCCACTGAATCAGAATAAAAATGAATGCAAAGACACCCATAAACAACCTATTAAGTTATAATAGATCATTTCTAAAACCATACACAGTTCAAAGGCTAAACTTTTGATATATGAACAAAGGATAAGATGAAAATGGACAGCTGAAAAATAAATAAAAAATGGACATATTTCTGTGGATTCCTCTCTTAGGCATGAGTCCAAATCCAATTCAATTCAAATTAACAATTACTTAAGTGGGCTTTGGTCTGGAGCCTTGTTGACTCCATTTTGTTACACTGATATAAATACAGCAACTTGGCTGAAGCTAATGGAATCCCTTAAGAACTTTTGAAAGACATCCTCAACTTTCCTGAGAGTAGTTGCCTATGTTTCCACACAGTATTCCCTCCCATCTATTCAAACAAGAAAAAAACTTGGTTTGTTGTGTTGTAAGTGCCAGCTTCTGCTGAACTGAACTCCACATCTTGCAAGCCTTTTTTGTATGTGAGTCTAGCCTGTGAAAGGGAACTGCTTCGCTATCTATTTTGAGCTACAAGTTAAAAGAAAGAAAAAAGAAAGGAAAAAGAAAGATTGGCTCATAGGGGGGCACAGGTGTTTGTGCTTAACTACAGTTTCCTGGTTTAAAAGAGCCACCCTAAAGTGGAATGAATGGGCAAAATAACCTGACTGAACCATTAGTAAGCATGTCTTATTTGGGCCAGTCAGCAAATGTTGCCAGGACATCAGTCCAGAGTAAATGTTTATGTTCAGATTGAATAAATTGTAGGATATTAGGTGGTGAATTAGTACTGTATCTATTGTTGCTTTTCCTTGGATACTGCAACAAAACAGTCTAAAAAAGAAGTTGGAATGATGCTTGGACTGAATATATTTTACCCTTAGAAGTCCTGCTCTGGAAGGAATGCATGACAATTTTCTCCAAGAATATTTTTATATTTGAGAAAGGACTTTGATTTATTTCAAGGGGGATCCCACTTGGCTGTTTCCATTGTTATTGAACATTAAAGACATTCTGGAGTCATTCAACATGGATTCTTTTATACAGAGAGTATGAAAACCAACCATATACTTCATATAGATTTTCAGTTCTGTTTTTCAATGGTAGTAACAGATTTATGAAGAGTTCTTCCAGTTCTTCCAGGATTCCAGGAAGTCTTCTCTGCCATTCTAGGAAAACAGAACACATTTTGTTCCATTGAAAGTTACTTGGTAAGTTCATCCTATATAAATTATGAAACATATTTGAAGTTAAATGGGTAATTTCCCACTTAAGCCAGTGCAGGGCCAGGGTAAATCTTACAATCCCTCCATTTGCACTATTACCAGCAGTCAGCCTCAGCTACAAGCCCTTCATGCTTATCCTCCAACAACTGCTTCTTCTTTTGAACTTTCTGTGAAGCAACTCACTTGGCAACAAGCAAGTTGTCAAACTAGCCCTTATCACTGGGTACAATTAGTGGCATCCTGCTAGCTGATGCATAACAAAGGTGTGCCATGTAGACCAAGTATCAACAGAAGACTATTTTTCCCAAGAGCAAAACAGCTCCCTACACAGGGATGTATAGAAGGAGTTTGTTTCTCAAAGCCTAGTGCCCTAAGTAGCCATCTTGTGAAGCATCTTCTTGACAAGGTTAGGAATTTTTGTAGAACCAATTCATTAGCATGTACTAATTTATCTCCACTAAAACCTTGTGTAGTCACTAAGTAAATGGAATTAGGGCTTCCCACATCCAGCAAAATTTTTCTAAGAACAAAAGGCTCTGTGTCACAGGCCCTGCCACAATATTTAGATGTCTGTAACAGAATGCCAAATTACAAGGAAAAATCAAGCTTTGTGGACTATTTTACAGATCTTGGTATTCTGATTATCCATCAGCATCAACATGGCCAGTATGAGTCCTTCCATATATTGCCTTGTGATGTTAGATACATCTGTTCACAAAAATGTGGAATGAAAAGTAGTTAAAACATATCATTTCCCATGTATTTTTCAATTATTTTGTAATTAAGGCATGATTCATTAATTATGATGAGACCACGTAGTAAAGTGCAGTCACCAGTAGCAAAGGAGTATTGGTGAAAAAGTGTTACTTTGACTTACGGAATATTTACAACAACAGCAAGTGGCTCAAATTGCAACTCTGCCGCATGTAGTTCTGCCGTAACCAGTGGAGAAGAAGCATTAAGTACAACTGCAGTGTGGATGACTAAAGGACCAGGATGTGGAACATATCATGGTTCAGCTGTCCCCCAAGCGAACATGCTTTGGTGATTCACTCATGAAGTATGAGAAAATAGTCTACCTTTGCCCATGCATATTTACAGTTCTTCAGCCTGAACAGTCCTGCTCAGGACCCTAGTCGGTTGGGACTTACGCATCTACATTTGACAGGATCCATCCTCAGACATTTAACTAATAGTTAGCTTGTGGCAGTAAATACTGTGTACTGGGAAAACACCTCCCCAATAAGAAAAAAAAAGACTAGAAGATAAAGGGTCTTTTTGCTCATGTGTTCTGAAATGGCAAGGCATTGTAAATAGTTAGTATAACCCATATCTCTCTCAAGACTACCAAACCACCTCAAGGACGCGATTCAGTTTGAAACAAAGTAATTTTATATGGAGCACAACTAACAGATTCACATATAATCAAGACTTGAACAACAGATTCAGATTCCTTCTCTGGTTCAGGTGAATCTCATCTGCACAAAGAATTATTTTTATCTTGGGAGTTCCTAAATTTTCTGAATCTATTAAAATTATATTCCAATTTCACATATTTATTACAGCTATCTATCAATAGAACTGGTTGAATTTCTTTCAGTACTACCTGTATAACCTCGAGCACATTGCTCCATGTAGCAGGAGCAGGGGATAAAAGTTTTTCAGCATCCAAAATTATCAAGCTGCTGTGAACACCCTTGTAGGGAAAGGAAAAATAACAACATTTCAATGTGCACTTCTTATAGTCCTCTTTCCTGGACTGGTAGTGTAATTTATTTGTGAACAGGGCTAAGATAATCTTAAACTTTGTATTTAAAAGTTTCAATCATGTTATTAACGTACCCATATTTTAATACACAGAAACCCCATGCTTTAACTTCACTTGAACTGTATCTGGATGGAATTAAAGAACATTTGTTTTTCAGTTATCTACCTTTCGTTCTCCAGACTCAATAGAAGAAAATTACTTAGCTTCTTCACTACAGAATAGCATTTGCAAATTTTAGTCATCATTGCACTGCCCTTATTTCTTCTCATTACAGAAAGGACAAGAGGGTTAAAGAAAACAAGCTAATTGTTTATACAAAGGATCTCTGAATCGTCAGCAGGGATTGTTAAAACACTGTGTGCTGCGAACTAATTTGCGTGCTGGCAAGGGCAAACAAATGCTGATCCTACCGGGAGGATGAAAGGTGCACAACTGTCATACAGACAAAGGGCCATCCATTTGAGATTAATAGTGTGCAGGAGTGTTTCAGTATGGGTCATGATAATGTAGCACAGACTAATTAAGTAAATAAATCAGTGCCAGTTTTTTGATCTATTTTTTTCACTCATGCTTAGATACAGTGGAGATAACATGCCAGCGTTGTCATAATAATATACTGCTGTGAGTTTAAATGTCCCAAGCTCTTGTTTTCAAGAAAAATAAGTTACAGATATTTAATAGGCCACTTAGAGATTACTTGGTAGACTTCACCAGAGTTCATAGGAGCATGGTAATTAGAGGTGGAAAAGACTTATTAGATCACTGGGTTCATTCCTTCAATTGCCTCATAGAGGGGGCATTTTGGTTTATGTCCATAATTCCCAAGAGACAAAGAGAAAAGGAACAGTAGATCATTTCCTGGAAACTGGTAAAAGCTCAGTACATCTGCTGAAAATGAAAGTCTGCATCTAAGATTCTGTACTGACCTTTTACAGAAGACTTATATGCTCACTTAAAAAAAATCAGTGCATGTAATACAGAAAATAAAAATTCAGTGATGAAAGAGTTGTAAGGATTTTTTTGTATGTCAGTATTTTCATGAATTCATGAATTCATCATTTATGTGACTTAACTTTTTCATGACTTTTCATGACACAATCCAGTGAAAGGTGTCCCTGCCCATGGAAGGGCAGTTGGAACTAGATGATCTTTAAGATCCTTTCCAGTTCTAACTATTCTATAATTCTATGACATGTATTTTCCAAAGAAGGAAAAATTAAAATCTCTGATGGGAGTGGAGCAGCCAACTGTATGTCTTACCAAATAACTATTAGCTTAAATAAATGCCAGAGCTGAGAAATGGCTACAGGCTGCACACCTGTACAAGCAAGCCTTGTACGGATCACTGACTATTGTCTACTGCTGTTGTTTCACATGGGCACTAGTAATACCACCAGGAGCACTCTGAGGAGTATCAAGAAGGATTATAGAGCAGCAGTAAGGGACTCTGGAATGCAGGTAATTTTTTTCATCAATCCTCCTGGTCAAAGGCTTGAAAGGGCCAGTTGAATTTGGTGAATCAACAAACGGTTACAGGACTAGTAACACAGCCAGGCGTTTGCCTATTTAGACCACAGGACTCACTTTGAGAGTCTATCTGTCAGAGAATGGGAAGAACATTTTTGGTCATAGGATTACCAACCTCATGAAGAGGGCTTTAAACTAAATTTGCCAGAGGAAGGGAACATCAATCCATCCCACCCTTACCAGTTTGATACCAGTGCCAGCAATAAATGCCCAGAGCCTGGAAAAGGATCACAGGTCAGCAGGAGAGTGCCTGGAGTGCAGCACAAAGGAATTCCAGCCACTATTGCCAGTAAGCCATCTTCATCAGAGACCAAACTTAGATGCCACTATACAAACACATATAGTATGGGAAATAAAGAAGAGGAGGTAGAAACGGATGCACGCTTGCACAGCTGTGGTCTTATTGGCATCACAGAGACATGGTGGGATGTCTCCTATGACTGGAGTGTTGGAATGGAGGGATACAGGTCTTCAGGAAGGACAGGCAGGGGAGATGAGGAGTGGATATTGCCCTCTATGTCAATGACCAGCTGGAGTGCATAGAGGACGGATGAGATGTTTGAGAGTTTATGGGTCAGGATTAAAGGGAGGGCAGGGATAGGTGATGTTATAGTGGCGGTCTACTACAGGCCAGCTGCATCATAAGAAGCATGGACAGCAGGTCTAGGGAGATGATTCTCCGTCTCTACTCCACTCTCCTGAGATCCCACCTGGAGTACTGTGTCCAGCTCTTGGGCCCCCAACATTAGAAGGACATGGATCTGTTGGAACGGGTCTAGTGGAGGGCCACAATGATGAAGGCTCTGGGAAGACCTTATAGCCCCATTCCAGTACTTAAAGGGGGCCTACAGGAAAGATGGGGAAGGACTCTTTATCAGGCAGTGTAACGATAGGACCACGGATAATAGTTTTAAATTAAAAGAAGTTAGATTTAGATTAGATATTAGGAAGAAATTATTTACTGTGAGGGTGGCGAGGCACTGGACCAGAATTACTTGCCCAGAAGTATGATCTGTGGAAGTCCTAAGAAGAAAGCTTAAACTGCCTGCAAACATGTCCAGTGCCATATCTGCTCCAGTTTTAATCTTTCTAATCACATTTAGAATAGAGATGAAAAGCATGATCTATGGTGATTAGTAGTGGTGAATTAGTGACAAAGTAGAAATTTGGTATTACACATGGTTATTTATATATAGCAGCAAAGTTTCGGGTATTGACAAAAATTGATCCTTACGTGAAAAAGTGTGATTATTAGCTATATCTGATGTATTATAAAAGGCATTTTTTTTTTGCACAACTGATACTAGAAATCTGTTTCTCAACAATTTCCGAGATACAGAAAACATACACAAGAATTCGTTCACCCACAAGATTAGTTTGATGCTTTTTCTCTTTCACTAGTGATGAACAAAGGAAAATGAAAGCTATGAACACTTGTTTATTCCAGTTTTATGACATTTTTAATATCAAGACTGAATATTTTAGCAATAAAACTAAATAAAATAGGCAGCAAAGAGATAGCCATAGAAAGGATAAATATATCAAACTTGAGTACCACTACCAACAGAGTTGGCTGAGCTATAAAATAATGGTCCTGTTGAGTCATTAGGAGTTCTGTTACTAAAAGAACAAGACTTTACCCTTTGATTCTTTATGTTTTAATTCCAGGTACAGAAAAAATGCACTAATGCATTCATAAAAAAAGATTTAGGCCTTTTCATTGTGTGTGTAACTGCTTTTGAAGAGGGATGGTTTCTTTAATGAGAATCAAGGTGTTCACAGAATCACAGAATCACAGAATCACAGAGTTGGAAGGGACCTTAGTAGATCATCTAGTCCAACCCCCCTGCCACAGCAGGGCCACCTTAGAGCAGGTTGCACAGGAACGCGTCCAGGCGGGTTTTGAATGTCTCCAGAGACGGAGACTCCACCACCTCCCTGGGCAGCTTGTTCCAGTGCTCTGCCACCCTCAAGGGAAAGAAGTTCCTCCTCATGTTTAGGTGGAACTTCCTATGCTCAAGTTTGTGCCCATTACCCCTTGTCCTATCACTGGGCACCACTGAAAAGAGCCTGGCCCCATCCTCCTGACACCCACCCTTCAAGTATTTATAAGTGTTAATTAGGTCCCCCCTCAGTCGCCTCTTTTCCAGGCTAAAGAGACCTAATTCCCTTAGTCTATCTTCATAGGAGAGGTGAAAAGGGGAGAGGAGAAAGGGGGGACAGAGAGGAGAGCGCTATAATAGAGAGGAAGGGAGGCAGAGGGAAGCAAAAAACATGGCACAGAGGGGAAGGGGAGGGACAGGGAAGGGTGGGGAGGCAGAAGAGGGCTGAAAGGACTCCAAGGGTCCACAGGCCCCACGCTCCGCACAGACAGGGAATCTTACAGCTCAAGCACTTCTGCCTCCATCCGTCTGTCCTTTCTCCCACCCCGGAGCTCCAGCCACCGGCCTGTCCTCGCCTCACCAGGGCCCAGGCCCTCCAATACAAAACTCTTACTATTGTTAATTATCGCTTAAATCAGTGGCATTGCTTATGTCAGAAAGCTGTACTCAGCATGGTTAAGGGTTCCTGTACTATGGTCTAAGGAAAGAGATGGGATGGAGAGGAACTAAACTGTGCATGGAATCCAGCAAAGGTCTTATGGGCTGATTGTTATGTTACCAGAAACTGTAAAAGAACTGTTACTCTGCATAGATGAGCAAAAATTAAGAATAGACATACTTTATGGATTACACAATTTGCAAAATCATTTCTTACCTATATTGATCCAATGTCTTATTGACAATATCTTAGAGCAGGAATTGACACTGGACCAGGGTCTTAGCAACTTGGGAAAAAAAAGAAAAAAAGAAAATCATCTTGCTTTTGAATATTTGACAGGTTAATTCAGCATGTTCAACAATATCTACAATTATGGACTGAGTAATACTATTATGTTTGGAACATAAAAGATGAATGTTGTCTANATTTATTTATTTTATGTCCTATTTATTTATTTATTTATTTTCTTGGCCTAGTGCTATCCTGAATATGTGAAATAGATATGATTTATAAGCTGACCAAATAAATCGAAAACAGTGGAAATAGAATATACAAAAATAAAATCTATCTTAATTTTCTGCACAGTTACTTATTATGCATTCACTATCTTATTTAGGCTCAAGACTTCGAGTTATCTTCAATTTAACCCTTAAATTTAGGCATTAACTTTTCTACCTGATCTCTTTAAAATCAAAGCTAAGCCACATACAAGCTTCAAAAAGTTTCATCCTAGCATTTCTTCCAGCTCTTCTCCCAGGATTGGTACAATGCACTACAGACAGGAGCTACAACATACCTACAGTAATTATTCAAAGTTTTCTTGTGAACTGACTGGCCTAAGAATGAAGAATAGTTCAGTTGACCCAGAGTGCTGAAGAAGCAGCAGTATGTTGTTCACTGCTCTGAACCTGTAATATTCAGCTGCTTATTGCTCCAGGAGGACTGAACAATCATGCTTAGGAGAGGAATGAAACTTGAGTGACCTCCTTGCATAACCTTCATACCAATAACCCAGGTGAAAGAAATAATGAATAATAAAAGAATCAGCCAAATTGAAGGGAAAGAAGCAGGGATTTGATATGGAAAAAGAAAATTTTAGATATGTAGGGTTCAGGCCCTTACAGAAATGGACTCTTGCTCATGAAACTTAGCAAGTAGAAAGAAATCTGTGTGATGCATTTACAACAGGGTTGCACCCGTTCCAGCAAAGGTTCCAGAAGTCTTTGTGGCCTATGACAACAGGCATAGAAGGTATAATGAATAGATTTCACTACTTGTGTCTGTCATGGTAATAGAGGAACTGGTCTTTTAAAGTGAGAATATTTAGACCTAAAGTCAATACTAGGACTAGTTCAATGGAAAATACCCAGGGAAAGAGGATTCAGGGAAGGTAGTATACAATGATAAAACACAGAACTTTCCATATACNGGGAGGCAGAGGGAAGCAAAAAACATGGCACAGAGGGGAAGGGGAGGGACAGGGAAGGGTGGGGAGGCAGAAGAGGGCTGAAAGGACTCCAAGGGTCCACAGGCCCCACGCTCCGCACAGACAGGGAATCTTACAGCTCAAGCACTTCTGCCTCCATCCGTCTGTCCTTTCTCCCACCCCGGAGCTCCAGCCACCGGCCTGTCCTCGCCTCACCAGGGCCCAGGCCCTCCAATACAAAACTCTTACTATTGTTAATTATCGCTTAAATCAGTGGCATTGCTTATGTCAGAAAGCTGTACTCAGCATGGTTAAGGGTTCCTGTACTATGGTCTAAGGAAAGAGATGGGATGGAGAGGAACTAAACTGTGCATGGAATCCAGCAAAGGTCTTATGGGCTGATTGTTATGTTACCAGAAACTGTAAAAGAACTGTTACTCTGCATAGATGAGCAAAAATTAAGAATAGACATACTTTATGGATTACACAATTTGCAAAATCATTTCTTACCTATATTGATCCAATGTCTTATTGACAATATCTTAGAGCAGGAATTGACACTGGACCAGGGTCTTAGCAACTTGGGAAAAAAAAGAAAAAAAGAAAATCATCTTGCTTTTGAATATTTGACAGGTTAATTCAGCATGTTCAACAATATCTACAATTATGGACTGAGTAATACTATTATGTTTGGAACATAAAAGATGAATGTTGTCTACTATATGTGACACAGGGATTGTGTATATGAATGATTTTCACTATTGGAACAAAATGTATTCTTATAGTACCAAATCTGAATTTTGATCCTTTCCTAATAAATCGCTACTGGAATACATGTTTTTTAAAATAATTTTTAATTCAAAATATTTATTAGTGAAGATAAGCTCTTTTATACTTGGTTTTCTGATTGTGTTTGGTTAATACGTGGGAAAAGTACATATCTAACAAAACTAGACATCTAGAATTAGAAAACTTAACACTTCAGAGTTTTATGTAACAAAGAAAAAAACAATCCCACAAGAAAGTATGTCCTTTTTTATTTATTTATTTTATTTTTATTTATTTATTTATTTATTTTTATTTATTTATTTATTNGTGAAAGAAATAATGAATAATAAAAGAATCAGCCAAATTGAAGGGAAAGAAGCAGGGATTTGATATGGAAAAAGAAAATTTTAGATATGTAGGGTTCAGGCCCTTACAGAAATGGACTCTTGCTCATGAAACTTAGCAAGTAGAAAGAAATCTGTGTGATGCATTTACAACAGGGTTGCACCCGTTCCAGCAAAGGTTCCAGAAGTCTTTGTGGCCTATGACAACAGGCATAGAAGGTATAATGAATAGATTTCACTACTTGTGTCTGTCATGGTAATAGAGGAACTGGTCTTTTAAAGTGAGAATATTTAGACCTAAAGTCAATACTAGGACTAGTTCAATGGAAAATACCCAGGGAAAGAGGATTCAGGGAAGGTAGTATACAATGATAAAACACAGAACTTTCCATATACAAATGCTACAGAAAAAAAAAATAAACTAAGACTAGTATTTGCTAAGTATTCATCTCATGGAGCAATTTGTATAAGTTTTAGGTAAACATATAGCTATGCCAGTAAAAGATCCCTAGAGAGTACTTTGTGTTTAAATAACAACTGCCTTGCATTTTTTTGGATTAGTGAATGTATCTGTTTATTTACTGCTACCTATATCCAGATAAAGTAGCAGATTTTTAAGTTGTTATTTTACTCTGTAAAGACTATAAAAAAAGGGCAATAATTTATTTAGTCCCTGCCTTTGAGGTTTTTTTGCAAGTGCTGTAACATTAAGTTAGTGCTTTGCAAAATTTTCAGATGGGAAGGTGTAAACTATGCCATAGAGCATAAAACAGAGACATAGAGGAGGAGTAAAAAGGAAAACCGAAGTTCTGCCAGAACCAAAAGTGAGTGTTTGTAACTGGAGTTAATTGTTAACAGTTAACAGATGAAAATGGAAGGCTGCAAAATAATAACCACAAAGATAGTGATTTTTTTTTCTGCAATAAAAAAATATCAAGACTCTGATTCAGTTATATTGGTGACTGCTTCTTGAATTGCTCTGCCCTGTATTTCCTAAACCCTAAGAGCCTGCTCCAAAAAACTTCACAAGTACAATAGTCATCAGCTCTTAGTTCAGTGGGAATATTAAGCTTTGTTTAATGAATCCTTTTGACAGATGTGGAAAGCCTTGATTCAGAGGAATCCTGTACATGAGATTAAGAATAGCTGTAGCACATGCTTAAATATGGCTACGTTCTTGAAAGTTCTCAAAGTCTGACTTTTTTTTTCAAACTGAGGCTTAGATTTCAAAATATTTGTTTCCAGGGAAACAGGCCAAAAAGTGTACATTCAAAGACCTCATAACATATGTCAGCAAAGAATCATGGTTACAATACAGCAGTTGAAATATTTGCTTTTTTCTCTGTTTTCTTTTTTCAAGTGTAAGATTTCTGGTTTTCCCCCAAAGCAATTATGTTCTGTGCAGTAGAAAGATCCAAGCTACTCCTCCAGCACTTCAGGAACATCACATAAAGCCAGGAAGAGCCAAATTCAAACAGAAGGTGACTGTACAGCATATAGATCTGCAGAAGGCTTTGCCAAAGCAAGCTGGGGATCCTAGAGGCTTACGTGGGCTGAAATGAGAAACTTGAAAAGAATGTGAAAAAGAAAATTGTTACATTTAATTAAACATGCAGAAACTGCATCAGGCTTAGGAAATCCCTGATCTCAAACTATTTGGAGGCTGGGACAATTCTACAGAGTACTATTGCACTTTTCTTACTCTTTCCTAGGCTGATATAGCTATCAACAACAACTTTTTGGAGGTGGGATGCTGGGCTGGGTAGGCCTTTCCTCTTACAAATATGCACATTTGTATGTTCATAATTGTATGCTGCCATACAATAGCTGAAAGTAATCTGCCAGACTATAGACTTTTGGCTGAATTAAGGGTAGATAACACCTAGCCAGTTTCAGACACTCTACCACCCAGATAATTACATTGACAATAACAATTATTTGAAATAACAAGGATTCAATACCTCAACTCGAGGCAGTAAATGTTAAATTAAATATTTCATATTCTGTTATTCTGCTTCCAATGCAATTAGCCATATACTAGATATCATCCACAAAAGAAAGCGCTTGCTTTACCATGATGTAATACTAAACTAGGGTATACTAGGTGGGTTAGGGAGACGGGAATATGCCTTTCACAGTAATTTTCTCACCTTTTTAACCAGAGTTCTTAGTTCATATCTAAGCATTGATTCATCAAAAGATGTAAGCAATTCTGAACTCTAAACACAGTTAAAAACTTACTGACTTAAAAGTCAGTGTGTACTTTGCTGAATAAATAAATCTTAAGCCTAAACTAAGATTTCCCTAACTATATTGCTGAAAAAGGGACAATGAGTCATGAAATAGGATTCTTTGTTATAGATATCATACCCTCATAACTGTTCACAGACCATCAGTTAAGTCTACAATGAAATAAGGAAAATATTAAGATACAAAGAGCAAAAAGCATCTTTTTTTTTTCAATGCAAGGCATCTTAAATTAAGCTTAAATTAAGAATTACTAAAATAGCAGTAGTTGTATATTATACGGTATCCTCTGCAAATCAGTCTCTTAGTTTGAGGTAATACAGAATCAACTCTCTGTTCAGTAATTTTACTTTTTAGCTAGGCCTCTTCTAACTCTCTGAAATTCACAGCGTGTTGTGCTGAAAACAGTTCGTTCAGAGTGATAAGACCAATATTTACAATTAGTGCCAAGGATTGATCACCAAGTATGCACTAAGATTGAGTATGCGGAGAGGCTCTTGCTTATACTTGTTGCTATAACAACCAAGGTCAGCTAATTTCCTTATTTGCCCTGTTGGAGGGTTGGAAGCGGAAAAGCATAGAGGGGTCCCACCTGCAGGGAGGAGTGAACAGGACAGGTGACCCAAAATTGACCAACAGGGTATTCCATCCCATCTGCCCCAAGCTCAGGATAAAAGCTGAGGGATCAAAGGGTCAGGTCTCTTCCTTCAATGACTGATGTCCGAGGAGGACCCTGCCTGTTCATCTGCCTTTGATCCCAATCTGTGTGTTCCTGACTCCATCTGTGGAATACAGTTCCCACCAGTCACTGAGTCCAGTCTGGGACTTCCACAGTGCCTGCTGGTGACATAATCCCGGGACCTTAATGCAGTTTTGCATATACTGAATCTATTTCATTATTTTCCTTTTTATCTTATTATTAATATTTCCTTAAAGTAGTTCAGTTTCTTCTAAACTCGTAAATCTCTATCTCTCCTCCTCCTCTCTGTGTACTAGGGGGGAGCATCTGTCGCCGACCATTGCCCAGTTTTGCCAAAACCATGACAATCAGAGAGTTCCTACTTCCACTGTGATTATGGAAGCATCACTCTATTCCTATGGGATGATTTAACAGGAAGTCCTAGTTAGTTTTGTATTTTTCAAACTTTGTTATTTAACCTATATTCCCTTCTAACTTTCCTTCATAAGTTTGAGCTACTTATTAGTTAAGTTACTCAGTGAAACTATGCCTTCATCTCCTAATGATGTTATCAGTATTTAGTTTAATTCTGCAATGCATTTTTTTAAGTATTACCTATGAAATCTGGTCTGCAAAATAAGGTCTTATTGTCCAGTGTTCACATGTGTATAACTCCCAGCGAGATGGAGAGACCACAGTGTCATCTGCTAGAAACATGATGACATTTGGAAGACAGGGTGGGAGAAAAGTATGTTACCCAGGAAATTTATTATTTTATGGCTTACCAAGACGACCCTGATCCTGAGATCAGTGTTCATTTATCCAATCTGCTGTAACAAAATTTCACAAATCTTTTCTTTTTTCCCTTTTGAAACTATTGCTGCAAAGAACTGGACTAACAGTATTTATTTTCGTTTATTTTTACGTTTTTTTTAGTGTTCACTAGAAGTTTATTGATGTTATTAAAAGCATATCTGTTACTCAGATTTAATCTATATTTTCTTGTCTCCTCACTAATCCCTTACTTAATAAATTTATCTTCATTTTCTCTGGTCTTCTAATGCCTCTGATTATTTCTTGAGAAGCTATTAAAAAGTATCTATTAGTGAACAGAAAATCTCTTCTGTCGCCACCTTTAGATTTTAGGGTGAATAACCCACATGGCTTTGGAGTTCAGCCTGTCTGTCGAAAAATTAAGTTATGCCAGTTGTCCAAGTGTGATTTCTAATGTTCTCAATTGACTTTTAGGGGAAATATGTGTTGCTGTATTCAGTCATATGTTGATGGGGAGAGAGTGAGAAGCCAGCTCCCCCCGCCATTGCAAAATACTGAGTGCATGCTCAACTGCAGAATGATCTGTGGGAGGAGATGACTATAATCCCTCTAGTCTCCAGGAAATCCTTTTTAGTATATGAGAATGACAGAGAAATTGTTGCTAAAAAATATGTTTATCTGCCTCCCTTTCTAAAGCAACCAAGGGAAATATGAATCTCAATGAGATTATCTAAGGAAAAAGTCCCAATTCCATGAAGATTTGTTTAGGTCCCAAGCATCTTTGAGTAAGGAAGTTTAGGAGTTGAACACTTAAAATTCTACTACAATGAAGGGTGTCCTGGTTTGAGGTAAAATGGAACCAATTTTCTAATTCGGAATTTTATTTTTTAGCTGGGCCTCATCTAACTGACTAAAGTCTGAAATTAACACCACATTGTTCAGACAGTGTTCACTCTTCTAGTGATAAGACCTAATTATACCAAGGAAAGGTATGCACTGAGACTCCTGCTTATACTTACTGCTATAACAACCAAGGTCGGATAACTTTGCTGTTTGTCCCGTTAGAGGGTCGGAAGCGGAGAAGCGCAGAGGGGTCACACCTATAGGGAGGAGCGGATAGGACAGGTGACCCAAAGCTGACCAACAGGGTATTCCATCCCATCTCCATCATGCTCAGTATAAAAAGCTAAGGGATCAAAGGGGAAAAAAACTCTGGCAGGGAAANTTCGGCCAAAACCACGACAAAGGGAAAGAATTGATGATAGTCAATTCAACTATCAAGTCAATCAACCTCAAGACGATAGTCCTTCCCAGTAAAGACTAAATACACCAACCAACAGGAGAAGAAAGAGTTCCTCTGCGTTTACTTAGAGGGATGCTCCTGTATATTTCATGGTCAGCTTTTACATTTTATTTGATAAAATTTTGTTTTCCTTTAAATAAAGAAACATTTTGTTGGAACGAGACTCATATTTTTTTTTTCTCTCAGTAGAATGCCCTAACAACTATGTAATGGATTCCAGTGCTTCTCTGGTTGCTTTCATTAATGTTGTGCCAAAAAAAGAAAAGTCTTGCCAATAGCTTGGCAATTAGGTTTCTCTTCTGAGAACTCCATTCTTAGAGTTTTCATTTCTTGATTAAGTGCTAAATATTAGATAAAGCAAAAGGCAAGGGCAAAAGTCACTACCTTCTGGAATACTGTAACAAATCTGCACAAATTTAATGACTGTATTTGGCATTCAGACAGATCACTATGATTAGGTTGTTGGGGGTTTTTTTCCTAACATATTCAGTCCCTCTCTGGAATCAGGTGGTAAACCATGAGAATGTCACAACAGAAACATATCCTGATCGTTTATGCAAAACTGACAATGTGAAAACTCCAAGTGCTGAGAAAGGGCTGGAGTAGAGGGAAAGGAGTGAACAGCAGCTGTTGATGAAGCTACATCTAAGACAAAGCTTCTTATGCTGACGAAGCTATGCACAAAATCTAGGATGTATCTTTGCCTTAAACCAATATGGGGTTTCTGGACTTACTACTGAAATCTGTTTGAGAGGCAATGAGGACACTGTTGTGAGAATAGGGTTATTCTGGAGATACACCTTTTACTCAGAGACTTTTGCCACAATAATAATGAAGAAGAAAGTGTAGGAAGAATAATAGCTCACTTTCCTTCAGCAGAAATAAATGCCTCATCATACTCCTCTGAAAATCTATCTAAATAAATTATTACATTGCAAAGGGTTAGCACATCACAGCATTGAAAAAAAAACCCTGAATCTACTTATGCCATCCTACTCATATTTTCATACTTTGTTCAGGAGCAAAAAAGGATTAGAACTTTGAAAGGATTAATGTATAGAATTATCTAAAATTATGCATTACATAAAAGCAAAATATTTCGGAAGCAACAATTACATTAAAATTTCGTTAAAATATATAAGCAAAAATAAACGCTAAATCTTGTAATCACAGCACAGAACATAAAATCATAGAATCATAGAATCATAGGGTTGGAAGGTACCTCTGAAGATCATCTAGTCCAACCCACCTGCCAGAGCGGGGACAATGTAAAATGTAAAGAAATACCCATTAAGAAGAAATGGAACAGAGGAAACAAATGGAATTATTCAATATTCAAAGTAGCTGAGCATTTTTTAAATGTAGGCTATCATCTCAATGAAAAGCTTTTTGCTGAAACTGAGAAGTATTGATATGCCCAGTTATTCTTCCTCAGCAGTTGAGTCCAACACACCCACTGGAGGAAAGTAATTGCTTAAACCAGTCTGGATGAATTTGAAAAAACACTGCCATCTACACCTTTAGGATAACTTCCAGCCTTAGGTGCTGATTCTCTGACAGTAGAAATGCCATGACTGTGTATAATATACCACTTTGCCATCCTGATGAAAGGCCATCTAGAAAAACTCCAACTTTTCCCATTGGGGTAAAATCTCTTCTCCTCCTGAAGAGAATTTCTGAAAAATTTTCCAACAATCAAAAGTATATTTAGAAAATGACTGTAGGGAGGAGGTATTCTATGCATTGTTCCAGTCTCTACTTAGATCAATAATACTGGTTTGCATAACTATTGTGTAGAGAATAGTAGAAAATGTCTTCTAGAAACACGGACACAGTCATAGCAAACTGTTTCTGGACACCGTGATGACGAATACTCAATTGTCCAATGAAATTATTAAGATCCATGACTAAATGATAATACGGAGTAAACGAAATACAAGGAAACATGTTTTCTCATAAATCTAGTTGTTTGGAATGCAATGATAGTTTCAGAGCACGTGAAAGCTCTAGTATGAACCTTTTAGCTGTTATTTGAATTAAACCATAAGGATCTTGGTTTTGTTACAGCATCTGTCTTTTAAATATACAAGACAAAAACATTTTTCTACACAGGCTTCTAGCAGTATGATATATTCTATAGTGCTTTCAGGTAAGTTTTATATTAGGCAGATTGTTAATGGAAGTTTTGTACAGAACTCAGCCTAAACCAAGTTCCAGATAGGAAGTGAGGAATATGGAGAGAAGAACTTGGAAGAAAGGATATTTCAATCTTTGAGTTCAGCTTGAGTTTTAAGAGACCACAAAGACCAAAACTGAAGGATAAGTAGCACCTTTAAAATAAAATATATGTTATAGAATTGAATATTAAATATTGAATATTAAATATTGGATAAACAGGAAAATAAACTTTTGAACAAAACAGCTGTTTTACAGTGGCAGGTTATATGCACATCCAACCTACTGACTTTTGCTTGGCAATTTAACAAAGCTGAAATGACAACAACTGTTGTCTGTCTGTAAGGAGGTAGGAGTGACTGTGTCCCAGGGCTTCGAGGAGAGCCTCTTGAAGCAGATGGTCAGACCATCAGTGATGTTAAAGTCTTACCTATGTGTTTCCATTGCCTTCATTTGCCTTCTGCTAGCCTCTACATTTGTAAATTCATAGTGCAAGGAAACTTTCTCCTCCTTAAATTATATCTCTTAACATTCACTTGTTTGTTTTGGGGTTTTTTTTTAGCATAATAAAGTCTGTTTAAAATGTCTTTTTTCTTTTCATATAGTACCTCTATCAGAGCGCTAGGTAACAGCTCTGGAAATCAGAGGTCTTTTTGTAATGTGCCTCATACTCCAAAGAGCTTTCAAAATAAATTAATTAAATAATTCACTTATGTGTCACAGCATTTTCATTTAGGCTGTGGAGAGCTTAAGGAGCGTACTCATTAATCTTGAATGGCCCATACATAAATTGCCAAAAAGAAAGAATTATGGCTTACATCTTACTTAGGATACATGGAATTCTTGACTGTATTATTTTTAATATCTCTAGAGAAGGAGAATCCACAACCTTGCTGGGCAGCCTGTTCCAGTGCTCTGCCACCCTCAATCTAAAAATTTTTTCCTCATGTTGAGGTGGAATTTTCTGTGTCCCAGTTTGTGCCCATTGCCCCTTATCCTGTCACTGGGCATCACTGAAGTCTGGCCCCATCCTCTAGACAGCTGCCCTTTAGATATCTATAAGCATTGATGAGATCTTCTCTCAGTCTTTTCTTCTCTAGGCTAAACAGATCCAGGTTTCTCAGCCTTTCCTTCCTCATAAGAGGAGATGCTCCATTTCCTTGATCATCTTCATAGCCCTCTGCTGAACCCTCTCCAGTAGTTCCCTCTCTCTTGAACTGGGGAGCCCAGAATGGGACACAGTACTCCAGATGTGGCCTCAATAGGGCAAGGTAGAGGGGGAGAATAACCTCCCTCGATCTCCTGGCCCCACTCTTTTTAATGTACCCCAGGAGACCATTTGCCTTCTTGGCCAGAAGGGCTCATTGCTACCTCATGGTCAACTTGTCCACCAGGACCCCCAAGTCCCTCTCTTCAGAGCTGCTTCATCTACAATCACATCAGTCTGTAAACATTAAATTATTCACTCCCACATTAGGAAACACCATTTTTATCTCTTGTGGGGCTTTTAGGGACTTGGACACATTGAAACAAAAACTTGCACTGTTATTTTTTAACCTCTAAATTTTAGAGAACGAAATGTGGAGTTGTAAAATACAGTATTACAGCATACAGTGTCAACAGAAAATAAAACTTTTTTACACAAAGCAATGAGGTCTTACTTCACATAACACCTAGTAAGTTAATTCTCAGATTATAGGTCTTCAGTTACCACCTACTTCCAGAAGAAAAGTTGCTTTCTTACAGAGGAAGTGCATTCATCATGAAATTTTGATTAACCATGGTAAATGGTGACTTCTTAATTTCTACTTCATATTCTATGTGCTTGTTCTCTTTACCAGTCAGGGATCAGGGTTTCCAGAAGAGAGAGTGCATGCTCATTCCTACTTTGAGTGGCAGGTCCTATTATCCTGTCAAGCATTTCTTCTTTCTCAGTGGTTTTTTTGTTCAGCACACTGAGGGAATGTGGTGATCAGTCCTGTTAAAGACCTAAACAGTAATATCCATAAGATGGTCTTAATGTTACTAACCTCATGACTTCACCTGCAAATGCTAGTCGTCTATAACCCCTTAATCGTTGTCTTGAATATGGCAATTCTGAGTTACAGAATTACAGAAAGGTAGTTTTAGAAAAAAAAAATCAAGAAATATCTAGTCTGTTTATCTGCACCATGGCACTGTTTACTTGCATATTCCCAACAGGTACACAATCTACTCTTAAAAAATCTCAAACATGAGATTCTACAAGCTCTCATACAAGCTCCAAGCCTTCTCCACAGTTTCTCTACCCTTTTGTAGTTAGGCAATTTTTTCTAATAACAAGCCAAAATCTGCTTTTTCTGAAAATTGAACGAAATTTTTTCCTCTTTCTTTCAATGGCAATGGAGAACATACTGGAAAAACAGTCATCATGAGTCCCCTCCAGTTTCTCTTTTCCAGATTAAACAAATCCAAGCCTTTTAACTTCTTCCATTGTTTTACAGAAAAACTCCTGTTAATGAAGCCCAGAATAGAACAACCATTTTTCCAACACCTTTATACTGTTGTTCTATATTTAATTTATGGCTCCTTGAATAACAACAAGGACATATTTTTTAGATGCCTAACCAATTACTCCCCATTTTGAGTTCAACATGAAAGTATGTGAGCAAATGCAACTTCAGATGTCCTTGTTATGTCAAAGTACTTTTAAACCTACTCTTACCTTCTTTCCGGATGTTATAATTGGATAGTAAGTTCTTAACTTATTTAAGAGAATGTCAAAGTATGTCTGAAATATAATCCCTAACATTCTTTATTTTCCACTAAAAAAAAAAGAAAAAGTTATGTTTACCCCTCTCTTATCATCTACTCTTTTCATCTTTCACAAGTCTGAAGCAAAATCACTAAGAGTTCCAAGGATTACTTTGTCTACTTAATTTAAGTACTCAGGAATAAATTGCATTTATTTGGACTTGCCAACTCAAACATTCTTCTTGGCTAAGTATTCTTTAATATGCATTAGCTTCAGCTCACATCTACTTGTTAAAAGTAATTATTTGGTCAAATTAACTTTCCTTGTGAAAATATCTTTTTTGTCCATATCAACAGATGTCCATATAAGTAACATATCAACATTTTGGAATTTTTTGTGTTTCTGTTTTTGTTTATTATTATTGTTATTCTTGTTGTTGTTGTTGTTATTATATTTAAATATACTTTTTGTCTTATTTTTGCCTTCTGTTCTTGGCTAATTGAAATTTGCCGTCTTTTTAGTCTGCTCATTTCATACCTATATGTTTGTGCTCCTCTACACTCATTTATGCCTACACAAATTTTAGAGATTAACACACAAAAATAATTCTTAACATGTCACAAACAGGAATCCTACTCCAACTTTGAGCTATTATCCTTTTAGCTTCTGTCTTTTGGTACGATGGCTAGCAGATCTAGATGTGACGATATCACTTATCACATTCTAAATAAATTTCTAGATTAATTTGCATTTAATGTGTCTTTGTGTATACATGAGTGCTCTGCAAATGCAACATCTTCAGCTTAAGAAAAGGTTTTAACCAAGATCCCCTAATATTTAGAAATCCTTTCAATAGCTATTTTTAAAGAACAAATATTTTTTCTGTTTTAACTTTGCACAGTTATCTCTTCTTATGTATTTCTTGTTGCTCCAAATCATCATTTCCTTCAGAAATCAGCATTTTCCTCAGAAAAGTGGCTTAAGAATACTAGGAAAAAATCTAAATGCTAGAATATGCTAATCAATTATGTATCCGTAAGTTGTGCTGCTTTATATACTTTCAGACTACCCATTTAAGTGTCAGGTTCTAAAGTCATGAACACTTCTGTTCATTCATTTCAAGGGGACTTGCTTGACTACCTAGCATTTTTGAAAAGCTAGCCACTTGTTTAGGTGTCTGCATAAGTAGAACTTTCACACTGAATGTCTTCGGCTTGCCATTTTTGTAAACCTGGTTATGAACAGGAAATGAAGAATTTCAGGAAAAATTGGTAAAATTTGGTACTATTTCCTTAGTTAAGATAATCAGGATTGCCACTCTTAGCAATTCTCTTTATTAATTTGTGCTGTAATATACATTTAAATATACATTCCCTTGTATATGAAAGAAAACTGAATTCATGACAACAGGTTGACTGTCCTGAAGTTATCAGATGATTTTAACAAAGAATTGCTTTTTTTTTTTTTCACAACAAATACTTCTAAAGGCTGATTTCCTTTTTCCTCCCTTTTAAACAAGTTTACAGCCTTGAAGAAGTTCTTAGTTTTCCTTTTTAGGCTTATGTCACTGGTTTTTCAGACCTATCTATAAGCGATAAAATATGATTATTTTGCAATTCAGGTGTTAAAGCTATCTCACCTATTTTTAGTCTAGTTTACTAATTATATGTGGCTTAACGTGATCACTCATTTTTCCCTCCTGTGTCAGTCAGGCCCTTCTTAACATGTTGAACTGCTGGGCCAAAATCAGACAGATTTGACTGAGGATATGGAAATCTCTAGAATACCATGTTCCTTCAGATTGCATGAAAACAGTTTCCTATGTAAACAAGAGTGACCCTCCCGGTGGCCACACTAAGGGAATGGCCACACTCAAGAGTTCAAATCTTAGGCATCAGAGACTTCAAGCTGGAGCTCAACTTCCAATCACAAAACCACTTCTCTCAAAGCTTTTGTTGCACTTTTCTCAAAAGTTGCTGTCATTGATTCTCTGAAAATTTTCCCTCTTCTCTTAGTACTGTATTTGACACCTCTGAATTTTCTGCATTACCTTATGAATGTGGTTTTCGGTTTGTGTCAGATTAATTTGGTCTTGAGAGACTTTGTGATTCCCTTCCTTTTCTTCCTCTGAAAAGAGATGCATTTCTCTCAAAAACACCATAGCAAATTCCGTTACCTCATGCTCAGTAAACGTGTTTCATTCATGGGACTGTGAGAATGAAGAACTGCCCACTGTAGGAGAAGATCGGGTTTGAGACCATCTGAGGAACCTGAAGGTGCACAAATCCATGGAACCTGATGAGATTCATTTGCAGGCCCTGAGGAAACTGGCGGATGAATTTACTAAGCCACTATCCATCATATTTGAGAAGTCATGGCAGTCTGGTGAAGTTCCTGCTGACTGGAAAAGGGGAAACATAATCTCCATTTTCAAAAAGGGAAAAAGGGAAGACCCAGGGAACTACAGGCCAGTCAGTCTCACCTCTGTGCCCAGCAAGATTGTGGAGCAGATCCTCCTGGAAACTATACTAAGGCACCTAGAAAACAAGGTGGTGATTAGTGACCGCCAATATGTCTTCACTGAGGGCAAATTGTGCCTGATAAATCTGGTGCCTTTTACGATGGGATTCCAGCATTGGGGAATAAGGGTAGAGCAACTGACATCATCTACATGGACTTGTGCAAAGCATTTTACACTGTCCCACAGGACATCTTGTATCTAAATTGGAAAGATATGGATTTGATGGATGGTCCACTTGGTGAATAAGGAATTGGCTGGATGGTCATACTCAGAGAGTTGCAGTTGATGGCTCAATGTCCAAGTGGCAAGCAGTGATGAGTGGTGTTCCTCAGCAGTTGTTTTTGGGACCAGTGCTGCTTAACATCTTTGTGGGAGACATGGACAGTGGGATTGAGTGCACCCTCAGCAAGAGTGCTGATGACACCAAGCTGTGTGGTGCAGTCAAAATGCTGGAGGGAAGGGATGCCACCTAGTGGGACCTGGACAGGCTTGAGAGGTGAGCCCATTCCAACCTCATGAAGTTCAACAAGGCCAAGTGCAAGGTCCTGCATGTGGGTTGGGGCAATCCTAAGCACAAATACAGGCTAGGTGGAGAATGTATTGAGAGCAGCCCTGAGGAGAAGGACTTGGGAGTGTTGGTGGATGAGAAACTCAACATGAGCCAACAATGTGTGATCACAGCCCAGAAAGCAAACAGTACCCTGGGCTGCATCCAAAGAAGCATGGCCCGCAGGTTGAGGGAGATGATTCTCCCCATCTACTCCACTTTCCTGAGATCCCACCTGAAGTACTGTGTCCAGCTCTGGGGTCCCCAACATGGAGGACATGGACCTGTTGGAGCAGGTCTAGAGGAGGGCCACAAAGATGGTCAGAGGGTTGGACCACCTATGGTATGAAGACACGCTGAGAGAGTTGGGGTTGTTCAGTCTGAAGAAGAGAAGACTCCGTGGAGACCTTGTAACAGCTTTCCAGTGTCTGAAGACTTCCTACAAGAAATGAGGTGGTGAGGCCACTGGAATGGTCCAGAGAGGTTGTGGATGCCCCTTCCCTCAAAGTGTTCAGGGCCAGGTTGGATGGAGCTTTGAGTAACCTGGTCTAGTGGAAGAGATTCATGCCTATGGCAGGTGAGTTGGAATTAGATGATATTTAAGGTCCTTTCCAACTCTAAACATTCTATGATTCTATGATATAGTGAGACTGGAATAAGCAATCATGGAATAAGCAATCTGAACTGCATAATTGCATCTTGCTCTTATTCTATTTTTATCAATAGTCTCTGTGTGTGACTGTAAGTGTGAAGGATTAACATTGTAAAGAAATTCTGGTATCTTGATTTTTTCTATGAAAGGTTTAGCAAGGTCATACTTAGAAGAATCTGGCTCACAGAAAATTCCTGTGATGAGATAAGTTGTTGGTTTTAACAGGTCCTGTTCACCATCATAGTTACAGTAACACAGATATGCATTTACTTGATACAGCTCTAATTCTGTGATTAAAAATCAGAAATTTGACTCCTCACTGTAGCCAAGTGTTAGGCCCATTCAAGCATAAGGTGACATATCAGTGTTAGCAGATTAGGGTTCAGATTGGGCAGTAAGCCTAGCTTAAAAAGGAAGCTTTACAAACTGCTAGAGGGTCTACTCAGTGGCTTTAAAAAGCAGACAATGTCAAACACTTGCACAGTATTTTGAAGTAATACGTTCTTAGGAAAAAGTAGTCACAGTTTATCTGAAATAATTGCAGGATTCAACACTATGAAACTTTGCTATCCACTTTCACTCATCACCTATTTACATCCAAGAATGTGGCAAAGGAAGGAGAGAGATGGAAATGATTCAGAGAATGGAAGGTGAGGTTTGGTTTAGGTATATTTTTTACTCTCTGCTTTGAAAACAGGAAAATATCTGACTGAATTCCATATGAAGAAGGCATTTTCAAGACACATTCTTACTAATATTCATGTTTCGGTTGGTTTTTGCACTTGGAAGCCTGGCACTGAGTAATCCCCCTCACTTCATTGGTGGTTTCCATGTTTTACTTCCTTTTGCAGCTCCTGATATTTTGACTTAAACCTTTGTGATTATGTAGTTTCTTCACCAATAATTGTCATAGCAATTTACCTGGAAAATTTAGTCAAATTATCAGCAGAAAAAATAGTACCAATGTTATTTTTTAATTTAATATTTTTTGCAACTTAAATTAATTAAATAAATTATAATAAGCTTCAGCCCTAAGATAAGCTAAGTAATTTAAATCCTATTTACTATGATTATTTTTAAATAGTAATAATAGCATCTTACAAAATGCAGGACTTTGGATTTCTTCACACATATTCACCTCTATTTTATTGTAATTTAGCAACTGTATTTCAGTTAATGAGGGAAAAAAAGTATACTGCTAACTGAAAAAAGGGTGGATGTCGATTAGATATTAGGAAGAAATTTTTCACTGTGAGGGTAGTGAGCCACTGGACCAGGTTCCCCTGAGAAGTTGTTGAGGCCCCATCCCTGCACGTGTTCAAAGCCAGGCTGGATGGGTCTATGAGTAACCTGATTTAGTGGGAGGTGTCCCTGCCCATGGCAGGGGGGCTAGAATTAGATGATATTTAAGGTCCCTTCCAACTGACCAGAAAAAACCAGACTCGGCTGATCCTTTCCCAAGGTGGAAGGAAGAAAGGGAAAAACTACTACAGCTCCTAAGGGAGCAGAAGTGACTGGCTTATGGATTGAAGTGAACCAGAAGCCAAAAGAGTGCATAAATACATGATGTTAAAAATGAACTCAGGTGAGTACTGGGTTCATTTGAGAGCTGGAGGATGAAGTGGCTTCTTGAGCTGAGGAATGGATAGCCAGAATGGCAGGGTACAAACAGCCTTTCAGTTAAGTACACTATTGAACTACTAGATTGTCAGAAAGATATTTTTATATCTTTAAGATTTGAAAGACTTTAAAGTAAAATTTTTGAAGCTTTTAATTATCTATGAAAAATAGGCTGTTCTATTGATTTAAATGAAAATTTCAGTGGAGACGTAATTTGAAGGTTAATGAAAAACTACTGCATCTTTTCAGTTGTAGGTCTGGTTTATTCTGAAGGATTACTTAGAATTTGAGAACAATACTAGTGAGCCTCTCTACATAAGTGTTTATTTCAGAGAAAGCAGTTGAATTTAAAAAACTTAATTACAATTTTCTTCTGTGTTTTTAGCTTTTCTAAAACATTTGTGTGTGTGCATGGATGTTACAAGGCTTTCCAGGTTTCTTTCTTCTGTGAATGTGAACCTTAACATCACTGTGTGATGTGAACATTAACCTGGAACACTTCAACATTTATATGGTTTCAGTTTAACAATCAAATAAATATAAAAAATAGGCGAAGTTCACAAATTTTCATTGTGCTTGAAGTTTCTTTATCCCAAACAAAATGTTCATAATACCTCATATGTTGTATTTATTAATTATTGTGTGTATCACAGCTTCGTCAAGAGAATACATACGGTAACAGGCCTCAATGAAGAACAAAAATTTTAACTTAGTAAGGCTTGTATTCATCTGTTTAACATTACGCATCTTTAGAAATCTTGTTGTAAACTGCTCTAGTCAATGGAAGGAAAGCACTGCCATCCATCTCAGGAATGAAGCTGCTTTTGAAAGTGTCTGTTTCTTTTTTCCTACTGACTATAGAAGGAGTCAGGATAATAAGCATCATAACTTGGATATCTCAGTTGAAGTCTTAGATTCAAATGAATCTGAAGAATTATAGCATTGCTCAAAAAAAGCTGTTGCAGAGGTATGAGAAAGTTTCTGGAGTTGCACATAAGACCTCAGGGGAAACTAATAGCTGATGTTACTTAAGATTGTTACTTCTCAGTGAACTATTCTGATAGTGCTGATATAACAGACAATGAATTGGTCTACTAATAAAAAATTTCAAAAATTGGAGTGCCCTTTTTCTGTAAAATTTAAAATGACAAGGCAGCTGCTATTTGGAAAAGTATTGGCACACGGTGTCATTCAGCAGAATCTATTCAAAATTCGCTTGGGATCCTAATCTTAAATCAACTTTCATATAGATACAGGCTGAAACTTTGTTAAAGTCTTGTCAATTCGCCTGTCTATACAATAGTCTGAACTGTTCTACACCTTATGTTACTTGTTATCTGGTACGTGGCCCAAATTATGCTTAATTTTTAAATGTTTTTTTTATATACATATATAAATGGTTATATATATGGGTGGAGTCAAGCATATAGCTATGATTGATTTGTTAAGCTTTCAACACTCACAATCTGTCATTTCACACATGCAATAGCCTGAAGCCATGTCTGGAGAGAAGGTTTAATCTTTTGGTTTAATGTAGTATCAAGTCAGGAGGAGCTAAAGTCTTCCCATCACATTTGATTAAAATTTATATATGCAGCTTGTATAAATATATATATTTCACTGAAGAACTTCCATTGCATTTCTGAGTTTTCCCTATATAGGTTAATTTCAAATAAAAGAGCAAATATATGGCTGGTTGCCATTATTACAAAGGTGATGAAAGCTGGAAAAGAAATGTGTTAGTATCAAGTGCATGTCACACTATTTAGTACTGTTGTGTGTCTTGTCCACAACAAAATCACTTTATCAATGTATTAACAGATATGTCTATTGTAGTCCATTCTCTCTACAACTCTATTTGCAGTAGTGTAGGTCCAAATCCAATCAGACTCAAGTATATTAATTAGTTAGTGGTTTATGTGAGGCACTTTTTTTCATTTGTCAGGGAAGCTACTTGGAAATAAATGCACAGTGGGAAATTGCAACAATTAGCAATCTAATAAATAAAAATTTGAGGCCATATTCTAATAATAATTTTCCAAAGATATGCTTGTCGTGGTTTTGGCTTCAGATGGCAACAAAGAACCACGCCCCGTTTGCTCCAGGCTTTCCTGATGGAATGCACAAGGAAAGGGCAGAACTCGTGGGCTGAGACAACGGCAGTTTTAATAGAATAACAAAGGTAGCACAAAAAACCAACATTAACAACAGTAACAAGGACAGAGGAGTATACAGACGCGGTTAGGGAACCGCTGCTCACCGACCGCACCCGGGGCGCCCCCGCCGCTCCAAGCAGTGACTGCCCGCCCCCTCCCGGCAGCTCAGCGCAGGCGTGGCTCACATGGGATGGAATGTTTATAGCCCCGGGCCGGGGAGAGTTTACCCTCTCCCTGCCGGAACCAGGACATGCTCTAAATGTTGCTCCTTGATTTCCTTCTGCTTGAAAACATCTACAGACTGTTGAGCACATTTACTTCCAAGAATACCAGTGTAATCTATAAATAACCATTGTAACTCAGCATATTTTAAGTGTAGAAAGCATGAAATTGTTCTGCATGTAGTGCAGATTAGAAGTAAAATGAGCTGGTCTGTGTGAAAGTAGGCCACTGTTACATGGATAGGAAAAATGTAACTTCATGAATTATAAGAACAAAAAGTCTAGGCTAAGCCTCAGTAACATCCCAGCAGCTGGATTTTCATGAACTAGCACACCTCCAAAACTCCTTCAAATTTAGTTCTCAAAGTTATTTTTAAACCTCTAGAATATAATGTATGACATAATGGACTGGATCATCAGCTCTTGTAAACTGGCAAAGCTATGTTAGAGACAATGTTTTTAAGGACAAGCCACATGATGAACTTGATAAGAATCACAACTAATAGTTCTGTGAATAATAATAAAAAAAAGATATTTACACATACAAATATACGTGGCTTAATGTTCTAGAACCTGTTTATATATCCCCTCCACATTTGCCACATAGCATTTCAATGGACAGTTGGTAGCTCTAGCAAGCATTGAGAAATTTTCAGTATGAGCATAAAAACCTTTAAAATTAATGAATATGTCAAGTAGTTAATTGACCACAGTACTAAGAACAGTGATTGTGTGAAACACAATCAGGTTGTTTTATAAATACAGCGTTCTGTGATTTACCTGAAAAAGTATAAGCCAAACAGCAAAATTTGGGTTGCAGTGTAGTCAAAAAATGGTTGTTAGGTGTGTCTAAAAAATATTTACCTGTTATAGGAGACATACACCTAAAGTGGGTAAATGTTGCATTGTAGCCAAGATTCTATTATGTTGGTGCACTGATTCAGCATTCAACCAGGGGAAACCAAATAGCTTTCAACAGGTCTGTACAAGGTTAATAAATCAGCCTGTTTCTACACTGGAAGATGAAAGTGTGTAAGCTACATGAACACTACCATAGAAATAGACTCTCTTGTGGAATTGGTTCTCAAGAATAATTCCCACAGAGCATAATTACTACACGCCCTCAGTGTGAGGTAATGTCAGAGTGCAGTTTTGTGTGACTAAGGGCTCCAGGGCTGACCCTTTCTTCTACATGCACTGTAATAGTAACTGTAATACTAGTTTTCATCCTACCATTTGTTATCTCTACAATTTCTTAATGTCAATTTCAGTACCAGTTCTTAATGGCTAGTGTCCAAATGTGCTGCAGGCCTCTCCACAACTGATCCCAGCTGACTATTAGTGAAACTTAGAGAAAGTAGTTGGATTAACCATGCTAACAAATTAGCAACTACACAACAAGATAAAGATGTAATATAAAAGACATCTGAATAATTGTGAGATAGTGACACATTTAGTCTTCCTTTAAAAACAACATGATTCTGTGTTCAATTTGTAACTATTTTTAAATGAGATATAAAAGGAGATCTGATGACTAGGCATAGCAGTTACTTCCTGGACTACATCTGGCTACTCATGCTCATGGCAGACGCAAACTTCAACCTAATAAATAAACGACCCCTCTGAAGTTGATGGAACTACACAATGTGTAAGTAAGCATGAGGAAGGGTATTTGTCTAGCCCTCACAAAAAAAAAAAAAAGAAGACAATTATTTAATTTCAATGAGTCAAGTCCAGCTGCTCTCAGAAATCAAAATTTCCACTGACACAAATGGAATTTTCCTTGAGTGAAGAGGTGGGATCTAGTTAGACCAAAAAAATTAAAAATTAGTTTAGAACCGAGAGGGAACAAGCTGGAACCCTTCATGTCAATGTCGGAGATTGTTCATCCTAAACATTTAAGGATTTTCCAGGATTTGTAAATTTCTCATGAACAATGTGGGCGACCCAATGCTTATGAACAATGAACAGCAAAAATAACTTGTAAAAGTATCCAAACTAGAATACTAATTTAGAAATATATAAGTAACTGCTTTTTAAGATTAATTTACCACCGCCGATGGAAAAGTAAAGGGATGCCTTTAATGAAGTTGCCAACTGCACAAACACTTAACTTGGCTTTATGTGTGCACATTATTATCTTCTTTCAAGTCTGTAAGTTAGAACTTATTCCCGGTATTCCACTGTCATTGGGTGAAGCCATAATTTTAAGAGAAGTAATTTTACATAATTAGTCTTAGGTTGCTCTTTTTCCTTTTTCATGTACTTCCGGAACTGACATCATATTGAGCAACAACAAAACCATCTATACTTAACAAATTAGACTCCAAAAATCTTTGATTTTGGGTAAAACAATAGAAGGTTTTTCTCATTGTTAGTTTTGAAGATCTCATATGAAAGACATAGCATACTGAGTGATACCCTTTTGAATTTTTTTTGAGTGAACTACATTAAAGACAGAGCCAGCCCTGAAGGGGTTTAAATATGTGATTCTAGAAACACTGTGTATTGAAAAACTGGTGTTCAAACTATGCACAAAAGTACACCACCATGTAGGACAGTTGGAAAGTTAATTATATTTTCTATAATACTGGTACAAATATACATACTAGCAAAATACATAAGAGTTACATAGAAACAGACATTAATAAGGGACTGTTTACAATCAGCATTATGGTCATTGAAAACGAGATTCTTCTCCATTACAGATCTAAAATAATTGAAATACAGAATATAAATATTTTTTATTGTTTTTGAGAGAGAAGAGTAGACACAATTACTTTGTAATGTTAATTTTAGTAATTTGCAATGCTGAAAATCTAGGATTATTGAAGTGAATTCTCTCCTCTTGCCAAGTTGGAGGTCTGTCCTTATGCCATCCATCATCTAGAATACGTTTGTACTAAGAAAGTGCCTTGCCCACCAAGACCAGACCAATAAGACTAAAAATGTATACTCTTCTAGGTAGGTCTTTAATAGAATACTGCAACATTCTGACAAGCAGTTCAAACAGCAAAGGCATAACTTCATAGCTGACCTATGAAGCAGTTCTTCAATACTCTTAAGTATCATGTTGACTGTGGGGGGGAAAAAAAAGGCATACAAATTGAAAAATATTTTTGCATTCATTTTTTCTAAAAGCAGTAACAGTCCATCGTGGCACTGAGTAGGTAGAAGGATTAAGATACTTTAATTTGGCCTTGCTGATGCCTCCTTCAGCTGGGAGAAGAGTCTCAGAACAGTTATCCCCCAGGTGCCTGCTCCTAAGGAAGGTCCTGTCATAAATGCCCCAGTGTGTGCATCAGAAGGATGATACTACATTAGCTACAAGAAGGAATTAGCTTCATTGAGTTCAAAGAAGCAGGAGATGACAGCCATTATGTTAGGTAAAGGGTGGATAAAGCCACCGAGCACATTCTTTAAAACTAGAGCTGGGTGAAAGTTGCAGGCAAAAGGAAGGTTTTGAGAAAAATGCAGAGTGAAATAAAAGGCTTCTGAAAACTCAGTAAAGCACAAATAATTAGTACTGTACTGCACCATAAGAGATCACTGAGTCAAGAGGCAGATCACGTGTATATAGGTTATCCTTGACTGAAGTTTTCTTAGACTATTGCTAAAGATCTTCTATGAGTGAAACACCATAGCCATTTCAAGCAATATATTCCTATCCTTTACCTTTACAAAGCTACTCCTTAATTGTAAAAACATCTCTTCTAATGGCTAATCTGCATATTCTTAATTTTTTTGCAGTTTAACCTTTTACACTTCCTTTATTCAATATTTTCTTGCAGGTCATACTTCATACTTTACATGATTTTTTTTTTTTTCTTGTAGCACTTTTCTAGTTTCTCTCCTTTGAGTGCACATATTCCTGGAAGTGTGCTGCCAAAGCTGGACTTTGAAATGCACTGAAGGTCATCTGTTTTAAGTGTATTGCACTTTTCCCTGTTGAATTGTATGCATTTTCTTAGTTTCTTCAATGTGGGGGAGTTTAATTTTAAGGCTTTCTTGAACTTATCTATCTCTGTAGTTCTTCCCATGAACAAATATCAGACACAATTTCCATAAACTTACTCTCTAATTCACTGTTCAGTTATTATTTACTGAAGAGGGTGGACCCAGGACAGAACCATATGGATAGTAAACTATTGCTAACTACTCACATATAATTATTCAACAGTAATCTTTGTATGTGCCTTACACAGGAATTTCATCAAGATTATATAGTTTTCTAATAACAATATGATTTAAAAGAAGGCAAAAAAAACCCTTAATAAAGGTAAAATACAGAATATCTCCTACTTTTCCTTCACTTAAAATGCTACTATTCTATTCAAGATGAAAATTACACTTGATATAATTTTGGCTGTGTATCATCTTTGTTTTCTGACAGTTTTGCTTTTCCAGTATTTTTTGCATGAATGAAATTAAACAAATTAGCCCTCTCTGACCTTCACTTCTTCAAATGAATTTTAACTGATTTGGTTTTACTGTGGAAAAAAGATCCCACTTCCAATAAACTTTAAAATTTTGGTTTGAATTTTAAGGAAAACATTCTGATTTCTTGATTCAAACTAACTTTTAGTTTAAAAGTTATTAGTTTTCACCCCCACATCTGAAGCTTAGTTTTCATCCCCACATGCATTAGCATAAGCTTCAGAAGAATTTGGTTTCCTAGTCCTAAAATTAAAAACTGCAACTAGGACTTTTTACCATGATGAAGTACTCATTGCTTTACAATATTTTAGAAGCATCTGAAAATTTGAAAAAAAATCTGCTAAACTCCACAAAGGCAGCTGTTAAACCTATAAAATATAATACACGTGTAACAGTGTGCCTATTATTATTAGATTAAAAAAACATTAACTTGAGTAGAGCGTTTTGATTTATATTTTGGTAAATCTAATCTTAATTTTGACATTTCCTTTTTAAGAAAGGAAACTCAAACTACCTTAACCTCTGATGTTAAACAGAAAATGTAACTTTTTCACTTTAGAGGCCTTATTTATGGCAAGTGTTTGAGCCTAACTAGATGAATCATGGTGCTAGCTTTACACTTTTTCCTATTATTTTTTTATTATTTTCTGGAAATTGAATACATAAACACATTTAATATGACAGAAATAACTCAATATGAATAATAAATTCAGAGATATGTGGGTCCTATTTCTCAATGCCCAGATTGTCAATTATTCTGAGTCAAAACTTCTTTTGAATCTAACCTACTTTCATTAGCTAGTTTTGACATCTAACTCCTTTGTCACTCTAAACCAGCAGAACCTATTATCAATATGTATCTCAGTTCACTGATGCTTTTTGTTTTGAAAAAGCCTGCCTAATTTTTCAGTATTTGAGAAGTATTGATATTATTACGGACTTTAAAACAGTATAACTTTGTAGGGATTATTGAGAAACGGAAATGAAGATCCTTTCCTACAAAGGTGTCTATAATTAAGAGGATACCAACATAGAATTATCTGCGGTTAGTACTTAAAAGAAGCATGTGACTTCAGTTCACATACTCTGGTTTAAAACACAAGAAAATATTAATAAAATTGCATAAAAATCAACATCAGTCCAAATCAGTTCCTCAGGTTGCTTGCCTTTGCTAAAATCCCAGTCTTGATAATTCTGAAGTTCACTAAATATCATAGCCAAAAGCATTTGTACTTCATTTTGGCAGCAAAACCCTAAAGAGAGCAGTATAACACTATTACAGCCTCCAAGTAGGTAAGTCTCACTCAGTTAACTCTTTAAGGGTCTGACTCACAGCCTATCAGATTCTGGCCATTAACAGAACAGCTCTAAGCGGGTACAGTAAGCTTAAATTAAGGAAGCAAGAGTGTGAACAAGTTTAAAAGCTGCATCTGTCTTTGTTATAATCTCAGCATTATGGTAAATGAAAGTGTAAAAACACCAGTGCATACAAGCATATAAAAAAGCAAGATGTAATAGTTTCAGCCCATGGGCTGTAAATCTGGATACAAATTTGACTCTGATTTGGATTTGGTATTTCAGTTCTGCCTAACTGTAACTTCCATGTTATAAACACATATGTATGTGTTTAAAGATTGGAAGAGGGCTAGTCACAGAATCACAGAATCATAGGGGTTGGAAGGGACCTCTGCAGATCATTTAGTCCAACCCCCCTGCCAGAGCAGGGTCACTTAGAGCAGGTTGCACAGAAGAGGCATCCAGGCAGGTTTTCAATGTCTCCAGAGATGGAGACTCCATCACCTCTCTGGGTAGCTTGTCCCAGTGCTCTGCCACCCTCAAAATAAAGAGGTTCTTCCTCATGTTTAGGTGGAACTTCCTATGTTCAAGTTTGTGCCCATTACCTCTTGTCCTGTCATGGGCACCACTGAAAAGAGCCTGGCCCCATCCTCCTGACACCCATCCTTTAAGTATTTATAAGCGTTGATAAGATCCCTTCTCAGTCATCTTTGTTCCAAACTGAAAAGACCCAAATCCCTCAACCTTTCTTTGTAAGACAGGTATTCCTGTCCCCTAATCGTCACAGTAGCCCTTTGCCTCATATGGGTACTATATAAAGAGAAAAAAAGAAAGAAAATCTTCCCTTTCAGTAAATAATTTGCCAAATTCTTATTTTCACTAAATTATTGGATATATTTGTTTCCCTATTTCTCTTATTCACCAAACACACAGAAATCTGAGCAAAATGCATAGAAATATTTTTAAATAAATAGTTGTACGGAAGTAAAGTCTCATGACAACTACGTTTCTGCATCACAGAATCATAGAATGGTTTGGGTTGGAAGGAACCTTAAAGATCATCTAGCTCCAACACTCCTCTGCCATGGGCAAGGACATCTCCCACTAGACCAGGTTGCTCAAAGCCCCATCCAATCTGGCCTTGAACACCTCCAAGTGTTCCTTGATTATTCCATGGAACTGTACAAGCAGGTCCCTGAAGAGGCCAAAGTCTGCTCTCCTGAAATCCAGGGTACTGAGCTTAGTGTGTGCCCTCCTTGCCACCCTTGAACTCCACCATTTCACGGTCACTACAGCAAAGGCTGCCCTTGAGCTTCACTCTTTGTTGGTGAGTACAAGGTCCAGCACGGCACGTCTCCTTGTTGGCTCCTCAATCACTTGGAGCAGAAAGTTATCTGTTATCATCAGTGCATTCCAGGAACCTCCTGGATTCCTTGTGCTTTGCTCTGTTGTCCCTCCAACAGACATCGGCGTGGTCGAAGTTCCCCATGAGGACCAGGGCTTGTGAATGTGAGGCTGCTCTGTCTGTCCATAGAGGGCCTCATCCACTCAGTCTTCCTGGTCAGCTGTCCTGTAGCAGACCACCACTATAATTTCATCTGTCCCTGCCCTCCCTTTAATCCTGACCCATAAACTCTCAGACATCTCATCCATACCCATCCATCCTCCATGCACTCCAGCTAGTCATTGACATAGAGGGCAATATCCACTCCTCATCTCACCTGCCTGTCCTTCCATTCCAACACTCCAGTCATAGGAAACATCCCACCATGTCTTTGTGATGCCAATAAGACCATAGCCATGCAAGTGTGCATCCGTTTCTACCTCCTCTTGTTTATTTCCCATGCTATATGCGTTTGCATAGAGGCATTTAAGTTGGGCCCCTGATGATGCTGGCTTACTGGCTGTAGTGGCTGGAGTTCCTTTGTGCTGCACTCCAGGCACTCTCCTGCTGACCTGTCATGCTATTTGAGATAGGCTTTTTAAGATAGAATCTTGAAAAATTTAAAAGTTATGAAGAAAAGATTAATAGAAAGGAAAGAAGATTGAAAGTAAAATAAAAGTGCTGAAGAGTAAAGATTTTTTTTTTTGTCCACAGCTGTATTGCTCAGTGATAGCTTCAGGATGAGAAGACACCCCTACAGACTCTGAGTCCAAGCATCTTTGGATATCATTCCATCTGAAAATATGCCGCTGTCACTGCAGCTGTAAAGTTCTTGCTCAGTTACTCAGTTGTACTCTGTATAATGACAAAAACAGAAATATTTCTTCTGGAACAGTTTGGGGGGGGTGAAGCAAGACTATTGTGAAGTGTAAAAATCTGAATGGTGCAGACGTAGTGGAGAATATATTTTAATATGTTTGTCATTAAGAGAAGAAGCTGAAAACTCAGTG
Organism: Rhinoptilus africanus; assembly: GCA_013400135.1. Taxonomy (NCBI): domain Eukaryota; kingdom Metazoa; phylum Chordata; class Aves; order Charadriiformes; family Glareolidae; genus Rhinoptilus; species Rhinoptilus africanus. The sequence goes on along the minus strand of VXBO01007694.1, from coordinate 180,380 downwards.
ATTAAGAAATGTGAGCAAGGCACTCTTTTCTTCCTCCTTTCTCCCTATACTCAGATAACCAGTGAGTGAACCAGCATATACAAAATATTCTCACTGAGAACTCTGGTTTTATATCTCTTTGCAGTTTTCTCCCTTCTTTTTTAGGCATGAGTTAATATTGTCTTGGAACTGGCTAAGTTGTGTTGTTTTGAGAAACTGGACTGTGTATGAAAATTCTAGAAGGTGGTAATGCTGAAGAAAATTCTATGCTACGTAGGGCATATTTAGTCTTTTGGTCTGATGTTGTAGAACAGCACTTTGTAGAACATACATTGGAGAAAAAAGGAAGACCAGAGAAGCTGTGGGCCCACTGTTGACTGACACAGGAGACATGGTGACGGAGGATGTGGAGAAGGCGGAGTTACTGAATGCCTTCTTTGCCTCGGTCTTTACTACTCAGCCCAACCCTCAAGAGCCCCAGGCCTTGGAGAAAGTGACAGGAAAAGAGGAAGACTTCCCTTGGGTGGAGGAGGATCAAGTGAGGGATCAGTTAGGTCAATTAGACATTCAGAAGTCCATGGGCCCTGATGGGATACACCCGAGGGTGCTGAAGGAGCTGGCAGATGTCATTGCTGAGCCGCTCTCCACCATCTTTGAAAGGTCCTGGAGAACAGGCGAGGTGCCTGAAGACTGGAGAAAAGCCAATGTCACTCCAGTCTTCAAAAAGGGCAAGAAGGAGGACCCAGGGAACTACAGGCCGGTCAGCCTCACCTCCATCCCTGGAAAGATGATGGAACAGCTCGTTCTGGGCGTCATCTCAAAGCATATGGAGGAAAAGAAGGCCATCAGAAGTACTCAGCATGGATTCACCAAGGGGAAATCATGCCTGACTAATCTGATCGCCTTCTATGATGGTGTGACTGGAT